>JAQMYJ010000023.1:26923580-26948040 GCA_030014305.1 Clarias laeviceps | reverse complement strand
GGGAAGAGAAAGAGCGGGAGAGAGAGCAGAAGAGGAGAGATAACAGTTAGGTCTGGTCACAGTCACATAATGTATAAAGTGAATGTATATTTACTGTAGAGTGCAAGCAGAGACTCCGGCAGGACTAACTATGACAGCATAACTAAATCACATCACTGCTATGCTAACTATCCAACGTTGTAGATTAACTTACCACAAGAAGTGTAGGAGTTGACACAGGTCCTAAGTATTTGATTGGACGCCTAGTATATAAATTAACGTTAGCCACCTTAGCATTTTCGCTAAAGGTAAACTAGCTTGTGGTAACTGAGGAAAGACATGTTCCAACCAATAGCCAGACTCCATTCCCTCTGCCCATTTATGGACGTTTAGGTGGCGTCAACTCCTGCAAAGAGGGTGAGGACCAGAGCTCCAACATTTGAGGTTCAAAACAGCTCTTTAGAAAAATAAAATATATGGGTGACCTCATGGAGTTCTACACAGGATAATGGATATATACACTGCCTGGCCAAAACAACACAAAAAAAGTCACACACACTAATATTTTTTTAAACCACATTTTGCTTTGATTATGGCACACATTCAATATGGCATAATTTTGATAAGCTTTTGCAATGTCACACTATTTATATCCATCCAGAGTCGCATAAATTGCTCTCCAAGATCTTGTATTGGTAATGTGAGAGTCCGGTCCGGTCTCTTTGGTGAGCAATCCATGTATGAAAATGATGTCTCATATTCCCTGAACCACTCTTTCACAATTTGAGCCTGATGAATCTTTGCAACGTCATCTTGGAAAATGCCTGTGCCATTAGTGAAGAATAAATCCCTTGATGAGATAACCTTGTCATTCAGTTTATTCAGGTAGTAATTTTTGGGCACATAATTGGGCATACGTTTAAACAATGTCATTTAATAAAGGAAAATGTAAAATTAAAACTATTGATATGTACACGGTGGTGTAGTGGTTAGGACTTTCACCTTGCCCCTCCAGGGTCTGGGTTCGATTCCTGTCTCTGTGTGCATGGGGTTTGTTTGTGTTCATGTTCTCCCCATGCTTGGTGGGTTTCCTCTGGGTACTCCGATTTCTTCCCAAATACTTGTAGATTAGGCTAATTGGTGTTCCCAAAATTGCCCGTAGTGTGTGTATGTGTGTGCCCTGCAATGGATTGGCCCCCTGTCCAGGGTATACCCCGCCTCGTGCCCTGGGATAGGCTCCAGGCCCATGAATGCAGGATAAAGTGGTACAGATATAGACGATGAGTGAGTGAGAGTAATGTTTTCATTTTCTGTAAGATTAACATATTTTTCATTAATTAACATTAATGAAAGTCCTATAATAAACATTAAATAGCATAAATGAATCCTTTATGGAGCAGGTTTGAAGTGTCAGCACTTTGTAGCAGTTAGAAAATGTTCAGCCATGGGAAAGTTTTCAGGCCAGCTCTGGCTTCTCTGTAACATATTAACTTAAAATAAATAAATAAATAAAAGAGCAATGTGGGAAAACTACTGTTTATGTATTTTACAGTATAAGTGATAACAGGAACAGTTTTGTGGACATTGGTAAATATACCCATAAATGGTTTAAAGCATGAAAATCATAATAAACATAAAAATCATAGCAAACTGCTCTGGTATCAGAGAATTAAACACTGTGCGACACACAGTTATTGGAAAACACTGTCATTCACTGTCTATTCTAATCCTGTATTCAGGCATGAGGCAAGGTAAAGCCACACTACAGGCAATTTGGGAATACCAGATAACCTAATCTGTAAGCCCAAGTACCCGGAGGAAATCCATCAAACATGGGGAGAACAAGTGAACTCCATGCACATAGGACCATAGGCGGAAATCGAACCCAGATCCTGGAGGTGCGAGTGCAAACAGTGCTAACCACTAAGCCACTGTGCTGCCTATTGAAAAACAATCAGACTCATCAACTCACATCATATCAACCTGTTGTTGATATTTTATCTATCGTAGCTTGTTCCGTTGTGTTTACTCATTACTGATATGGTAGAAGTCTGGAGAATACATTTTGTCTAGTGGCTAATTTAAAAGTTTTATTAGCTTGCTTACTAGATGACTACTAGTACACTTTCCATGTCAGAAAGTACTGACATGAGATTGTTCAATAAGTATTACCTCCAATCTCTGAAAAGGTTGCAATTCATTTCTTAATATACTGTACACTCTGCATTCTGCTCCTCCAAAGTGTCTTAAAAATAGAAAACGTACTTTACATTATCCAACTAGCCGACTGTTGCAGCCATCTAGTGCCAGAAACAGTGAAATGCAACTATTATAAAAAAAAAAAAACTTAAAAAGTTATCTCAAAGGCAGAATCCTCAATCAGATATTAGAGGGAACCGAGTGGACAGGATCTTTTTCCCTGAGTGTTTTTTTTTTTAAAGTAAAAATATAACAGGGCTTGTTTATTTAAATTGCAAGGATAATTTAACGATAACCCATGGACACATTTGGCTTCATATTCAAATGTATAATATGGAAAAGATACCAGTTCTGTCAATTTAAAATTTATGACGCATGCTATAGGTGGCATGGTGGTGTAGTGGTAAGCACTGTGGCCTCGCACCTCCAGGGTCTGAGTTTGATTCCTCCTCGGGCATGTTTGCATGTTTTCCTCTTGCTTGGTGGGTTTCCACTAAGTTCTCTGGTTTCCTCCCATAGTCCAAAGACATCCCTATTAGGTTAACTGGTGTTCCCAAATTGTCCACTGCGTGTGCCATACATTGGATTGGCACCCTGTCCAGGGTGTACCCCGCCGCATACCCTACTTCTCCTAAGGCTCCAGGCTCCCTACGACCCTGTACACAGGATTAAAAGTATAGAAGATGAACAAATTGAGTTATTCCACTTTATAATTGACATCATAAAACCCCAATTTAAATTAACATAAAAATTCTGTTAGTGTGTATGGCGGCATAGTGGTTAGAACTGTCACATCGCACCTCCAGGATCGAGGGTCTGATTCCAGCAGTAGGTCTGTGTGCATAGGGTTTGCATGTTCTCCCTGTGCTTGGTGGGTTTCCTGCAAACATGACATGCAGATTAAGTTAATTAGCATTTCTGAATTCCCCATAGTGTGTAAGACTAGGTGTACTTGTGTACCCTGCAATGGACTGAAACCCCATCAAGGGTGTAACCCGTCTTGTGACCCGAATCCCGATAGGCCCAGGCTTCCCTCAACCCTGAACAGAATAAGCGGTATAGAAGATGAGTAAGTGAGTGAGTGAGTGTTTGCGTGTTACTAAATGTGTTTTAGAAGAGTCAAATCTTGGTGAAATTTTATCATATATCATAAGTTCCCTTAACCAACATTCGCTGCACAGGGAGCAGTGAGCACACTTTAAAGTACACTGTGGAACGGAACACAGCCAAAATCTGCACAAAGTATAAGAGCAGCTCCACAGAGCTCCGGTATAAGAGGTTTGTATGAAAAGAAAAGAAAATATATGTTAACATGAAAAAAAGAAGAAGAGAGAAGACTGGTTCAACTCTCCTGTCATCAATTTAAGCCTGGGGAGCTGGATTAGCTCAGTGGTTAAGGTTTTGGACTATTGCTAGGAAAGTCCCAGCTAAAACCACAGTGCCATCAAGTTGCCACTTCTGGGCCCTTGAGCAAGGCCCTCAAATGCTTAGATGTTTAATGCGAGAAAATGTAAGTTGCTTTAAAAGAAGAATTTTTTTTGGACATTGGATATAAATAAATGATGCATGAGGCTGAAGCCATCACGAATGCACATTATAAACAAAACGTAATGTAAATTCACACTTTAGAAGAATGATTCTGAGATGTGGGAGTGACCTCAGTGTGGGAGGTCAAGAAGGAACTTTATCTTTTTGCCACCCAGGGCTCTTTCTGCCCAGACATTTCTTTGTGTGGACACATTTTTGTCCTGAGAGGTGGGAGCTCACAACTGCATTCTACAATCTCTAAATTAGACAGTAACAAGTGGAGTAATCTCAGAATCAGACACCAGGTGGCAGTCTATGATTTGATCTTTAGTGATGTTTCAGTCTGAGAACATCTCCTTGTTGTACCCTTTTTCATATTCAGAGTAAAATTTTCAACAAATCAGAGGAATTCCCCTAAAATATTATTATTATTATTATTATTATTATTATTATTATTATTATTATCTTTTATATTATAAGCACTCTAAATCCATGTGTTGAGGTAATTTATTATGTGATTATATTTGTAATCTTTGAAATTATGTCATTTGTGTAAAGGAAAATAAAATTGTTGTACTTTGTGTGGTGGTGGTGGTGTATGTGTGTGTGTGTGTGTGTGTGTGTCTACGATGTAGTCGTCTGTATTCATTTGTCTGAGATTCAGAGGCCACAGTGACTGTATGAATGTTTGTTTATATATTGTGCTATGCTGTGTGTGTGTGTGTGTGTGTGTGTGTTTGCTGTTCAAACATGCCCCCAGGCACCCACACACTGGCCTATTCTCTCGGCTGTGTGAGAATGGAGGGCTTTGCTTTGTGAGGGTGTCTGTCAGTGCTGTTATGTGGAGTTGGCCCCATTGTAGCAGACCACTGTTCCTTATTGACACAGGACTCTCTCTGCTTTCTGTTCCCAGGCTCGGAGCCTGCGTCTGGGTCTCCAGCACACTGAAACCGGATCCGGCAAGCACCGTCACCGTTTATGCTCTCTCTCTCTCTTTCCCTATCTTTCTCTCTCTTCTTCTCTCTCTCTCTCTCCACTATAGTGTGTGGCTATATCTCATTCTAAACTGTAGCTGGCTCTATTAAAGGACATCAGGTAATGGCGTGGTCACAGCTGCAGCTGCTGATGAGGAATGTGACGGCTGCTCATTCAGAGGCACTCCTGAATGGCTGCACTCATTTTCTCTTCTCTTTGTGCCTCCTGTTGCTCTGTGAGGGTACGGCATCACTGGAACCTCAGGGTCAGAGAGAGGACGTGCTTCATATCGAGTGTGTTGTGGAGTTATGTGTGTGTGTCTGTGTGTGTGTGTTAACTGGGCTTCAGAATCATGCATTACCTGGAGACATGTCTCATTAGATATTCTGCACATTTCTTCTAGTGGGAATTTATTCATCAAACTAACTAACACAACAACAACAACAACAACAATAATAATAATAATAATTTGAGTGGTATTAGTAATAATAGTAGTAATATGTCAGACAAGACATATTAGTTATGAATCTTAACTGTCTTTTTAAAAGAAATATGTTGAATAATATGCAGAAATATTTTAACATATGTTGATTATATATCATACATTTTGTATGTTATGAAGTTATAAGAAATAAGGCTAAAGGTCTAAAAGTATTATTCGGTAAGGGCCACAATTGCAGCATGAAGCGTAAAACAATAAACAGACAGACAGACAGATAGACAGATAGTCTAAACAATATAAAACTATTTATTTAATTGAAGCACTACAAATATAAAAAATTGTAACGTAAAAAAATAGAGATAAATTGCAGGAATTTTTTTTATTTTATTAAAATGTAAGTTCAACATACCATAATAAAACACAATAAAAGTAATAACATTCTTGAAACATTATAAATAAATGCTAAAGAAAAGAATGACACAATATTTTGCCATGTGCATTATACCAAGGGTTTACTGGATGCCGTCAGTGCACCGGACTTTTCAGCAGGAGGACAGGTTGTGCTGCTTAAAGTTTGGACAGGATACACAGCTTTCTGTGTTCAGCTGTGTGAGATCAGCTGAGTCTCCAAGCCGAGGCTGCCAGGTTCAGCATGTGAAAAGATGCGAAGAAGAGAAACAGAATATTACTTGGACACTTACACCTGGTGGACGAGACAGTGTTCTGTTGGGAATTGTCCTTTTGGCCAGAATCACACACACACCGGTCTTGCTCACACAGATCAGCCTTGAACATTGTGTTCCTCTCGTGCTGGGACAGACATTTAACGTTTGTGTGCAAAAACATCAGGAACTGATCTAAACTCATAGAGTGCTATTTTCACGTCTCTTCACGTCACATCATCATTGTGTTATTTATTTGTTTATTGATTAATCCCAAAGCATTATCTAGCAAACACCTCAAGTTTACAAACCCTAAATCTGTTCATACACAGTTTCAACAATTCCTAACCACACACACACACACACACAATTGTCTAAGTCTTCATGCCTGTGGCTATGTGTGAGGTGTGTGTGTGTTTGATTGTGTGTCTGCAATCTGTCAGTGCATGTTTATGTACACAGCACAGCCGTGTGTGTAGCCATGTGTGCACACGTGTGCCTATGTGTGTGTGTGTGCGCCTGACGAGGTGCCGGTTCCCACAGCTCTGATCTAATTCAGCTGTAACCCAATCTCCGTGTGAGTGTCTCTCAGCCAGCACTCTCCCTCCCACCACCAGCATTCAATGTGTGGGTGTGTTCATGCTTGTGTGTGTCAGTGCATGCACGTGCGTGTGAGTGTGTGTGTGAGTGTGTGTGTATGTGTTTGTCAGCCACTTCCCCCATCAATCCCACAAGCCCCTAGGCGCAGCGGCTCACAGGGATTGGTTTACTGTGTCAACTCCGGCAGGCGCGCTCATTTGGCCTGCCGCATCCTGTGTGCACACCATCATGACACTCTATACCTGACGCTTAGCAACTGCAGGAGCCAGGAGGAGACAAGCTATTGAGCGATGGAGGAGTGCAGAAGAGGCGGAGATATGAGAAACATCACCCCAGCACAATGTATCCGAGATAGTCAGTCAGTGTAGCAGTACATTCCGTTCCTTTAAACTGGAAGGAGTTGCAAGGCCTTTCCCTTCACTCTAACAGATTTTCTTTAATTAATCAACATACATGCTGTATATACTCCTGTATATATTTGTGAGATGTGTGTTTAGTATTAAGACACCAATACAGGATTCTTTTTGCCATAAACACGCACAAAAGGAAGAACTGGTTCAAACACGAACCAGTAAAAAAAACTGAAGGACTTGATCATTTTCCAGAGACAAAAATTTGCCTCTTAGTGATGACAGGAAAAGTGACCACATTATCATTTGAAGGCCATGGAGGCCAATGATGACCATTGTGTTTATTCCCATTTTTGTATGACTGTGGTGGAACCTCCGATCAGCATTCACATGCACATTCACACACTATGGGCAATTCGGGAACACCAATTAGCCTAATCTACATGTTTTTGGGCAGAAACCGGAGAAAGCCCACTAAGCACAGGGAGAACATACAAACTCCACTAAGCCACCATGCCGCCAGACCAAAATTTTTTTAAAGTCCCTCAGTGATGGTACTAATGGACAGCAAATATAAAAAAAATCACATAGAAATAAATAATAAACTAAAATCCTTGGTAATTGTTCCCATTATGATGGAAGATCTAGGGACTGAAAATTAACATCTGCGAAAGGAAAGAAAGAGGAACCTGATGTAAGATCGCAGAAAGTAAACCTGAAGACAACAACAGAAGGAAAGAAACAGGGGGAAGGAAATCAGTGGAAGAGCGAAGGCAGGAGATCAAGCGAACAGGAATAGAGATCGAACTGAAGTGGAAGAGAAAAGGACTGAAATCAGAAAGAGAACTGAAGAGACCAGTAGGAAGAAGGAGATCAGTGGAAGATTTCAGGGTGGAGGGAAGAAAAAGAAGAGATATGGACAGAGGAGATCAGTAAATGAGTGCAGGAGGGAGATCAGTGCAACAGAATAGGAAGGTTATCAGTGGAAAAGAGAAGAAAGAAACGAGACAATATGAGCAGAAGAATTGAGATCAGAGGAGAAGAACAGGAGAAACTAGACCAATGTAAAAAAAATATATATATATATATTTATTTATTTTTATTTTTTTTTTTAAATCAGTAGACTGGAGTCAGATGGAGGAATGCAAAGAACTGCAAAGAACACATAATGGGGAGGGGATTAGCAGTCCAAGAAAGAAAGAGATTAGAGGAGAGAGTAGGGGGTATTGGGTAAATAAATTAATGTGAGTATGATGCAATGCATAAAAATAATAATTGTGGAGAACTGTGCAGAGTAAGCTCTACTTACAGTATGACTATGAGAGCACACCCTGATTAGCCATAACATTAACACCACATAACACATTAACAATGAATATGAATTATATACCAATAACCTGGTGACAAGATTATGAGCACCCAAGGCTCAACCATGCCAATGTGAACCAAAAGCCAGCTCCAATCGAGCACCTATGGGATGTGCCAGACAAACAAGCCAGATCCACGGAGGCTCCACCCCACAAAACAAAGCACCCACAGCATCCGCTGCCAATGTCCTGGTGCCGGGAACCTTTACATCCGACCTCGGCCTCTGGTATAATACACTTTATACACTATATCCGACCAAGTTATCTGATTGGACAAGAGGCATTCCATAAATACTGATAAAAGACAGTAACAGCTCTGGGCCATTTAACTATAGTCACAGCATTCGAGAAATCCATGACATTGGAAAAAATGACAATTCAAAAAAATCCACATTCAAAACCTGTCATGGACATATTTTGTCATTTTAAGCAACATTTTGTCTACTACTTAACTGCTTTTAAGTTGTTTCGAATTTTTTTTTTTTTTTTTTGCGTCTAAGGCAAGCTTGAAAGCTTAATAGCTTCTAACACAAGGCTGAATCCTAAATCCCTCTGTAACCCCTAATCAAGGGCCCTATTTGGTGTGTGGCACAATGATTGTACACCCTATATAGCACACTACCGTCCCATTTTAAGGAGATAATTTCCAAGAACACTTAATCCCAAAATCAGTGAGAACAGAATGGTTCCTTGCTCAGTAACCGTGGCAGTCTGCTGTAAAAGGTGGTCTTGAGAATGATGCAATATGGAATATGGATATGGTGTCGGTTTCCTCCAAAATAACCATAGATATATAGTCAAGACAGTGGTAAGACCAGTGATGCTCTGCGGCTTAGAGACAAAGTGGTTGAGGAAAAGACAGTAGGCAGAGTTGGAGGTAGCAGAGATGACGATGTTGAGATTCCCTTTGGGAGTGACAAGGATGGATAGGATCAAGAATGAGTCCATCAGAGAGGCAACCTATGTTAGATGTTTTGGAGATAAAGTCAGCGAGGCCAGACTGAGGGGATTTGGGCATGTTCAGAGGAGAGATTGTGAGCATATCGGTAGAAGGATGCTGAGGTATGAACTGCCAGGCAGGAGGTCTACAGGAAGATCAAAGAGGAGATTTATGGATGCAGTGAGAGAGGACCTAAAGTTAGTTGGTGTGAGAGAAAAGAATGCAGAGGATAGGGTTAGATGGAGGCAGATGATTCACTGTGGCGACCCCTGAAAGGGAACAGGCGAAAGACAAAGAAGAAGAAGAAGAATATAGCCATAGATGATATATGACATTTTTTTTCTGAAATATCAATAATATTAGCACAAAGATTGACTTCCTCGTCCTGTTCTTCTCTTCTATTTAATGGTGGCTCACAAACCAACTAGGTGCATACTGCCACCTGCTGTATCGGAGGGTAAAAAAAAGCAGCTCTGAGAGAAATAATAATGTGAACACTAGCCTGTGGGGGAGTTGGGAGGGGAGCAATCAATTTAACCAGCAACCTGGAAGTTAACTGAGTTGAAATTCTGTGTCCTTGTGCCTATGACCGCAACACAGCCGTGCTGATATCCAGCACAAAAGCACTACCTCTTGGGTATGCTTGATCTTTTTTCTCCTTATAGTTGAATGATATGAGGAGTTCTTACAGCACACACACACACAAACACTAGTCTCTAGTCTCACTAGTCTAAACTAACTGGTGCTCTTTAACCTTTATATCCCACCTTGGCCTCTGTGTAAATAACCCTCACACAGACTTTTATTACTCACGATCCACATCTTTGCTTGTGTGTTACTGATGCAAATATTTTTTTTGGTCTACCTTGAAATATTTTCAAAACGAAACATTTAGAAATTTTCAATAGAAAATTTTCCTTTACCAGATCGAGCCATGCCATGCAAATTTAAAACGCATTATGGTTGTTATGGAGGCAGTCAGTCCCCACAAAGACACACACACACACACACACACACACACACACACACACACACACACACACCAAGGCCCACAGAGAAAATAAACAAAGAGCACTCACCTCCCCTACCATGTTAAGCAAATACACCACTTCTTTCTCACCACCCTCCAAGTGACAGTGAAACACATTCACACATTAATCTCTTACTTGCTGAAACTACATTCAATGCAGCACAGAACAAGCTGTTCAATCCACAGTGAATTTACAGACTCAGTAATTCTTACACTTTCTTTGTGTTTCTCGTAAACCTGTCACATCTGTTTGTGTGTGTGTCTGTGTTTGAAAATGTACTGATAATTCCTGCTTAATATTGTGCACTTCCCAGAGGTGCCATTAAAACAGCTCTGACCACTGAGACATGGACTCCACTGTGCTGTGGTATCATGCACCAACACGTCAGCAGCAGATCCTTTATCAACTCCTTTAAAGATGCTTAGGGGATTTGGAGGACAACTGAACAACCTTAAACTCTTCATCATGTTCCTCAAACCCTTCCTGAGCACTTTCTGCAGTGTGTCAGGCAGCATTATTCTGCTGAAAGGGGCCACTGCTATTAAGCAATACTGCTCCCATGAAGGGGTGTACTCTGTCTGCAATAATGTTTAGGATTTCAGAATAGCTGTAAAATAAACAAATCAAGATTTTGGAATGTCCTAGTCAAAGTTCAGACCTGAACCCAGGTGAAATGCTGTGGTGGGACCTTAAGAGAGCTGTGTATAAACGAATGCCCAAAAACCTCAATGAACTGGAGCAATGTTGTAAAGAAGAATGGTCCAAAATTCCTACAAAATTCCCAAATGTCAGCGACTGATAAAATAATACAGAAATTTATACCTTTATACCTTTAATGACAGGGTGGAAAAAAGTTATATAGTATTTTGTTGTTTGTCTAATACTAGTTGTTTGTATTTGCTTAATACTAAGACCTGCTACAATCAGATGATTTTTATTATGTTTTTCCATCAAAAAACATAGAATTGACTGTAAGTGCACTTGAATAGCAGAGGATTATATAGAATAGAATATATAGAATAAATTAGTTTTCACCTTTATAACTGTTTTCTGTTATTCAGCACAATCAGAAGTCCCAGTTTGACTTGAATGACTCTTGTATATAATCATGTCTGACTTCATATACTGATTGCTTTATTAAGACTATAATAATGAATCCCAAGGTCTTTAATAATGAACTGATTCGAGTTGGTTCAGGATATATATACCTTTCAGATATCAGCAGCAAAGAGGGAGCTACCGAGCTTACAATGCATGCATTTTTCCAAAGTAAACAACACAAACTAGACAAATGTATTAAAAAAAAACTTGAAATTTCCCCAGCAATGTTTGTGCTGTTTGATGAAAATGATGATGTAATCGTCCTAACTTGCACGACCTAAAACGTGGAAAATCCCTGCATTTTAAATTCCTCTTAGAAAAAAAGTAATGTCTCCTACCCACTGCAAATTTTTGCAAGGATCCAATCTTATTAGAACAATGGGGCAATTAAAGACAGTGTTTTTTCCATTACGGCACAGCAATAAAAAACTGATTTTTTTTCTTCTTCAAACATTATAATGAAATATCAGACTTTTAATGATGAGGAAAATTATAGGAAGGCTAGATAGAAAGTGATATCAGACTTTTTGATTTCATAAAAACAGTCTGTAAAACATCACAGATGCTCGATGTCACCTGTTGAAGTTAAGAATTTCTAAAGGAAAAGATATCTAATAGGGTAATATTTGACTAACATATGAATAGCTGACTACTAGACAATAAGTGCTGGTCAAGATACTAGTTTTACAACTGAAATGAATCCTTTCCGTTTTGGTGGAAAAGTTTAAAATGATTACAGGAGATTAGATATATTTTTATTAACCCTTCAGGGGATTGATAATAGATAATCATAGATATACAGAAGAACATCAGCAACATTCTATATACAGTATGTATAGCCTATATGTAGTGAAGTCTTATAAGTGTGTGTGCGCGTGTGTTTGTGTGTGTGATCTGTAAAACAAGTCCTCAGGAAGTCTGGTTGAAATAAATCTGAGTTGAGAAAACAAACCCTGCAGTTCCGCTTCTCATGCACACTTTGACACTTGATATCTCTCTCCTTCCCTCCCTCTCTCTTTTTATCTATCCATCTGTTGCATGCACATGCTCACTCATTGTTCCTGTTAGAACACAAACATACACACTGACACACTCACAAACCACACACTGACATGCTCTCACACGTTAGCGCTGAGCATGTGCTAATGGTCTGATTTTTTTTTATCAATCTCAGCACCAGATCTGCACTTGGACTTGTACCTGTGTCTGATATGTTCTATACATTAGTGCTGAGTATGAGAACTGATAACAAAGTGCTCACTGTAGGTACTGTTTTTATTGATTAGTAAAATACTATGGACAAATCCATAACAATGACTTGACAATGTTGATAATTTTAAGCATTTATTTCTAGAATGGAGTAATGAGCATTGGTGGCTCAGTGGTAGGTTTCTTGCCCGCCCTGCGGAAGACCCGGGATTCAATTCCCATTCAATGCCCGAACCCCAGCCATTGAATAAAATGGGAGGGGTGTGTGAGGAAGGGCATCCGGTGTAAAATCTGTGCCGAGTTGTGTTTGTAGTTCGGATTGTGTGCTGTGGCGACCCCTCGATGGGAGCAGTAGAAAGGGGAAAAAAAGGTTCTAGAATGAAAAAATAGGCTTAAACCTTAAATGTTCTGTTCACATTTTTGGTAGAACACATTTTCATTATATCTGAGTCATAATATCTGATTGAAAAATGTGTTGAACTTAACCTGATTGAACCATCTCTACCAATCGGGTAGGGTATGCTGTGCTAAAAACCATGAGAAATAACGTGGATCTAATGCCGGAAAACATTTGTCCTGTGGCACAAGCTCCTCCCAAAAATTTAGCATTTTATGTTTAACTTTTTCCTCCTTTTTTGTATTTCTAAATGCATTGATATTTATACCAAGAAACAACATCTCATCCTTTTGGAAGAGGAAAATGGTGTCTGTTAAAAGCATATGTTGATTGCTGTTGGAAATAAAAATACAAAGAAAATACTTTGATTTTTTTTTTTTTGTGTGTGTGTGTGTGTGAATGCAATTTTTAAATTTTATTTAATTAAATATTATTTTTTGGCAGTGGAACTCATATTCCCCAACTTGCTGGTTGTATGGTAGACAAGTAACCACAGTACAGATCACTTGACAATGAAAGCTTTATAATGTAGTATCATAAATTTCTTACTATACCCTGTGCTATTAGAGTGCTGCTAATAAAATGAATTTCGGAAGAGGAGAAGAAAGGAAAGAGTGTTCCAGAGTTTATCTTTTGCAGAGCAAATACTTTATAGTGCAGAACTATAAAGACTTAACAACTCTCTTTACTCAGCACTGGCAAGGATAGAGGCAGCTAAATAGGCTGTTTACAAGTGGCCAGGCAGAAAGGCAACAAAAATAATCGTCCATCACAATTTTATCAGAGAAAAAGGTCCCTGTTTGAGGGGCACTAGCTTTCTTGCCAGTGACTGCACTGTGCCAGCTGTCTTGGCCATGCAGCACTGCGGTTTTCCCAAGCTTCTGCCTGTGGGAAAATCCACGCTGGCCAGTAATTGATTCCGCCCTGCCAGCTCCATTAGTGCGCAACAGAGTTACCAGCCAGTGATCTACAGACAGCCTGAGAGTGAGAGAAATGAGTGAACACCCACTTCTCATCTCTCTCAGATCTCTCTCTCTCCTTCGCTTTCTCTATTGCTCTCTTACTATGGATTGAACACACAACTTGTAAGGTTGACCCTCGGCCCAATTAGTGCCTGTGCGAAACAAACCACGTCCTGTCTGCAGGCTCAGCCACCTGACCTAGCATGTGCAGCCCCATTCATACACACTGGGCCATCTCCTGATGCCAACCCATCGTAAACACACACTAACACACACACACACACACACACACACACACACACACACACACACACACACACACACACACATTTCATAGCCACTCACTCATACCCCATGTGCACAATGTCAAGAGATGAATGTATTTGCAAGTGTACACTCACATACAAGAGTGCATACACATACCCACACAGTTGCCCACACACTGAGAAAATACACACCACAATTGACAATGCCAGACTTTCAGTCAGACTATTCAGAATGTGACTTCTACGTAAATTTGCTGATGTACCCTTTATTTTCCATGCTTTCAACTGCACACTGAGATTTACATACACATGAAAAAGAATTCATTTCCATCTCATTCTATAATGCTTTTACTGGTTTCCTGGTCACATAACATAATGGAGAAAAAGTAATGCAGTCTTGTGATTTAGTAAAATATTTTTACTTGCACTTATATTAAATTCACAATATTAGAATTTAAATTAAGTACCCTGGTAAATGAAATCCTAAGTTAAACCCCTCCACGGGGACACTATGGAACTTAAATGAGAGATAAATATGGACTTTATATTTGACTTTGATGTAGGAGTGAGATAACAGCCTCAGGATACCTTATGCAGAGATGATGTATGAAAGTAGAACCAAGATCATAAGATTACATGCAACTTTCCTATTGGTTGCCATGTAAAATTGCTCCAGGACTGCAGGTGGTGCTATTCAAATTCCATGATTTCTACAATTACAGGGAAAGGGCTGTATGCTGCAATGTAGTACGCTGACTTATCTCTAATGACTGATAATGGACACAATCACATAGCATATTTGTACACAGAGGCTGCTGAGCTGCTATGTGCATGAGACAGCAAGCAGAACGTCCATGCAATGTGAACGTTCACCGCTGTGAACCTGTAATTGCTCAGATGTATAAAAAGATAAAAATGTAAATAGCTCTGGATAAGGGTGTCTCCCAAATGCTGAAATGAAAATGAGTTCTTAATTCACACTGCAGTCAGATATTCAGGACAAAGACAGTCTATGCTGATGACATGGGATTGTATTGGATGCGGTGGATTACATGTTACCAGATTCATTCATTTAGCTTCAGTAACTGGTCTACCTTCATTAGGGTTACTGGAATTTCAATCACTATTTTGGTCATGGAGCGACAGAGCAAGAAAACGCAACAAGGCATGTACAAACAAAAATAGTCACTGTGAGAGAATGTGGGTCATGTAAAACTGTCTGCAGGGGCAGGTGGGATTGATAAAGTGTGTCTCTGGGAGGAGGCAGAATAGGTGAGAATTTGTAAGAGATCAGGATGAAAAACACACCGCTAGTGTACACTTTTGCCACCATGTTGCTGGTAGTTTCCCTACAGCGCTCCCAAATTTCACCCCATCAAACCAATTAGTGTCTTTCAGTATAATTAGATCCTTCTGCTTTTCCTCTGTCAAACTTTACACTTTCTCTGCATTTATGGTCAATTTGGTTGGATTGCCAATTTGTTGTGTTTTTATTGCGATAACTTGCAGAATATTACAGTAAAGCAAAGGAAGACTTTAGAGTTAAAGAATCTCTGAAAAAGTCTTGAAATATAGTGCAAAACCCGATTCTAAGACATTACATGCTAGATTAGACTGACTCCTGCCAGCAGATGTGTTGCTGATAAAGTCTGATGTGGAAGGGCCTGTGACCTGTCTGGATGTGTTTTTGACAGACAGGATGATGGCCAGTCTTGTGCATTTGACCCTACACTGACAGCAGTGTAATTGGGGTAATTACAGTCCCTTAAGTCCTGCATGCCCCATCCTGTGCAGTGGCCCCTCTCTATTAGCGTTCTATGAAATATTAACAGCAGTCAGCTGCACACATGAGAGGACGGAGGGTTGAAGTTCAAGCCCCCCTCCTGCCCTGGTCCCCTTTACCACATGGCTGATTAAAGGTAAGTGCCTGCTCTCGCCAATTAGCGTACAATACTAAATACCCCCTCCTCTGTTTTTCTGTGCTTCTGCATCTGTGGATCTCTTCTACAGGGAATGTAGAAAGGTATGGGTGGGGTCCTGGGGCATATAGAGGTGATGTAAAAGATGTGTGGAATAAAAAAAAGATTTTATGTTATTTTTAATTAAGTTGTGAATTCACGATAAAAGTAAAATTTTATTTCTAACTTTTAGTCAACGTACAGCTGGTTAAATATTAAATGAATCGATCAATCCAGGTTAACTATACATAAATTTAAAGAATTATTTTATAATAGATACATATTTAATAATAATTCACATTATCTATTTGTAACTTTTCCTGACAAAATATCACAGATTGATATGTGATATCAATGTGCTATTTTTAATAATGTATGTGAATTATTACAATTTTGTCAGGGTGATACCATGTTGTTTAAAAGTGAAACACACTATGTGCTATACTAACGTATGTATTTCTTTCATTATTATTTATGATTACTCATCAGCAGATCACATGATATTCAAACACAGTGTGGCTTTGCCAGAGATTCAAGTAGTCTTTTCAGGTCAGGAACATATGTCTATGTAAATCCCTATGTAAATGTGAAAATATTAAACAATAATAAATTATTATACAATAATAATTATTATTATAAAAAAAGTTAAAAAATAATAATAATTTGTACAAAAAAGTACAAACTTGCATGTTTTTTTATGATTTCAAGTCAGTACTAAAAACATTTTTTTACTTATTAATATTAATATATACATGATCTTATACAAAGATATCTGTAGTCTAGAAAAAAAAAGCATCATATTATATAAAATATGACTTTTCAGACAACAACAACAACAAAAAGCTGCTGGATTAATGAAAAAACAACCAGGTTCGACAAAATCCTCTGAAGGACTGTGCATCTTTCTGCAGGATATTCATAAAACTAATCTAACCCCAACAGACCTAAACCCAACAGAAAATTGTTGAACAATGGTGAAGAAGGCAGACACAGTCAAGAAACTTCTGTACATGGATTGAGCGAGTGACATCAAAATACTGTAGATGTCTTTTTAACGCCAGATTAAGCAAGTTTTGCAGAATGAAGTAAAGAATGATTGTTTTAAAGCAATTTCATTGCATAAAATAAAGAGGTATTCGTATTATCTTGATTGCTATTATTTAAAAAAAAAAATGAGTCAAGTCACTAAAACATTGAATTTTACTTTTGTCTCAATATTTTTGGCCACCACTGTAATATATAAGCCCTTCACATTGCATCTAATTTATGTGGACAAAGTTTGTGTCGTTCTTCAAGTGATAGATATATAAGCAACATCACACGAGAGGGAGTGCTGTGCTACTGGATATAGGACACCTGCCATGTGGACACTGGGGTGCAGCCCGAGTGCAGAAGGCATCACAGCCGTCCTATATCCATCAATCCAGCACAACCTTTAGTGTAATGTTGCTTTTATACAACAGTTCCACAAACACCATTGAATAGTCTTTCATACAATTATATTAAAATAATAGTCTTTATATGTAACGCTGTAATATTATAAGTATGCAATACTGTATGTGTGTATAGGTGTGAGTTTTGTAAATAAGTTTAGATATTACTCTGTATCTCTGAGTCCTAGAGTGTCACAGAGTAGTTGATCTACTGTATGGGGCACACAACCGCCAGCACACAAACACACACTGCTGTCAGCCCTGTGACATGGGAACCACCAGGCCTGGGCTTGATCATGCTCTCTAAGGTCCCAGATACCACACATTCCTCACTCCCGGCCACTGTGAGAACGTAGCAGCACTAAGACTGGGGCAGCATGGTACAGTATAGCCACTCCTGCATGAGTGAACAGTGGGTCTACACACAGGCATGAGCAATGAATTGGTTCCCACGTGCTCCAACATCCACACAGCTCTCTGAAACTCTATTGTGACCAGGGGCTCATGTATGCAATTAATTCTTATATAGGGTAGCACAGACATTCTGTGGATTATAGTTTGGCTTTTGTGTGTGTGTGTGTGTGTGTGTGTGTGTGTGTGTGTTTTTTGAGTGGGGTGGGGGTCTAATGCTAATTCCAAAGCTGAGCCGTCCTGCAGGGACTTGTGTCTCAGATGAGGGTTTCATGACAGCTGAGTGGAACACTTTCCCATACTACATGGGGTCATGGGTTCAAGCCACAGGTTGAGAAGCAGTTGTTTTGGCCACACAAGGATCGCTAGTGTGCCGCGGTCCAGCCGAGAAAGAGAGAAAGAGACAAATTGTACAGACATGTACACAGGCTTTTTCTAATGACGCTGACCATTTGGTGAGCACCTGCAAGACTCTGCATATGTCTATGTGGGTGTGTGCTTCAAAATCATAGATGATTTAGATCAACAGGCTGATAAGTGTTATTTTTCTGCCCAGATGTACACTATTGCATAAGCTCTAGGAGTTACTCATATTTTCAGGATGACTAGCTCTTAGCTAACATCCTGCCAGGACTCGTTATAAAAATGCATTTTAAAGTAGGTCTTCATGGGTATAACGACTACAAATGCGTCATTATCTCACAAGTACAATATGTATCTATACTGCTGTCAAACCAGACTTGATGTGGCATTTTATATCTGCTAGGTTACCCTACTTTTCCCACTTGGAGGCAATTGGAGACATAGTTTGTACAGAATTAAGATGCAATTCTGTACAAATTAGGATCACTGATCACTCATGAGTACATGTGGTTCCTATCTGGAATTCCATTCACCATTTGACAAATATGCCTGTGACTCTGATTTCGTCTTTTCTTGTCATATACAGTATAACATATATTAAATGTTTGGAGACATTGTGAAAAAAAAAAAAAAAAAGCCTGGAAAGAAGTAACAAAGTTTAGTGATGTATCTGATGCGTGCACTGCCAGCAACAAATCTACAAAGCCAAGCATGGTAAATGTATACCAAATAATAAATTTTCACACTGACTAATGTGTTGACATATGACATTTGTTTACTTGTACAGCTTGCATTCCTCAATTATTATTAGGACTATTTATTAAAACAGTAAAGAACATGAAAATTGCAGAACATACAGTACATAAACTGCGCAGTCCAGCATGCTTATAAATAAGAAATCTTGAAGAAATTTAAAATCTGCATTATTTAGGACTATGTTTTTGTTAAAAAAATGTTTTAAAAAAAGAGTCAGGGAGAGAAAAATACTTTAAAACATGATATTCATGAGATGCTGTGTCACCGGGAAATCCCTGCTCCTCACAGTAATTCACATTTAACGCTGTTAAATTGGTGGGACGTTTTGAATGCACACAGCAATGATGATACTTCTGTCATCATCATGCTTGAAAATAGTATGGCTAAAGACCTGGCTCTGAATATAAGTCACAACAGAGTCACATTCATTATAAAAGGAAAGCCTCTCCCTTCAACTGTCTTTGATCCAGAAATCTTGATATCAGCCTCAGGCCGACAGAGGCCAGTGGTCAGCCTGCAACACCTCAATAGACACACACGCACACACTTGAACTGTATTTTTGCTTTAAAAATTCTTTGTTTTCTTTAGCTGGCATGCTAATATTAGCTGGTTAGCTTCCTGCTAACGACTCACAGAACCAGGCACCTGTGTTGTAAAAAAAGAAAAGTTTTTTTACACACACAAAAAAAGAGAAGCTATAGCCTACCAGGCACCAGGTTATTGTGTTACCCAAAAGTCACAAACAAATGAGTCAGCACTGTGAAAAAAAGAACAAAACAGCTAGTGTTGGTGAGCTAATTGGTGAGAATCCTAGCTAAAAGACATGATTTTGGTAAAGAAAATTACGTTTACTTGGTAAACAGTAACCTTCCCAGTCATACTGATATGTAAGTTTTTAAAATTCTTTTCCAAGTTTTTTATTCTTCATAAGACCTCAGATTATACAGTACAATGAAGATTTTCCATCTGTTCGATTAACTCCATGTACGTTTATCCATTTCAGCTACCAAACTTGTTGCTCTCATGAGCTATACATCATCTAATGCTGGCTTTACACTGACATTTTAATGAGTGTAATACTAGCGGTCACACTCGTTTTGCTTTGAACTGTCTTTGGCTACCAGACACTGGCACATGATGCACATTGATCTAAACTCGTGATCATGTGGAATTTTATACATGAATCATAAACTGTAATCTATCTTAATTTACAGAACTATGAGAAATAAAGTTATGTCTGAATGCTTTTCATTTCTTATTTCATTTCTTATTTTACATTTATTAATATATTGCTTATTCATATATAAAGTACAAAAGGTCTATTTTTCACTGCACATTTAAACACAGAATCTGTTCCAGACTGGAGCCAATGCCACTTATAGTTAGTATTTTTAATAGTTTTAATTTCAACTGGATTGGCAACAGCGATGAGAATAAACTGCTTCAAATAGAGCATCACAACATGTTTTGTGGTTACACCAGTATTGGGTCCAGCATGGAAAGATTAACTTTGTTTTTCTTTGTGACTGCCTGTTTGGTTTGCTGACATATATTGCCTGAGAGCCTCCATTACCCACTTTCATGTACCATTAGGTCCTGCTGGTGCCAATGTCGAAAAAGGTACCAAAAACATAGAACTGGAACCTGCTGAATTAAGTTGGGTGAGCAGTTCCAGTTTTCTGGTACCAAAGGTTCTGGTAATGTAGTGGAAAAAGGCCTATAAACAATATTGTTGCATTTCCAGTAAGCCACTACTCGTTAATAGACAAAGTAAATGAAGTCCAGGCTTCAGAGGTTAAGCAAAGCAACCCATCATGGTTTTAGGGTACTGTGATCAATGGTAACATCGTGATCCTGTCATGAGAGCATGTGTCCCCAGGCCGAGACCCTTTCCCTTTGTTGTGGCACTGTAGAATTTGTGGTCAGGCCCTAGAAAGACCATAGGCAGCAGGGCTCTCCATACTTGGTACATTTTTTTGTTCTTGATCTTTCTCACACAGTCCCTCCATCTCTTTTTCCCTCTCTCATTCTGGTTCTCACTGTTACTCGCTCTCTCTCTGGTGGTTGGGGTGTGGTCAGGAGGATTCTCGGAGCCCCTCTGTTCTGTCTCCTGCACTGAGCCAGAAAGTCTGGACCAGCAAGGAACAAGCCAATTATATTTGGTTTTCGCCTCTTTGTTGTTGGGGCACCATATGAAACCCTGCTTTCTTCCATGTTTTGATTTTTTTTTTTTGTTGTTTTCATTCCTGTTTTCACTGAGGGCATGTTTCATTATGTGTCCCTGCCACATCAAACACAGCGGACTCTAACTCCCACTTTCTCTGCAGCATACCATTACTTAGCCCACACGGCAAAACATCCGTGTCCTAAAATAGTCTTTCCTTTTCCTTGACCCTCAGCAGAGTGATGTGATTTTATTTCACACACTGACTGACAGAAACAGAGGGGTAGTAAGGGGGACATCAGTTGCCAGGAGGGCAGGCAACTACACTGGTATCCATGGCACAAATATTCCTTTTTTCAAGAAGGAGTTATGGACAACATATTCTTCTCATTCAGGGCGGATCTGCTGTAAACAATGAGCTAAAGGTTTATGTGTTAGAAGCTACTGGCCTTTGTATGGTGTGAATGTGTTTGTTCCCAGCCAGGCAGTCTGTGGCAATGACAGAGCTCTGGGGTGAAGGCCGAGGCTGAGGCTCTAGGCAGGTAGAGTCAGGGCAGGTCTGGACCTCACGGCGCCTCGGCTGTCACATCGACCCAAGGCAGGAGGTGGAGTTTGGCTCAGAACATTGAACTCAAGGGGAAGAAACAGCACGAGACCGAGTTCTCCTGGTCGACGTGCTTCCTTTGCACATGTACTTTCTTTCCTTAACCATCTCCACTTTCATCCTTTACCACATTATTAAAAACTCCCTGGTGATATTTTTTCCACTGGATAATGTATTGGAATCTCTGTCACTAAATGACTGCCTGTTAGTTCACTACCAAAAGTTTAGGTCCTGTATAGTTTTTAATAATTGTCCGAGATTTAACCTACATGATTTAATTGTACTCATGGATGGTACTATCAGCACTGTTCTTGATGTTAGTGGTGGTGGTGATTTGTTTCTATCCACTATAAAAATTGCATCATCATATATCACATTTGTACTGTTATAAGCACCATTGTCATTTTTTATTTCTTATATTATTTATATACTTTTTAAAATAAAAATCCCATATCATCCCATAAAAATACAGTACAAAATATTTTTTTTTACATTATTTAAAATGTAGATAATGTTCTTAGAAACGTGTTTTGTTGGTCGTTTTCTTAAACAATGGGTTAAAAACAAGCAATTTTCTTATGATGCATATTTTTCATCATTATAAATTAATATTATCACAGTCTACATAACACAGTTAACCAAACAGACAATCAGACAATAGAGCAACATTATTCCAGGCCCTTTATCCTTATTGAATCGTGATGTTGTTGCTGCTAATCGTCATGTGTTCATTCTAGTCAACTTTAAAGTTGGTGAGAAATGCATAAGTTTTATTGGATCCCTTTTGATACAGCTTTTGTATTTGCATATGTGGTAAAAAAAAAAAATCTTTAAGAAACATCTACTGCTCCCTTTTGCCTTAAATTGCTGTCTTTTAAAATCTCACTCCATTACCAGCAGCATTTTTCACACACACCCTCACATGCAGTCAAGCTTATTTGGTCCCTGAGTACGGACTTCTGGAGCATGTTCTTCTCCATCTCCTCCGCTGTTTTTTCCCAGCGGTTCTACTCAGGTGCCAAGAAGAACATCTGTACATCCATGCTGAATCTCATGTCCATCATATAAAGGGAGTTCCCAGAAAGCAGTTTAAGTCCTGGCCATGAGGGAAAGTGGCTGAGATGCTCATTTTTACCTCCACTCAACAAAACCACATGGGCTAACTACAATGGGCATGCTGTTTAAAGGCAAATAATCAATGATGAGATAGTGTGATACAGTACTGCAAAAAAGGGGCAAAAGTCTTGAGCACCTCTTCATTTCTTAATTTTTTGCTTTCAAAGAAACAGACTTTCTTTTAGTTTTTTAATGTACTGTAGTCCTCAGGAATAGTTCTCCAGGCTTCCTGAAGGGCTCTCATTTTAGGCAAAGTTTGTTAAGCTATACAGTACCCTATGAATCATTTAAGCATAAAAACCATCTAACTTGAGACATGAACCAGTGAGAACAGGTTGATGTTGAATACTGAGTGGTTGGAGCAGGCGAGAGGGGAAATGAGGTTGCTGCTGTTTTAAAATGGTACTGTATCTTTATGTAAGTTACAGTTTGTCACAGTAAAAAAAATGTAACTTAATCCACAGAATTTGATTTAATATGAAGAAATTGCGTGGCTTAAGTTTTTTGTGCATAACTGTATAAATGAAGGTTATACTTGTTTTTGGTAACATCAGAGAAACATGTTAACATGTTATCCTGTTGCCACATGCATTACAGTTAGTTACAAATAGTTCCTGTACTTTCTCTATAAGGTATTAAGACAATACATGCCATTTTCCATTAGAAACCTTTGAGGAACAGCTTTACTTCTGCCTGTTACAATGACCTGGCAGTGGAGACTCCATCAATAAGTGTTAACATTTATATGCTAGTAGGTAATTATTCAATGATAGAGGATCGTTTAAAAGAACAGCTTACTTCTTATTATTACAAAGAGCAGGAGATGAATAAATCTACATGGCACATCCACAATACAAGTCCCTATAAACGTGACATTATTCTAAATAAAAAGCCTTTAGCTGGGTTTTCACAGACAGGGTCACAAATAAGCTGTTGCCATAAAATGATAACATACAGTATTAGAATGACAGCATTAATATAAACCTGTTATTTCTCTAATAGCCAACACTCTTGTCCAAGCCATGCTGCTATACAAAGGTAATCATCATGTTCTGACCAATCAGATTCGAGAATTTGTTGTGCCATAAAATATAAAATATTACACTTCAGAAAAAAGAAACCAATTCCATGAAAATCAAGAGCGCCAAATTCCATTGCAATGACTTTAATGAGAATATCAGATGTTGATTATTTTTATATACATTCACATTCATGTATCTGTATCAAGATGATAAATAAGACATACTATTATGGATTGCAAAGAATCTTAGAATATTTGTCCTCTGTTTTTCCTCAATAGTCTTGAATCATTATAGTACTACGGTGGCCCTGAAGTGCAAATCAAAATAACAAAACTGAAAACAAAATAACAAATTCAAAACCAAATTAACAAAATGGAAAACCAAATAACTAATTTAAAAACAAAATATCAAAACCCAAAACAAAATAACAAAACCCAAAACAAAATAACAAAACCCAAAACTGATTTGTTGTTTTGTTTTTGTTATTTTGTTTTCGGATTTGTTAATTTGGTTTTGAATTAGTTATTCTGTTTTCCGTTTTGTTAATATGTATTGCACTTCTCGGCCAGTCAGATACGAACCGGAAAAGGTAGGTATAGTTTGCAAATTAAATTCTTACCGCTGA
>JAQMYJ010000023.1:26911810-26923480 GCA_030014305.1 Clarias laeviceps | reverse complement strand
TTTGGGTTTTGATATTTTGTTTTTGAATTAGTTATTTTGTTTTCCGTTTTGTTAATTTGTTTTGAATTTGTTATTTTTTGGAGGGTTTTGTTATTTTGTTTTTGTTATTTTGTTTTGGGTTTTTGTTTTGTTATTTTATTTTTTAATTTATTTTGTTTTCAGTTTTGTTAATTTGTTTTGCACTTCATGGCCACCGTATAGTACAACCTCAGTCTAAGATGAGAGCCAACACAGCTGAATCCTGCTGCAGCCGTTGCTTGTTATCCCCCTGGAAAGAACAGGAAGTGACAGAAGTCACTAGTAATATTAATAAAGGAAACAGCACATGGGACACATCAGTTTAGTAATATTTGGATGTGACTCCAGGGGTGTCTTTTAGTCATAACTCCAGAGGATGTGCTTATTCCAGAACTTATGTGTGTGAGGTGATGGAACAGGTTTCACGTGCATTAAAGGCCACTATTTTTATTTATTTGTTCATTTATTTATTTTCATCATTTTGTTGATCGGTTGAAAGCTAATAATGGAGCTTCGGTTGAAAGCTAATAATAGAGCTTTTATATAGTGCAAATACTTAATCAGCAAAGGTGCTACATATACAGTAGTATGAATCCTATGTTTAACAAGTGTAGTGTTTCCACTGATATTGCAGTTGAGTGCATAAAGTACTGATAAAATTGAGACCATGCTGGAGAGGTAGGACCTGGATAGCCGTTAGAGGATAGTGCCTCCTTTATGGGGCAGTCCCTGATTGTCCTCAGTTCCTGTTGTTCTATTTGTGGCTCTGTGGTCGTCTCAAAGGTTTCCCACCGGATCAAATTGCCGCAGCACACAGCCTAGACAAAACTCCATTCAGGGCTTGAGCAGGCCAACTTCTCGCTCTCTCACCACCCTCTTTCCTGTAAGCCTTCCCCAGTGGAGCCTGCTGGAAAACAATGCGTCGTTACCTACTGTGCAACACGACTGGGTGAGACAGAAACCAACCCGCCCCAAAGCTGCCTGGGAATGGACTCCTCTGGTGACAAAGGAAGTGTGTGTAAGAGTGTGTGTCAGTGCAGTAAACACCCAAATATACTACAACAGCATTGTTTGTTGAAGGTAGAGTGACGATGTGGTTAGCTGATTTTCCCCAGTCCTGGTCAAAGTTCAGTGTGGTTTCAAAACTCACGGTTCACAAGTTTAACACTAGCAACCACATGAGATGTCTAGTGGGATATGCTGCCCCCAAAACACTAAAATAAAATGTAAAAAAAAAAATAATGCAAAGTTTAAACAAAGCCAAGGAATGTACAGAAACTGTTGTCTCAGCTCTTTTCACATGACATTAAAAGTGCTCAGCTTCATGAGACCTGAAAGTCAAAACTGAATCTCTTCTGAGGAAATATTTTTTTCAATGTTTGTTTTTCTTTTTCTGTTCCTGTTTCCCAGTAAGAAGAATCAGCCAGCCCAGTAGCTGTATAAGTTGTAAACTATTTTTCTTTACTACGACATCTCCAATACAGGAAAAGTTAAAAGAGTTAAGCTAATCTTCTTATTATCTGTAGCTTCTTCTAGAAAGCAATGGTAGAATGTGTAAAAGAGAAGGAAACATCATTTTAAATGTCCTTTCTCAGCTTTATCTTCTGAGAAGAGGTTTTAAGAGCAACAACTCACCTAGGCATAGAATGAAAGTGTTCTTCAAACAACAGAAGACGTCCTTGAAAAAGTATACATTAACCAAGTTGTCACCCTCTGGGAAAATTAGAAATGTATTTAAAAAAATTTATCGCTCAGCATGCTTAAACATCTGGCTATTCTAATCTGAAAAGAAAGAAATTATAGTCTGAATAATTTTTCGTTTTATTATATATTTATCTTTTGCTCTTACAGATTGGCCTATTAAGGGATCATCCAATCTGCCATGTGACATGGCACAGATTTTAGGCAGATTTCTTTCCTGACACACCCCTCCAGATTTATCCAGGTTTGGCACTCGCACCAAGGACACTCTTAATCCAGTGACTGGGTTTGGACACTATCTGGGAATTCGAATCTGAGCCTTCCACATGGCTGGTGAAAGAGTCTACGTCTGAGCTGCAGATGACAAAATAGTAGGCATAATAATGGCGACAGATTTTGATGTATACATTTTATACTTTTTTTATTTCTATTTTATAATTGGTTTATAGACTATGGGTGTCTATTCACTTCTTGCAGGTCTGTGTACTTATTTGTTGACCATGTTTGAGTATTTATATTCTATGTGCACAAGAAACTTTTTAATATGTTAAGGATATATGGACATCAGCGCAACTGGTGTCCATATATACCACCGTCAGACACTTATGTTGTATGTAGCACCTTGGTCCTGGAGGAACGTTGTTTCGTTTCACTGTGTACTGAACTGTATATGGTTGAAGTGACAATAAAAGCCTACTTGACTTGACTTGACAAAAAATAAATAAAGAAAGGGTGTCAGCAACAATATTTAGATAGGTGGTACGTGTCAACGTAACATCCACATGAATGACAGGACCCAAGGTTTCCCAGCAGCGTATTGCCCAATGCATCACACTGTCTCTGTCACCATCCCTTCTTCCCATAGTGCCATTTCTATCCCGTGTAAATGACTCAAACACAAAGCCATCCACTTAATATAAAAGAAAACAGGGTTATTCAAACCAGGATACCTTCTTCCATTGCTGCATGATCCAGTTCTGAAGCTCACATGCCCATTGTAGAACTTTTTGGCAGTGGACATGCATCAGCATGGGCACGCTGATGAGGCTGTTGCTACACAGCCCCATACAAAGCAAGCTGTGATGCACTGTGTATTCTGACTCCTTTCTATCAGAGCCAGCATTCAGCTTTTCAGAATTTTGAGCTATAGTAGCTCCTCTGGACCAGATAGAATAGCCTTTGCTTTCCACACACATCAATGAGTCTTGGGCACCTATGATTATAAATAAAACACAAGAGAGAATCGCTAATAATCTCCAAATAATCAAATATTAGAAAAACAATATTGCTTACAATTGCTTACATGAAAAAGTAATGTTCCTAATAATAATGTAGCATGAGTAACATTCAGTCACACACTCACTCCACAGTGTACACACACACATTTTCACACACCTACACACATACTGGTGACAGACAGACTAATCACGATGTGCTCACCCCCAGGGCATGTGGTGTGCGGTTTGTGTGTGTGTGTGTGTGTGTGTGTGTGTTGTGAGTACAGAAGGGGAGAGTGGTGGCTACATGTCCACGGTCGTAATCCGTGACCCCCACTCACTTGCTGCTCCTCCCTGAGCCTGGGAAGCAGTGATGGGGGGGTCTCACACACACAGGGCCGACGTGGGCAGACAGCTGTGTGGACGGCAGTGAGCAGCCGTTACACCAGCCCTGCTCACCACCCACTGTATGAGTTGCACAAGCTGTTAGACACACACACACGCGTACGCACACTCACTCGCGCGCGCACACACACACACACACACACACACACACACAGGAAAAGTACATATGCGTGTGTTTAGAAAAAGGCTCCGTCATGTTCACAGTTACTGGATTTATGACCAGAATTTTAACCAGCCCACACACACACACACACACAAACACACATACACATGCACATATACACATACATTCAAATGCACACACAGAAACATATCTATATCTATCTATCTATTCATCTGGTAAGATGATGGACGGATGGACTTACATTTGTATCACATCATACATCTGAGCTACACTAATATATAGTGTATGCTCGAACATATAGTCTAACATAATCTAATAATCTAACGTATGGTGTAACATAATCCCCAATGACACTAATCCCAGTGTTTCACTAGTTCTTGGATACCATCAAGGTAGAAAGATTTCTCAGACTGCCTGCTTCTCAGACTGCCTGGCCTCCCAGGAACTCCTTTAAAGACCAAACATGTGGAAATGGCTTGGACCGAGGTCAGGACTATACGGGGGATGTGGCAATAACCCCCAGCCAAGTTCCTAAAATAGTAACTGCTGACATCACTTTGTTTTTTATCTTACACATAAAAAATAACTTTAAATAGAAAAATCTGTCATTGATTTTTTATATATTACACAAAAGTCTCAGGAATAGTAAGTTTTCTGTAGCAGCGTTATAAATGGAGGTATGCAGTGATGTTCAGAGTCATGCAGGGTTAGGGTCTGCTTAGACCAGGTGGTGAAGGTTGGAGTCTGGTTAATTACCTTTAACCAAAAGGTAAGAGACTATGAGAAGGATGGGAGATGTCTTCCATAATGAGGGTACAGCGGTTGTTGTAGATGGTGAAGATACTTCTATGATCTATTTCTGTTCTCACAAATAGCTGTAGGGTCTTTCGGTCTGAAACGGTGGAGTTCTCATATCAATCAGCGAGACAGCTGTATAGGATGTGCTCTATTGTCCCCAAGTAGAAGGTGATGAGGATGAGGGGGGAAGGTTAGTACTCTTCAACCTCTGCAGGATGTGTCGTCACTGCTTGTCCTTCAAGTATAGGCAGGTTTTGTTGAGGGTCCAGGAGAGGTATCAATAATAGACAACCCAGAAACGTGACTCCAGTTTTGACTCCATATTTAACAGTCTTTTTACTCCCTTTTGTTCAGTACAGCTAGGAAGATTCCTTTCAGGACTAGTGCAGTCCTTCATGTTGGTGTGCAGAGGGTAAATAATAAAGTTGACTAATATGTGAACTAATATTATGTAAGATCATATTAAAATTGGATACTAAAAAAAAATTAAAGGTTACCTGTTACAGTATGCTGGCTGTAAATCACAGTCTTATATTTATGTACACAATTTTATTTCTATAGTAAAAACCAACATAGGGACTGGTTTGGAAGATGCTCCATCGAAAGGTAATATTAAAAAGATTAAAATGTGATATTAAGCGTGTGATATGTGATGAAGTTGTAGGCAAGCGGCAATAAAATGCATAATGCACTACATGTCAATTCTATATACAGTCAGCCAGACAAGTGGGCAGACATGATACTTGTAGCAGCTCATAGCGAAACATAGCAGTTCCTAGCAATACCATGGCAATTCTAATTCTAAACTAATAGGGTTGTCTTTTTTTTTCTTTTTTATTATTTTGGACACTACAATCATTTACAGAGTCTTAAATAACTACTAATATCCATCTTTAAATTTTATTATGGCTGTGATTTTTTAATGAAACCTGGCAAGCTATACTGAACTGAATTTCCTGAGAATCTCCTTTGGATTTCTTACAATCTAAAGATTATTTTGTCAATGTGGGGAAAGGCCGCTAAAATTGTAGACTGCTACAGTTGACATTACATTATTTTGAAATGCTGATCTAAGCATACACTTGTTTTATAGGCTATAGTGATTAAGCTGTCTATTTGTTTATAAAGAACCAAGTAAGTATATGGAATTTTAGTCAATGAATTAATAAAAATAAATTCAGATTCAAAGGTTTTTCTCTATTTTTTTAATCTATGAGTAGGAATATATATTAGACAGTATGCATTCCTGCCAATAAGCATGGCCAGTTTTTCTTCTCTTGGACTGCTGCAGCATCATTGGGATTCGTAATCTCTAAAGGACTCATGATATGTGATATATTTTATAATATTTGATGATGAGTATGGACAAAACTAAAAAGAAAAACACATGGTGCCCATTTGTAATAATACACAACATTAATTTAAATGGGACATAGACCAGGAATAACAGCAACAAAAACAAATGCAAATTCAGAATGAATGGCACACTGATCGACAACAAATACACCAGTACACAAAGTAGGGCCTATTCCATTACAATTGAACCAGTTAGTTAGATTAGAGGAAAAATTGTATTATTTACAATCCATATACAAGTTCCTGAGTTTGGATTAAGCTCATTTAAACCTGTTTATAACCAGTGAAAGATAATTCATAATTATATGAAGTCAATAATTCAAAATCATAAGTATGAAATTGCTGGGTTGTGAATGCCACCAGAATAAAAGAGTAAACCTCCTGGCTAGGCTTCAAGAACTCCTAAGGTCCCCAGATTCAGACTTCAAGAAACATAAAGAACCTTTTGACTGGTGAATGCTTAATCATTATTACTGATGAAAGAAATAAAAATGCCATTATAAGGATAATTTCAATGAAAATATTTGAAAATATAATTAAAATATAATTAAAAGTTTTTGGGCACACAGAGAAAACTGTTAAAGGTTTAATGACACAAAGGTTAGTGAGCCTTATGACAATAATTAATCATTCATCTAATCTATTATAACATCTATCATTCATCATTTGTAGAACCTATTTATTTATCATTCTTATGTTTTAACTTTATTTTTTAAGAGTATAATGGAAATTATATGTATCTGTATAAGACACTAGTTCAACCTGTCCAATATACAAACACTATATCTATTTGTGACAGGTGATCAGTCATTTTATTTGTTTGTGCATAAAACGAAGCCATGATTTGAACAACAGCAACAAGCAGGCATTGTAATTGGGATCTTCTCAATTCTATGCAAATAAGGTATGATACCGTAAAATGACAGATCCAAACAATTGGACAATTCTCCCTTTTTTACAAACTATTTTTAACTAACAATTTAGTTTCTACATGCACTTAGTTATATTCAGTGTTTGATCCACAAAAAAACTAACAAAAATTAACAATGATAGTGTCACCTGTGTTTATCTTACACAATCTTACGTTATATTAAATGCAAATAACTAAATTACAAATAAAGCTTGAAATGAAGTTGGAAAGATCTTCTAGTGAGTCTTAGTCTGCCAAATCTGCCAACATAAATCAAACAACAGTTTTAACATTGATTAGGGCATTATTTAAAAAAAATTATTAGTTGATACTAAGAAATTTTGGCTACAGGTTTCTTATGGAAAGAAAATAGTTTCATCACCAAACTGTGCTTGACGTCTTTTGTAAATGTTAACCAGTTTTACACCTTCATGAGAAATTCCATCCATGTTTTATAACACCCCTTGTATTATTGTACATGGTAAATGAATGTGCAAACATTGGAAGTTTATGCTGTATATGTTATCAAATGTCAATGTTTTTTGAAGAAAAACAATGGAAGAAAAAAATGGAGAGATAACAAAGATATATTTTTGGTAATCCCTCATTCAGGATCAGATCAGTATGCAGTAGCATTTAATGATGAAGTATTTGGGAATTTTAATCATTCTGGTAAAAAAAAATTATAATTAAAGATATTTTTGAGGGGGAAAATATTTAATATTTATAAATATAAAAATAATAAATTGGCTTCTCTGCATCATTCTTGTGCCTAGATGACTTTTCCCCAAATGCAAGATTAAAATAGTGCCATTTTAAAATACTAAAAAGGAGGCTAAATATAATAATAATAATAATAATAATAATAATAATAATAATAATAATAATAATAAAAGTCTTGGTCACGTGTAAACAAAAACGATGTTGACAAAGTTAAGAGGAACTTCTCATAAATTAACATGTCTGGTCATCATTCCACTTTTTTAAGTCTTCTGAATAAGATGAATAACTTCATGTTGATTTGCTATTAATGGTTAGCTTACATTTTATTTGGGGCATTTTGATATACTGTCCTTAGCAAACTTTCAGTGTAGTAACTTTACCAAGCACTATACATTAAACTCACTAATCATCTTTACTGCTTTACTGGAGGGACTGGAGCCTATCCCAGAAGACTCAGGGCAAGAGGCAGGGTACACCCTCGATAGGGTGCCAATCCATCGCTGGGCACACACACATACACACACTCCAGGCAATTTGGCAATGCCAGTTAGCCAAATCTGCATGTCTTTGGACTGTGGGAGGAAACCGGAGTACCCGAAGGAAATCCACCAAGCAGGGGAGAACATGCAAACTCCATGCACACAGAGGCGGTAATCCGGACCCTGAAGGTGGAAAGGTGACTGTGACTGTAATACCACTAGGCCACCGTGCCGTCACTATACATTATAATGTCTGAGATTAGTTTTTATACAAATGTTTAAATAACTATTGAGCTTGATAGCAAACCCATGTTACAGCCCCACTGTCTGGTTCACAGTTTGTGATATAATAATGTAAATATATATGCAAATAGAGCTATAGTTGATAGTGTTGAGTGTTTATGTTTTTTGAAAGAATTCTATCTTAAATTCTCACTCCTTTAAAATAAAGGGATATTTCAATGCACTGGACTAAAACATACAAACTACACTGCCTGAATTGGCAATTGTTTTTAAAACAATCACAACCCAAAATAACGAATAAGCCTCAAATACAGTAAATAGTAATGCAACTAAACATGCATTTAACAGCATTAAATAATTGTTATGCACGCTTATGAAGTCAGAGGTGATAGTCAGAATGGTGCCAGGTCAGTGTTATAAAGTTTTAATGGTGTGTGTCTGTGTGTGGGTGATGCCTTCATTTATACACCTGGACCCCCAAAGTTTCTATGCATGGCAGTTTTGACAGGATCACAAACATAATTTTCTCGCAGCAACAGGTGAAATAAATGTGATGTAAAATTTTTTTTTACTGGATTCTTTCTGAACCCTGATATGCAAACATTTCACTTCACCTCATAACTCTACACACGTTACAAAAATAGCTTCCACGTATCTTGAGTTTCACCCATAACAGGGTCAGTGGTTTTTCATTTTCAACATGTGAGGAAACCTTCGAGGTGAGCTCTCTGCTCGCAGCAGGAACAGTGCGAGTGAGATTGCAGTGTTTGTGTAAGAACAGCGCTGGGACCTTGTGAAAACAGACAGTCGGAGCCGGGCAGCAGCCACGGTGCAGCCTGTCAGTGTAATGACTGAATAAACACTAACCAGGCTCCCTGACGCTCTCTATGTGTTCACACATCACTCACAGCCTTACACACCATCAGCACTAACACAGCAGGGTTTAAAATGCAGGTTTGGGGTGTTAGAGAAACATGAAATCAGGTCATTATGGGTGTAGACTGCTGCGGCTGTTCATTTTTTTGAAAGCTGAAATAACACCAGAGAGCCATTGCATAAAATGCAGAATATCAGTTTGAGGGCTGGGAGCGTGTTTTTGGAAAAGAATCTACAATAAGGCAGGATTTCTCAACAGAAAGCATCCCAAATTATGTTTCATTAGAAGTCAGGTTGTAATTAAATATTCCCTCTACCAAGTGTAACAAACAGCCAAGACAGGTTTGACATCTATATATATTTATATATATATATATAGTTTTGAAGCTACTGGTTTACACTTTCCCTAAAGACATCATGTAGTGTGACTCTGTAATGTCATTTCCACACATTAGAACTTTTATACAAAAAATAAATAAATTGAAAGTAAATTATCATCTGCACCACTTATTACATAGTTTTTTAAAATTTTATTATTAAATTAATTTGGCCCAGGCGGCACGGTGGTGTAGTGGTTAGAACTGTCTGGTTACTCCGGTTTCCTCCCTCAGTCCAAAGACATGCTGGTTAGGCTAATTGTCGTTCCCAAATTGCCTGTAGTGTGTATATGTGTGTGTGCCCCGCGATGGATTGGCATCCTGTCCAGGGTGTACCCTGCCTTGTGCTCTAAGCCTCCTGGGATAGGTCCCTCAACCCTGAATACAGGATAAAGCGGTGTAGAAGATGCGTGAGTGAGTAATTTGGCCCAAGGGTGACAGGCAATAGTTTTTGTATTATGTTTGCAATCATTAGTTATTAGAATTTTATTTAATTTACTACTTTTATTTTATTATTGCCATTGATTAATTTTGTTCTTTCTTTTTAATGTTTCTGTCATACCTTTTACCTGTACTGAAGAAAGTGATCTTGTCTTGAAAAATGGCTACTCACTCTTTCCTTCACTCACTCACTCACTCACTCACTCCAGGCCTTCCTTTCTTACTTACTCACTCCCTCAACCACTCCATCCCTCCCTCCCCCACTTCCTCCCTCGCTCACTCACTCCCTCACCCACTCTCACTCTCCCCCCGCTCCCCCACTCACTATCTTCCTCACTCACTTACTCTTTTCCTCACTTACTCACTTCCTCCCTTACTCTCACCCATCATCCCCCACTCACTCACTCACTCGTGGTATCAGAAGCTTTTTGCAAAACAATTTGCCGTTTCGGCTCAAATACCTGTAAGCAAGTTACAGATATTTTAAAAATCAACTTAGTTTTTCATTCATTTTATTGTATTATTAAGAAAATTGTTGTACATTTCAGGGAATTGTGGGAAGGATTTTCTTTCTCTAAAACCTGGCAACCGTGGCTACTAGCTTTGGTGAGAAACACTGCTAACAGTCCTATATTATGTTAAAAACCTCTTGCTTTACAACTGTGGTTCTGTCTGGCAAGATTCCAGTTCAAGCACAATGACATCTTGACAGATGACAAGCACTGAATTCCTCTCCTACTCCCTGTGTCTGTATTCGTTTTCATTTAGGATGTATTATCTGTTTAACCCGAATAGCGTCTTCGCATACAGTCCCCTCTGCTATAGATGTGTGCTCACATAATTAACATAAGGCTACAGAAAAATGTCCCCTGTGATGGAAACTCAGGATGTTTCTGTTAGAATCCTCTTCACTTTTTTCAAGTTTATATTATTACAATTTAAAAGCAAATGTAAATGAAACCCTACTTTTTATTAAGTGAACATCAAAATGAAGAGAAAAATGAAAACTCTCTTTCAGCTTCCTCTCAATTTAAGCCTATATTTGGTCACCTCCCATTCTCACGTAACAGTAACAATATTCCCGTATTACACAACAATTATCTGGGGAGGGTCATTTTCTCTCTTTCATTTCCATGAGCTCAAAAACAAACATGTTTTAATCTTTGCATAGACCATTTTATAATAATGCACTATAGTGTCTATGTGTTCAAAGTACAAAACATACAGTAATACTAACTAAATGTAATGGCTGTTGTTGATATAAAAGATGTTTATACAAAATGTTAATTCACCAGGGCAGCACTGTGGCTTAGTGGGTAGCACTGTCACCTTGCACCTCCAAGGTTCCGGGTTCGATTCCTGCCTTGGGGTCTATGTGCATGGAGTTTGTATGTTCTCCCTGTGCCTGGTGGGTTTCTACCGGGTACTCCAGTTTACTCCCACAGTGCAAAGACATGCAGATTAGGCCAATTAGGTGATCCCAAATTGCCTGTAGTGAGTGTGTGTCTGTGTGTGCCCTGCAATGTATTGGCACCCTGTCCAGGGTATAGCCTGCCTCATGCCCTAAGTGTCCTGGGATAGGCTTCAGGCCATGTACACAGGATAAAGTGGTTTTGATGATAAGTGATTCAGTTAATTCACCTATGAACAAGCAGTTCTATCTCATGCCCTATCATCACATATTAGAAAAGTGTGAAAAGCATGGGTGTTTGGACTATAGCCATTGCTTCCACTTCCAGCACATACAGAACAGAGAACACACTCAATGTGTGCTTTATTTACACACACACACACACACACACACACACATATATATACAGTGTATATATATATATATATATATATATATACACTACCGTTCAAAAGTTTGGGGTCAACTCTAAATGAACTTCTCGTCTGCGGCAGAGGTAGGTTTTGGTCTCGCTCTCCTGGGACGGCCTTCATGAGAGCCAGTTTCATTATGGTGCTTGACGGATTTTGCAAATGCACTTGACAATACTGT
>JAQMYJ010000023.1:26893832-26903920 GCA_030014305.1 Clarias laeviceps | reverse complement strand
TAAATATACTTTAGTATTTCTACAAGTTTTAGGTTTCAATTACTATGAATAAAATGTATTTCTTTTATCACTTCTAGCTTTATTGGATTGTAAAAAAGTTCCCGTTTTTTTGTTACCTTGTGTATATATTCATTCTAGATTCAAGATTCAAAGAACTTTATTAATCCCAGAGGGAAACTGCTTATGCTAGGTTACAGTTGCCCACAGTTGTTATCTAAGGAAAGGTAATAAAAGTAATAAATAATAATAATAATCTCCAAAATAATAATAATAATAATAATAATAATAATTCTTAAAACAGTAAGTACCAAAAAATATGACCCAAGAGCATTTGTAGTATTGCAGTTATCATATTATTAATATGGGTAAGTATTAATGTCCTGTTTTGTTACAGTCAGTGAATATCCACATACTATACATGTGTGTATGAGTTACAGAGAAGAGTTGTAAACCTTTATGGCCGTTGGGAGAAAGGATCTCCTGTGGCGCTCTCTGGAACACTTGGTGGTAATCAGTCTCTGGCTGAAACTGCTCCCCTGTTCAGCGAAAAACACTATATAGCGGGTGAGAAGGATTGTTTAAAATGGATTGTACTTTGGACAGAATCCTCCTCTTCGCTACTACATCCACAGAGTCAAGCTCCATGCCTAGCACAGATCCGGCCTTTTTAATTGCCTTTTTAATATATGGGGGGTCATAATATGGTGTTAGTGTTTAATATTATAATTATACTTAGACAATTTAGCAAATTATTAATCATTGTGAACTTATTTTGTAGCACCTTTGACACTTTCCATTGCTCAATGCTAGTGCATGTGCATGTTTTGTGGCACTAAAAAGTGGCCTACACAATTGTGTATGGGACAAAGTTACATTTTACACATACAGTTACTCACTTTCTGATAGCAACATGATTACATTTCCATAATGGCTTCATAAGTCCTCTATATACTTTAATAAACTAGATAAATAAAGAAAAATAATCAAATTAAGGACTGCACAATTTAATTAAGTATGGGACAAAATTGCTCTTACAGCATCTCTTGCATAATATTGAATGGCCGAGAAAATAGAGATTTTAAAAACATAAGGGGTTTACATAGTACATAGAAGTTATAGATCTTTCAGACAGGTTGAGGACACAAGGCATATTTTTGTAGTGTCACACACACAGCCACAAGGCTGATCTGTAAGTAGACAATATGATAGGCTATAAACACAAACGTATGTTTGACAATCTGTTGCTGTTATTGCACGTGTGAACACGAGTGAGCCTGCAGCGCTTTTGCCAGGAGCTCATTAATCGTAAGCATCACGCGCACACGCCAGTGAGGGTACGCGGCAGAACCGGAACCAGTTTCAACGGGTTTTCTGATAGGAGCTCTCAGGAGTGCGCGCGCAGGTCCCCAGGCGGCCGCGCGAGCTCCTCGAGGATGAGGTTAGACGCCGCGCGCTCCCCGCGATGACTAAGTTTCACATTACACGTTCACACGCTCGCGCGCAGACCGCCCGTCGCCCCGACCAACTGCCCCATTCACGGCAGCGCCGGAGACAGGCGTCCCTCCTGATTGGCTGATCCACTCCGGGGGCTAAAGGAAACCAACGGAACTTTCCCACGGCCTGCGCGTGCTGACAGGCGGCCGACCTCCTCCCCGCCGTCGCCTGGGCAAGACGCCGGTGGCGGACGAGAGGAAGGGCGGGGCTCCCAGGACTATCAGAACGGCACTCAGGGCGAAAACGCGCTTTACTGGCTCGTCGTCAAAATGATGCAAATTACTAAGGCGTGTTTAAGACGCAGCCCGAACGCGAAGGGGCGCACTGGTTGGTCCGGTTCGAAAACAAGACCCGCCTCTCACTGCGTGTTCTGGCGTTGAAATGACACCGTGGGAAAGCCTGGCTGTGCAAACGGGCGCAAACCGCAGCAGACTCACCCTGACACAGCACCGGACAAGTCGCACACTCAGAGCTTCCAAAATGAAGAGAAATCACGACTTCAGCTCCTCTGACAGCGAACTCGACGAGAATGTTGAAGTGGAGAAGGAGAGCGCCGACGAGAACCTGTAAGTCAAACAGTTTTTTTGTTGGTACTTTGATACATTTTCATAAATAAAATGTAAAAAAATATAGAATTACCTTCTGGATCAATCAAGTATCGATCCATCTCTCTATCTAAAGTTAAAAAGTCAGTTTTATTTCAAGCACTTATTGCAATTAATACCCAAATAAGGATGTATAGTAATTTATACGCGTATGGTCTATGATGTAGTAAACAATCATTACATGAAGTTAAATGGTTGTTTCGGTGGTTACATGTTGTACTTAACTGATGCGTGTTTTCTATTTCAGGGGCATGAGCTCTCCTCTCGGATCAGTTTCTCCCTCTACAACATCTCAAGTACAAGCAAGAAAACGACGCCGAGGGGTGAGCACTCTCCTACCACACCAAATTACAATTATTATTATTTAAATATTATTATTACTATTATTATAAATAACGGTGCTTTGAATGTGTGTGAACAGATCATTGAAAAGCGGCGTAGAGATCGCATTAATAACAGCCTCTCTGAACTGCGCCGACTTGTTCCAAGTGCTTTTGAGAAACAGGTAAGACAGGGGCATCTCTATAGTAAAGTAATCATTAGCACTGTTCATCTATCATGTATCTGTCCAGAAATCTGTGAGATTAAAAGGCTCCTGTCTTTTGTTTCCTCCAGGGCTCAGCTAAACTGGAAAAAGCAGAGATCTTGCAGATGACTGTGGATCATTTAAAGATGCTTCATGCAGCTGGTGGCAAAGGTAACACACTGCTTTCTATTTTAACCTACTGTGAAGCTATCATGAATTGTGATTATTATACACCCTCAGAGTGGTACCATAATGTCTACATCTCTTGTACTTTTAGTATGTTTTTAATTAGATTGGTGCATGTAATTAGGCTTTTTTTTTTTCTTAAAAGTGATTATGGTAATTAAAGGTACATTTATATCCACATTTTCATGTTAAAGATACATATTAAACCACTCCAGCAACATTAAAAGGTTTATATAGATATAGAGTTTATATAATGTAAGTTTATATACAAACTAATTCATATTTATTCCTTGACTTTAAATACACTTAAAACCAGTTTAACAGGTGCTACAAACAGCAACTAAAGCCAAAGTAATTTATAATCTCTCTTTCTTTAGGTTATTTCGATGCCCATGCTTTGGCAATGGATTATTGTGGCTTGGGCTTCCGCGAGTGTCTGGCTGAGACGGCCCGATATCTCAGTATAATCGAAGGCCTGGACAACACCGACCCACTCCGCATTCGCTTGGTATCCCACTTGAGCAACTATGCCACTCAGAGAGAGGCTCACACAGGTCTGGGACATCTAGCCTGGGGCTCAGCATTCAGCACTCCTCACCTGGCACATCACCTCCTTGTACCACAGCATCAACAGGGGGCATCGTTATCGCGCAACCCTAGCAGTCCTCCATCCTCTTCCTCATCATCGCCCTCTTCCTCACCATCAGCGCACCCCTCAGAGCCTCATGGCTGCAGCAGGCTGAGTGCCACAGCCATCAGCGAGGCAGGCCAGAGCGGGCCACTCAGGGTACCCCCCTCAACAGGCACCATTCCCACAAGGCTTGCAGCAGCTTCGGGATCGAAGCTTTCTCCTCCACTTCTCACGTCCCTGTCCAGCCTGTCTTCATTTCCCTTCCCTCTGAGTGCTTTTCCTTTGCTCTCACCCAGCTCACTGGGTCACGCCACCCCCTCCAGAAGCCTGGGGAAGCCCTATCGGCCATGGAGCATGGAGATCGGTGCTTTCTGAAGTCTCAATCCAGCTCTCCTGGATAAATGACATTTTTTATAGACAAAAGAAAAACTTTGTGAGAACAATGTGAGTTTGCCGGCCAGGACTCAACAAAGTGGAAAGACAACCCAGGACTTATGTACCAGAGAATTAATTGTAATTGTTGTTTTTTTGTTTGTTTTTAACAAAGTCTTTGAGCTAATCAGGGATATGTTCTGCTGGTAGCCAGGTTAATGTCTTAAGAGTTCTGTCTCTTTTAAAACCTTTTGTTCTACTGCTTCATCTACTTTAGTAACACAGGGTGCTGTGCTGGTACAATGCCCTGCCTGGATACTGAGGGAAGGATAGAAAATGGGTGTTTTTATGGGGCTGAGGTACTGATACATTTAATAGCTGGCACTGAGTGTAAAAGCTAGAACCAAGTTTTTATTATAAAGAAAGTAATAGGTAATATCAGTGTGTAGTTCCATATGAGAAGTGGAATATTGTCTACCCCTTGTCTTTATATTTCATTTAACATCCATACAATGCAATTCACAAGTCATATTTAGAATCGTCTTGAATGAAGGGTAAAATATAAAGCAGTTATTGTACTCCCTCTCACATCTTTGCAAGATACTATATTCTTGTATTATTTTTGTTTTTGACTTTGTATTCCTACAAAGTTTCAGAGCTATGTAATTAGTCAGTGATATTACAAGATCTCAGAAGCTTTCTTTTGTATAAATACATTCAGTAAAATCTATGCAAAGAGCCTTTATCGCAAATAAATTAGGATTTTGTCTGTGACTTGCAGCATGTTTTTCATCTCTATGAAATATCTTCACCTGTGGTAGCAAGGATTTCAGGTTAATTTGCTGTTAAACCCCTTCATTAACTGTGACCGCTTTTAACACTCTTAGAAAGGACAATCTCTCGAAGAAAAAAAAATCACTAAATAAATAATGTAAAATGTAATTAGTGTGTTTTAGTCATGCTTTGCAAAATAAAATAAAAAAAGATAGGTGCAGCACATAAACACTCATCAACAGGAAAACTGCTGCTTTTTATTGCTATTATTATTATTATTATTATTATTATTATTATAGTGTCATTTGTTCCAGAAAGATAAGTATTTTTGGAAATATTTATATTGTACATCTATGTTCTTTTGTTCACAGTTTTCTTTTAAAATATGTTTAGCGTAACCAATCAGTGTGAGCACTTAATAAACACATAAAAGTATTTGGTAAGGTAATGATATCTGTTAAGTCCAGAGTGCAAAACAACTCTGTTTTTAAAATGCTAATATAATCTATTTTCCTGTGAGGAAAGATATGCTGATAGAAATAGACAGAGAGAGAGAGAGAGAGATCAGCCATCCCGAGGGCCAATGCGGCCTCTTGATGTGTTCAGGAAGCCATTAACAGCTAGGGGATATCCTGGACAATGGCAGGCCATGCTGCCTCAGAGTGCGTGGGAAGAAGGGAATGAAAAAGAGCAGAGAAGGATGGAGAAGGAATGAGTAGATAAAGGAGGAGAGAGAGCGAGAGAGAAAGCGTATGCTCTATGCTGCAGCTTTGTCCTGAAGCGTTTGCAGCAGCACACACACAGCTCCTGGTTTGTCAGACTCCCACGCTACTGCAAGTGCAACTTTTGGCCAGGTCTATAAACCAGATTCTCCTCCTACACACACCATGATGCTGAGACACACTTGTACTCCCTAAGTCTATTTATCTTTTTTTTTTCTGCCAGCTTTCCCTCTCTCTCCATCTCATCTCCTACCACTATTAAGATCTTTACATTTTTATACATTTCTGTCTCATACATATTCAGAGTGCTATAAGTTTCACAGTCTCCCAAGAGACACCAGTGATACTGAGTCAGAGTAAACGCAGGGGAGGTGGCACGCAGTTCATCAGACCGCCGCAGTGAATTGTCATGAAAGTCTTTTATCGACACCTGCTGGTCACATACGGTATTACAATAGCAAATTTACAAATAGGTTTAAAAGTATTGTAAAGCATCTATATTTTGATTACTGTTACACATTATGCATTACAGGACAACACGAGTGTCACATATCTCCCGAACTTCTTACGTGGTAAAAAGTAATATAATGTATCCTGCTATCAACCTCTTGAGGCTACAATATTACAAACTGTATTCCTCTCTCACTCACTTAATCCATCACAGGGGCATGAGGCAGGGTACACCCTGGACAAGGTGCTAATACATTGCAGGATGCACAAGCACACACACACACACACTCACTCACACCCTATGAAGTTATTGGCCTTGCTGCATGTCTTTGGACTGTGGGACAAAACCCACTGGGTACCAGAGGAAACCCACCAAGCATGGCGACAACATGCATAATACCAATGTCTAGTGAACTGTTTGTTCACCAAGTCATACACTTAATTATTTCTTCAATATATTTCATTATAATGGAAGACAAAAACTATTTATATACATTATATAATAACAGGGGGCATCCTGTTATTATATAATGTCGGTGTAACAATAATAACACCAAACTATTATATATCTATAACCTCAGAGTGGAGCCCACATAAATGCTTCTCAGCGTTCAAACAGCAGACATATTTCAACATCCTCTGTTCAGAGGAGACTGCGTGAGCCAGGCCTTCATGATCAATTTGCATCAAATAAACCATTACTTCAGAAAAACAAAAAGCAGAAGAGACTTGCTTGGGACAAGAAAGCCAAGGAATGGCCTTATACAGTATCAGTGGAAAACTGTCCTTTGGTCTGATGAGTACAACTGTAACTGCAGGGTCTTTGTCAAACATATAGAAGGTGAACAGACAGTTTCTGAGTGTGTGGTTCCCACTGTGAAGAATGAAGGAGGAGGTGTGATGGTGTGGGGGTGCTTTGCTGGTGACACTGTTGGTGTATTATTCAAAATTACAGGCACACTTAACCAGCATGGCTACATCCCATTTGGTTTGCACTTAGTTGAATCATAATTTATTTTCCAACACACCTTTAGATCATGTAAGTCTATTTGTCCAAGAAGAAGACCTGACCTCCACAATCACCTGATCTGTTTCCAGTTGAGATAGTTTGGGATGAGTGGGACTGGAGAGTGAAGGAAAAGCAGGAAAGGAAAAACATTTCTCAATGTTAGTACATAATATAAACAAGAAAGTCAAGGAAACCCGTCAAATCTCACTGCGTAAAAGGCAGGGCCAAAACCCACTTCTGAAGCCATGTGATTTCTGTTCTATCAGACAGCACTGTCTTAAAAACTTTCATGGGTCTCTAGTAAATATTATGATATAGGCTCTGGACCACTTTGGTAAACCTTTGTCCATTAAAACTTTTGTCACTGCATTTTAGAATGCAACTTAATGCATAAGAATGCCATACATAAAAACTGTGCAGAGGTATCAAAGACTTCTCGGAGCTCTGTCTCACACTGGAAACATGTTTTAGCCAAAAGCTATTGTATGGGGATGTGCCAATGCCCATGTCATGGGTAAATTGCATATCTGTGAGGGCACCATGATGCATAAAAAAGTAAATTGCATATCTGTGAGGGCACCATGATGCATAATAGGTGTACTCATCAGACCAAAGTTCATTTTGGAGCAAAATATGCTGCCATCCAAACACTTGTGCTCCTGGACAATACAGTTGGCACAGATAAAGTTGGTGTTCGGATGGCAGCAAAATATGCTTTATATGTCTTTGTAGGTCTTCGTTTCTAGTCATCTAGTTCTTCTTAAGTCAACAATTCAACAATTATTACCATATGTTTGGGCCATTAAAAGAGTTCTTTGGGGGTCAGATTTGAAGGAGGCAGTCTAATCATGGCATCAGAATATAGAGAAAACTTGCATAGATAGACAGATAGATTGACCGTTGTCCCATTGCTGAAAAATATTTTCCCTTAATCTATGTATTTGTAATTAAAGTAAACAAAACTGACTAAGAAGAACGAAGAAATAAGGCCACAGACAAATGCTTTCATTTACAGAACCCCAAACCTTTATTCACCACAGCTTGCTCACATCGATACATGTGTTAAGGGAAGAAAGCACATGAACAGGAGAAAGGATGCAGAGGGAAGGTCTGTGACAAGGAGATGTCTCAAATCCCTGGCTTACACAAGAGCACTGACATACTCCCTATGGTTCACCCAGGTCACTTTAGACACATACACACCTACACACACAAGCACACACATACTTTGGTAGGGAGGTGAGATCACCTTGCTATCCATCGTGCCTCAGTGCTCTATCAGTAAGGGTGTGCTACCTTCGGACATCCAACAGTCCCTGGTACAACTTTAGTTTCTCTCTAGCATACTTTGATTAGAACGAGAGACCCATAAACACAGGAATATACAGAATGGAATATCGACTGTATCATGGATGGCACTGAAATGGCCATGAGGCACAGATGTCACATAATCAAATACTGTATCTGAAGATTAAGTGTGCTCCTCCTGAGCAGGATGTCATATTTGTTAAATCCCCACCATCCCAATGGTGTGTAGTGTATGTATGTATAAACATGAATGAAATCAGGGTGTGTCGGTGTGTCAGTGTGTGTGTCCATTAATAGTGTGTGGTGATCTCACACTCATGAAAATCAGAAAATGTTTGTGATGTGACGCAATTAAATATGTTCTTCACACTTGCACACACACATATAAACATGTCCATTTGGGGTTGAAACGGTGAAACTGCTAAATATCAGCTAGCCAGCAAATTCACAAACACCAAAGCCTGTTACAAGAGAAACTGCAGCAAATTGGAGTGATACAGTCAGAAGATTAATACATCCATTGATATATATAGAGAGAAAACTATAAAATGGCACAATGCAATATTTTTGTCGCCTCATATATAAAACAAAAAAAAAGTATTTACAAAAAAAAAACTTGAAAGAAAAAAGAAAAATCAATACCCACTTTGACTTATTTAATTTTGACTCGAGCAAAAACATTCTTGTTTCAGGAGCAATATGATGCATGATGCTTCTCGATTTTATTTATTTATTTATTTTTCCCACCTTTTTTGCAAGGAGAAGTTGGGATAGGAATGTGCTGTTGGTGTGGACTGGGGTTTGTTCTTCTCCCTCTGGTTAGGAAATGGGGAACGTGTGTGTGTGTGTATGAGACTCTTTCTATATGTGGGACTGGATAATAGGGAGAGAGGGTCTCTGACTTGGTAAGGTGGGTGTTGAGGGACATATTAGAACTGGAGATCTTCGTCTCCGCTCAGATCATCCCGCAGTTCCTTGTTCCTACGTACCACCTGGGCATGTCTCTCCTGTAAACACACACACACACACACACACACACACACACAGAAAGAGGGAGAGAGAGAGAGAGAGAGAGAGAGAGAGAGAGAACAAGAAATGAACATTACCTTCTGCTTTAAAATATATTCTATGTATTAGTTGTTTTCTTTTCTATACCCATGTCATCCATCCATTCAACCACTTTCCGTACCTCTTATCCCATGTTATGTCACTGGGGGCCTAGAGCCTATCTCAGGGCTGGGGTACCACTCCACTGCAGAGCACACACTCATGTGTACACTATGAACGATTTTGAATTGCCAAACTACACGGCAGTATGGGGTATGTGGAGGAAACCGAACAAACACATGGAGAATACGTCTACTTCACACACACAGACCAAAGGTGAGATTTGAACACCCAACCCCGAAGGTGTGAGGCAACAGTGCTTAAGCCTAAACCTCTGTACTTCCTATAGCCACTGTGCAATAGAACACAAATTCTAGTAAAAAAAAATTATAATTAGATTATTAGATCAATAGATCTGCATTTTACAGCATTATACCTTTTTTATAGTATGTGTTGAAAACACATGATGGGGAAAACCCATCAAATGATGATTTATGTTCTATTTTATTTTATGTATAATCATAAAAAACTCATATTTGCCTGAAATCAATCATTCTGTATTGAAATGACATTTTCTGTGTATTTTACCCAAAAAGTAAGGTTTTAGCATTTTAAAGTCTAGTGGCCTGGTTTTCAATTTTACTGAAAGACAGCAACACACTTCCTCTCTAAAACAGTGTTTTCTAAGTGTTGGCGGCTGCTGAAGAACCCCCTAGTGGTTCATGAAGGTACAGCAGGTGGCCTGTTAGTTTTACAACTACAGGGTGGGCCATTTATATGGATACACCTTAATAAAATGGGAATGGTTGGTGATATTAACTTCCTGGTTGTGGCACATTAGTATATGTGAGGGGGAAAACTTTTCAAGATGGGTGGTGACCATGGTGGCCATTTTAAAGTCGGC
>JAQMYJ010000023.1:26840879-26871737 GCA_030014305.1 Clarias laeviceps | reverse complement strand
AAACTTCCACTTCATTGCATTCTGTTTTTATTCACAATTTGTACAGTGTCCCAACTTTTTTGGAATCGGGTTTGTAAAATGCTGTACTATTATAGGAAAATGCTGACCCTGTAGTCTTACACAGATTCAAATACAGTACTGCATGCTTCCTACATGAGATTGTGCTAAGCATCCTCTCAATGGATTAGGAAAAATTCCAGCAATTTAAACCTATGGACATACAGATATTGTTTTTAGAACATCTTGAGAAATCTTAAACCTTATCCTTTAAGCCAGGACAAATGAGAACACTACACACCACTATGGCCACATGCATGTGATATTTTGGGAATAGTGACGCAATATAACAGCCTCCATGCTACTCTCTATAATGGGAAGTCTATTTCACCATGTGGGGGAAATCTGAGTATGTGCTAAATGGAGCATTTGCATGGTTGGAGTTCCTGTTCATAGATGAAATGGCTTAAGGCGCTAGAACAGGCCTTGTTAGAAGCAAGGCTTGATTGAGAAGCTTGGGAAAATGGTATATTTAAGTTGTCTATTTATCTTCATTTGTGTTAGCAACTTTAGATTATATTGACTGTAATTTCTATATGAGATATTAAATAATTATTTTGTTAGGCGTGTCTTTGGCGACAGTGAAAGAAGGTATTTAAGATATTCAGAAAAAAACACTCCCAGATGGCTTGCTGACATAATTATATACTACATTACAATTCTCTTCTTTTTTTTTAAACTAAAAATATTGCAAATATTCTGTATATTTTATGGTCAGACATTTTCCTACTCGTTAATTCATTATATGAGACATTACTTATAAATGAGACCTTTCTACTTCAACACATGGTTCCTTTCAGGTACTTCCAGAGTTGTGTGAGAAAGCCAGAAAATCCAATAATAAGAAATGGACTACTGCTATAAATTTCCTATTACTGATGTATGTTATCACTATGTACTTTTGGACAATTACATTTCTTTTTTACATTTGGATAATGTATTTTACACACAATTTTCATGCATTTATACATTCATTCACCTGGAGGAAAAATGCAAACTCTGCGCATAGACCTGAGGCATGAATTGAACACTGAGCATGGAGGTGCAAGGCCAGTGCTAACCACTATGAGTTTTATGAGCTGAGGTTATATTTTAGGCTCTCACATGCAGATTTAGCTGTGAATGGCATATATAGTAGACCACTTATATTTCACAATTTTGGAATTTTGCTCACACAATGTCTGCTTGCACAACCAGGCTTAAACTTTGTCTCACAAGTAAAATATGTCACACATACTCACACACACACACACACACACACACAGTTTTGTAATAATATTTTTTAGACTTTGTAGTGCCTTTCTGTTGTTATCGGGTTTGTGATAAAACTTCAAGTCAAGTCAAGTAGTCAATTTATTGTCATTCCAACCATACAGTATACAGTTCAGTACACAGTGAAACGAAAAAACTTTCCTGCAGGACCAAGTTATTACATACAACATAGATTAACAACATAAATAAAAAGAAATAACTAGCTAACTAAGAAACCTATTTATCTAAGAGCTAATTAGCTAATCAGAGGTTTTACATTTATGAAGATGAATTTATAGAGATACATTTTTTAAATAGATATTTTCTCACCTTGTCTTGGCTGTCTGCAAAAAACAGTAACGACAGGGAGTAAGTTTAACAAATGCAGACGAGAAAAAAAAAAACAGTCGCTAAAGATGTCTAAAAGCCTGCTAGCTCAATGTGCTTTTCTTGTTGTTTAATCAAGTTGTTGGCCAGTAATGAGTGATACCACAACACAAACAAGCTTAATTAATTCAGTTTGCAATCAGATAGAGGCTGTTGATATATCCAATACTCTTGCACCATCATATCATCATTAAAACAGGGAGCTAATCTAAAACTCACTGCATGGATGTGTAGATTGCCTAATATAGGACATAAAATGAAGTGCATAAAATGTAGCCAAAAGGACAAAATAAACATCATTAGCTATGATTTGACCAGTTGGTGTAAATCAGTTGCAGAAATCAGTGACTATATGGTTTTTACTTTAGTTGATGGCTGATGTGTATAAAGCTAATAATCAAATGAGGAATTATTCGTTAAATTATGGCATAAATGACTGGATTATAAATATAGAGGCAGGCAAGTGGCTTTCGTTGGAAATAGAATTTACACTCTTTATTGTTTAATTCAATGTCCATTAACTTTGATTACAATGCAATGTAGATTATGTGTGAGAATGATTCCTCATGCTCCCAGAACCGCTCTTTCATAATTTGAGTCTTGGAATATGCCTTGGCCTCTGGAAAGAAAGAGTACGCCATTCACTACATTTGGGTGATCAGCTTAATTTTATTGCCATATAGCGTTGCTGAGCCTAGACCTGGGCAACTGAAGCAACCACCGATCATAACACTGCCTCCAGAGGCTTGTACAGTGGACACTATGCATGATTGGCATTGCTTCATGTGCTTCCCCTCTTACACTGATGCGCTCATTGCTCTGCAATAGGGTCAATCTGAACTCATCAGACCACATGACCTTTTTCCATTGCTACAAGGGCCAATCTTTATGTTTCCTAGCAAATTGAAATCTTTATTTTTGTTTTTCAGATTAGCCTCTCTAACAATTTTTATTAGGGGATTGATCAAGCATACAGTATCCAGTATATAAAACAGTGATAACCTACAGGATTTCCGAAGTGTAATAAATGACCAGAGAAAAAGGACAAAATAAAAGAAGCAAATTTTAAATATTAACAACAGCCCCAACCAAAGCTGTTTATTTTTTTTTTAGTTGTTTTTTTATGACGCATCTTTAACACATTTCTTTCATGAAGTTGATGATTCACCACTATCCTTCAAGGTTTTAATAATGTGCTGGACTAATTCCAGTCATGTTTGCTTTAGCTTGATTCAGGCCAGCAATTTGACCTCTCTGAAATGACAATATTTTGGTGGGTAGTGTGTATACAATTTACAAGAGAAGTAAGTACACTCCTGTGCAATATCCCTTAATTGTCAAATAATTAAAAAAAAAAAGTATAACCTCTTAATAGCTGAATTTTCCTAAGTTGACAAGTAGATCTTTACACGCCCCAAATTAGAAACAAATTATAAAAGTCAGTACACCAGTGACCTAAAACTCATTGAGAACAAAATTGAGCATACCTCTGATTAGATTAATTGCATGAACATGGTTATAAAATGAACACTGTGCACATTCTCAAATTGGGATGCGTGTCTATCTGTATGTCTGCTCTACATGGACAAGAAGTGCCAGAGGAATTAAAACATTCTTTATCTGATTATCACATGAAAACAGTTTGTGAGAAAGAGTTTTGTGACAGTTTAGACAGTGCAAAGGACAATGCTGTACGTCAACCTTGATGAATGGTGTGCATGAAAAAAAGCACAAAATCTTCAGCACAAAACTGCAACAGTAAACTTAAAAAAAGTTTAAAAAAAAAAAAAAAAAACAGTAAAAAAAAAAAAAAAAACCCATGAGGAAAGCCATGAATTCCTGTGGATGTACCAAAATGCTGACTGACTAGATGAGTCCCAGTGTGCAGAAACTTAGTATAACCTGTCTAACTGCTGGAATGAAGACATAACAAAAATGCTTCTAAAGAATGTGGCAGAACATCTCACCAGACATTTGTGGACAGCTAATACTAGTATTATGGAGGACTGGATGTGTCCTCAAAAATAAAGGTAAACAGACAGGTTGTACTATTTTTTTTTCATTGAGTTCCTACTGTGGGGCCTGTATATTAAATTTAGTAAACCTAATCTGTTTTACCTGAGAGTAGATACTCTACTGTTCATCTTAGAAGTAATTGAATTCCTGTAAGATGATAAAACAGTAAAACATTTTTTAATTTAATACATATGAGGGGTATTTAATACATACACTGATCAGCCATAACATTAAGACCACTGACCTCTGGGGGTTAATAATGTGCTGTGTTGTCTTCAAGATTCAAGATTCAAGATTCAAAGAACTTTATTAATCCCAGACGGAAATTGCTTAACACAATTGTCTTGCACCAGGATGTTGGGAACACATCCTTTGAGTGCTGTGGGTTTTTTGTCTAGCGCATCGCATGGATACTAAATCGGATTGAGATCTGGAGAGTTGGCGTAATCTGTCTGTCTTTGGACTGTGGGAGGAAACCGGAGTACCTGGATGAAACTCACCATACACAGAGAGACCATCCAAACTCCATGCACACAGAGGCGGGAATCGAATCAGGACCCTGGAGATGCAAGGTAACCTACTGTACATACATACATACTGTATATACATTTTGTATATATGTGTATATGTTTGAAGACAGATAGATAGATAGATACTTAATTGATCCCGAAATCTAGTATATAACCATATAATAAGCATATATTGAAGAAGCATAACAAATTCAAACACACCACGCAATTTCTTTGGGACATTTTTAAAAAAGAATCAAATGAATCATCTGCATGGTTCAATGCTCCTAAACGGGAGTTTTAAAAGAATCGATTCAGTAGTGCCTCGTATGTTAACCATCACTGCTCTCGCGCTTCAGAATGATCTATAGGGCGGGAGAGTGAACATCATCCACACACGCCCCTAAAGCGTTGCCACATTGCTTGTGTGTATATTGAGATTCAGGAAACAAAGCTTTTTCTTTTTATTTAAACCTCAAGGACTTTCTCTGGAAGGTAAGTCGTGATAAACAGGACGTGGTGTTGGTTATCTTGCTAGCTGTGTAGGTAGTTTGTGACTTCAGGATCTAGTTCGTGGTTACTCTTAGAAACGTGGCTAATGCTAAGCTTTAGCTACTACCGGCTAATTTGTGTGAGCTGGTACAGATTACCATATGTAGACGGATAAAATGTAGTTTGGACATCATTTAGAAATGTTTTTAAACCTTGTAGACGGCAAGTTTGAGCTGTTGTGTTGTATTATGTGTACGAAGTGTGCAGGAAGTCGATTAGTGTCGGTAATTACACCTGAACAGTACAGGTAGATACAGTAACATGAATGTTCATGTTTGCTAGTATTAAGGCAGGCTGGTTTTGTTAGACCGCCAGTTTAACTTACTTTCCCTGTTTTTAGCCGTGGAGGTGAGAGATAACGCAGACCGAGATTTATACCCAGCCTCCTGATTATATTTAAACCAAGCCAACTATTTTTTTTAGTAGTGGAGTCATTCTGCTTATTTCTACAGCGATGATGCTGGTTGTATAGTTGCAGGTGTGCTGGGCGCATTTAACTATGCAAATCATATAGAAGAGTCTTGAACAGTCAAGAGAGAGAGAGAAAAGGGGTAGGAAAAATGTTTGTGTAATTTATTGCTGGCATCACAATTTATTATTAATGAGCAGATGTATGTAGTGAATTTGTGCACCTTTCTTTAAGGATGCATCAGTGCCCAATCAGGATTTTTCTCTGTGGGAATTTAGATAACGATTTTCTCTCACCATTCTCTCTTTTTTTTTTTTTTCAACCGACACATTTATTGCACTAAAGTAAAAAAAAAAATTCTAATAAAAGTGCTCTCTTCGCATGACTTTCAAATCTTGTGAAAAAAAGTAACTTTTCCTTATTTTAAGACTGTTAAAGTAAATAACTTAAAAGCTGTTGAATATAAACAATCTTATATACGTATGTAAAACAGAAATTCTGTTTGTTTGTCAGGCGGACAGTTCAGTTTGCACAGGTAAGAGTAGGCAGCGACAACAACTTTTATGCCATATTGTGAGCCCGTCACAGGTGTTCCCCCCGACTGTATCAGTAGCCAGTGTCGTCTATGGTGAAAACCGGTATGTTGATGATTGGCTGGTACTGTGGGGTAGCAATTATATTATCTCCTACTTTAATTTTATTGTTCACTGCCATTCTCCCTCCTTGTTCTCAAGAGGCTAAGACAAAATAAGAATTTTATTGTACTTAGGTATATATGACAATAAAAATCTTGAATCTTGGTTGGCTGGAATGGACGAACAAGTGTTGTGATATTGGCCACTTGCTAATATTGGAACACCGTAAATGAGGAAGCGGGATGAGGGAAGTGTTACACTGTGACTATTGAGTGTGATATAGCAATCTGGGATATTTTTAAAATAAATTAGCAAATCCGGGATTTTTTTTTTATTAATCGTGCAGCCCTAATATAAACTGTATAAAAGTATGTTGTGCTTCAGAAGCTCATTATAAACTAATAGTAATAATGTGGAGGGAAAAGAAGTAACATAAAGACCAGACTTACACTGGCGGTTATTATTGAAAATCTTTTGATCAACTAGTTGAACAACCTGCCAGTTAAAAAAATGTGGATGCACATGGATGTATGTCATGTTGACAACTTGAACTGTTAAAATTATTGTTTTGATGCACACTTCTGTCACACTGAGGATTTTGTCATCAGCTTGGAATAGATTTGGGTAGAACATTTGAAATCTGTTAGCTGAATGCAAAAGATTGAATTTGGTCTTTTTTTTAGTTTGAAAGCATTATGGATTCATTTGGGCATCATTTTATATTTTTTGTTTCACTGAATGTTTATTTATTTGTTTTTGAGCAGTTGAGTTTAGAGACTTGTTTAATTGCTTCCTTTTATTTTAGGAGTAAAAGTTTATCTTTCATGGTGCTGAAAAATCATTTACAATATGATGTTTGGATGGAGTCATCCTGTTCACCAACAGGCATTAAGGATTTGTAGTAAAATACAGTTAACATTTTCTTCATACCTGCTAGGTTTATCTTGAAGCAGTGTTGCTACAGTAAATCTGGGATATAACCAGTAAATCCCATAAACAGTAGCATGGAACCTTTTATTTAAAATAATTTTATTAAGGTATATCTTTAAAAAAAAAAACATCTCCTTTTGACAGAATTCCTAGTCGGACTGTTTTGCCTTTTTTAATTTTACAGAATAGGCCCAGTGATGACACATGACGAGCCATAAATGAGACTCATAAAGCGATCCTGATTTCGTCATCTGGCACCACCCCCCTCATAATTCTTCCCTTCTCCGTCCTTTTTTTGCTTCTCTGTCCTTTACAGATTGCATTCAGAGTGAAGTCATGGCTAAAGAAGTGGACACTGTTTCCACCAACTCCATGCGTCTGAAGCAGGAGATCTCGCTGTTACATGGAGTCTGTCTCATTGTGGGCAATATGATCGGCTCAGGAATTTTCGTATCACCAAAGGGTGTGCTGCAGTACACTGGCTCCTACGGCTTCTCGTTGGTGGTTTGGGCCATCGGTGGCATCTTCTCCGTGTTTGGTGCCCTCTGTTATGCTGAGCTTGGCACCACGATACGCAAGTCAGGTGCCAGCTATGCCTACATCCTCGAGGCATTTGGTGGCTTCCTGGCGTTTATTCGACTGTGGACCTCATTGTTGATTGTGGAGCCAGCATGCCAGGCGGTCATCGCTCTTACTTTCTCCAATTACCTTGTGCAGCCATTCTATCCAACCTGCCTAGCTCCTTATGATGCCGTCCGACTTATTGCAGCGCTCATCATCGGTGAGTTTAATCATTTACAAAGCTTGCTGGATTTTTTTTCTAGGCTTATTTACAGTGTAATAAATTAGAGTACAAGATTATGGTAGATTTACACAGGTAAATGCTCCTCCGGAGAAACTCCCCATGCTGCACCTTGGTAGGGATTTAGATTAAAAAATGCATCAGTCAAAGCAGGAGAAATGCATCAACTTAGTTGCGTAACAGTACTGCAAGTGCCATGTCAGAAAAATATATCTGGATCTTTTTTTTCCCCCTTTTTTCTTTTTTTTATATAATTATATATTTTTTGTAGTATCTTTTGGTCTAATCTTGAATAATTGGTTCACAGCAAATATATTAGTCACTATTATTTATATTATTTACTATTGTAAAAGTGCACAATTGTTATTCAGGAAAGGAGTGTATTACTGTACAAACATGCACAGTGTTTTGTGTCCAAACATTATTCAAATATGCACAGTGTCCTGTTTTAGTGTTTGTACGTGTATGTTGTTATTTATCCAAGGATCATTTTTGTTTTACCTGACTTCTTTCTTTACATGAGGTGTTCTTTTTTTGTCTGTTTACATTATCTGATACCTTTTGTAGGCTACAGACAGTTTTGCTTCCTAAAACTTCTGCACATAAGAGGAAACTTGAAGTTGATTCTGTACATGAATACATTCTTCTTTTTTTGGGTTTTTAGGGGTTTTAACTTATTTAAATGTAACATCTAAAATGTTTTATTTCTAGTTGGCATTTTGCATCTTGGCCAGTTAAGATATTAATGGCAGGACAGTGACAGTTTGTAATTCCTTTCATTGTGTTTGTGTTACTGTTAACTCTGCAATGCAGAAGTCCATTAATGTTAACATTTTATGTAAGCCATATATCTGATGCCAAACATTTCCTCTAAACAGAATGAGAGTGAAAGGTGGTGGTTAAATTTGACATTCTGAACATGCCGTCCTCTTAAACCCCATTAGCACCATATAAAAAGTAAAAGTCAAGTGATTCTTTTTTAAGAAACACAAGGAATAGTTCAGCCTGTTTTGGACTGGTAAATATGCATATTGCGTACTACACCTAGAAGAGTGTAGATATAATTGGGTGCTATATACTGTATATATTTGTGTATTTCCTAAATTATGTATATTATGTATTTATTTTTTGTATCCTCTAATTTTTTTTTTTTTGTGCTAATGGTGGAAATTTGGTTTAATGTGTATAAATTCATACCTGAGTGACAAAACCAGCTGTCAATAGTTATTAATACACAACTGTATATAGAAAGTTTGTGGTACATTTACACAGGGTCACATTTTAAATTAACTAGCTATTGTAAATTAAAAGGATTATGCAGGAGTTTTTTTTTTTTTTTTTTTTTTACTGATGACTAAAGAGGAAACAATTTGGTCATTCTATGCCACTGAGGAGTCTTTGAGGAATTTTCTCTTGGTGGTTAATGAACAAGCCTGATTATTTTTTGTTGTTGTTGTTGTGGTATCTGCTTTCAGTTTGCTCATGAAAAAAGCCATCATTGCTTCGAAGGTATCACAATTTCTTACACTGTTTATCTGTTTTTCATATGTGACCACTAACAGTCTTTTGAAGTTGACTTATGTACTTCTGTATCCATACAAATATAGTTTATCTTCCATCACCTAAAGCTTTTCTAGCACTAGTAATGATTTAGAGCACCTTGCTCAAATCATTAATCTACAGGGTTGCAATTAATGCTAACATGGTTCTAGATGCACATGTCCACTTATCTGCACTAACACAACAGTGATTCCGGCTCAGCGATTCCGGCTCAGAAGCTGTTGACTTAATAAACAGTTTTTCTCTATATCACTATAAAATTAACAAATCCCATTATTGCTTAATTATTTATCTTAAAAGTAACACACACCATTATTTCTTAATAATTCTTTATCTTACAACTAAATTTACATCCAAAAATAACATCCATTCTGCCACTGACACAAACGTAAAATGACAGTCCATTGGAAATATTAGGTTACATTTCATGTTCTTGCCATTTAAATATATTACAATAATTTTCAATTAAATTGTTCAGCAATAAGAGTCATGAGACACAATCTTCAGATTCTAGATGTTTATTGGGTGCTTTCGGAGAACCAGGAAAGAAAATGGATATAACTTGTAATTTACATACAGGCTAATGTTAGCAATCTTACATATAAACAGCAATCTGTGACCATTGCAATAACATTGTTTTTTTTTTGTTTGTTTGTTTTTTTTATTTTGTATGTGTATTTGTGTAGCAACCTGTCTAGATAACACTGACATAACTTTTATGGTTGGTTGCTTAGATAACAGCCTGGTTACCAACTGCTAGTTTTACTAACACAGCACCAACAAGGAAACTTCATGTTCAGATTTTTTTGTCCAGCATTTTAAAATGTTTATAACTATAAGATTTAATTATCTTATTATTATCTTATAACACATGAATACAAGCTTGACAAATGAGTACAGAACCTGTATTTACATGTAGAATTCCTCGATACCTAGATGCTAGATTGACATGAGTAGACTTGGTGACTTACGTTCATTGGCTTTACATGAACAGTCTTGTCCTAAAAAACAAACTGCTTATTATTAGGAGAGCGTTAGTTAACTTTTTTTCCCCCTCCCTCTCTGCAGCTCTGCTGACCTTTGTGAACTGTATGAAGGTGAAATGGGGGGCCATCCTGCAGGTCGTATCCACGGTTGCAAAAGTGCTGGCTCTAATTGTCATTATCATTGCTGGTTTGATCGTCCTGGCCCAAGGTTGGTTAAAATTAATGAAATAAAAAAAAAAATTTATTAATGAACATTCAATGAAAATTATTGTCAAGTTTCATTAAATGTCTTTTCCCACCAATATGGTGTGATTTGGAGGTACATGCTTAAATTACACTTGTACTGTTGTTAATTGGGATGTCTTTCTGTACAATGTGTACCAAGGAACAGCTAATAGTAGGCTTGTTCCAGTTTTCTATAGATAGGTGTTCAGTCTGCGTGTCATGTTACAGGTAAGACAAAGAATTTTGAAGACTCATTTAAGGACTCTAATCTGAATCCTGGAGACATGGCTCTCGCTCTGTACGCTGCACTGTATTCATACTCTGGCTGGGATACTCTGAACTTCATTACTGAGGAGATCAAAAACCCAGAAAGGTCAGAACATTCATGAAACCTGAATTGGTGAAATAAGAAAAAATTATTTTCATAACTGAGATAATAACTGTCTTTCATATTATTCTTTGCTAGAAACTTACCCCTGTCTATAGCCATCTCTATGCCCATTGTTACGGTTATCTACCTCATGACCAACGTGGCCTATTACGCAGTCTTGGATGCAGAGACTGTGCTGCAAAGTGAAGCAGTGGCTGTGGTGAGTGTGGTCGTCTGCATTTTATACACAATACTACTACAGATAACCACAATTAATCACTCAAAAATTTATTTGCTTTGTCATTTAATGCAGTGATTTATGTAATTATGTGTAGCATATGTGCAATTACCACAAAGAAAGATTTTGACGCTTCCTTGGGTTGAAGTGGAGTGTTTGTTGCATGTTTTCAAAAAGAGGATGGAAGCAAGTCAGAAGTCGGAGGAAACTCACGAGGACCAAACCAATTAAGGGTTAAGACCCAGAGAGACCGTGAAACACTCTACAGAGATGCATATTAAGATACATTAAATTTAGCACATAACCAAACAAGTCCTACTTCTGAAAGGAAGAAAAAAAATTGACACATCTACACTACCAGTCAAACGTTTGGACACACCACCTAATTCAGTGGTCTTTCCTGATTTTTATATATTTAAAAATAATGCTGAAGGCACCCGAAATATGCAAAATATTTTTCTTTGAACAGGCGTTGTTGAGATGTGTCTGCTAGTCTTGCTCTGTAAATACATAAAGGTCTCTAATCTAAGGTGCTGTTAATTGGTGGTTTGAGTTTGATAACTCTAAATTATTTTTTTATTTTTATTTATTTATTTATTTTTGGTCTTGTTTACCGTTCTTGTGAAAATCTATTCCAGAGCAGCTGACCTTCGTGTCTTAAAATAACAATTGACTGTTGTTACTTAAATTCCATTTCCTAGGATTAAAATCTCCAGAATTGTTCTAGAATGTAGAAAATAAAACACAAAAACAACATTGAATTAGAAGGTCTGGTCAGACTTTTGACTGGTACTCTATACTAGCTTTCTGTTTAAGTGTCAGTTGTGTCAACTGAAATAAGAAAAAATTAACTTATTTTCTGCCACACAAGTTACTTGTCCATTTAGATTTTTGTCTTGCAAAACCTGATGGAATGAACACACCCAAATCTCACACAGGCACATATGCGCGCGCACATGCGCACACACACACACACACACACACACACACACACACACACACAGGAAGTTCCAGGAAGTCACAAACTAGCTCCTAACTGCCAGTATCTGGTTAGGGTAATTCAGATCATGCGATTTTCATCTGCCGTTCCTCTGATCCTGTTAAGCAGAGGAAACCTCAGGCAGCAGACTCTCTTGAGACTCTGCAATATTATTCCACAACAGGAGATTAGCTCCTCTGTTGCCTGGTAATGACCATGTGGCACTAAAATGAAGGCAATTAGCCATCTTCTTCTTTTTGGTTTTGTTGTGCTGCTAAACATTTAAGACATATTAAGCTGAGATTCTTGTGTAATGAAAAAGCTAATAATAATAATAATGAGACAAAACAGACACATGTGCGGTTGTGGTTACATTAATATGTCTGTGTGAAGATTGTCAAGCATAGTAACATGATTTAAGACAAATTATAAGAGCCTATCATGTTTCAGTGTGCAATAAATGTGACACCAGATTACCAAGAGAATGATGTGTGTAGTGTAGATGTGTGTTCATTTTCATCTTTTTCATGTTGGTTGTTTTTGGTGACAATATGCTATAATTCAATACCAAGCCATAGTTTTTAAAAGAAATTTTAGGTAAGTGTCTCTAAATTTGGTGAAGGTAAAGGATTGGTGTGAAAACAGTGTGTGCTGTCTGTGTGCAGACGTTTGCTGACAGTGTCCTTGGCTATGCACGCTGGCTGATTCCACTTTCTGTGGCCATCTCCTGCTACGGTGGTCTCAACTCCTCCATCATTGCTGCCTCCAGGTTAGTCGCTTATATCAGAATCATGCGTACAGCAACCTCCTGCACCTGGAGAATAATTGCATAACTACACTGTATAACTCCTACTATGCTTTAATAATCCTTGTGAATCTCCTACATCTCCTCAGGAAATGGCTTTGGTTTCTTTGTTAAATTATTATTTTTTCGGGAGCTACTGTAATTTTATTTTTCAGCATTATCATTTTTTTTCTCTTCAGGTTATTCTTTGTAGGATCTAGGGAGGGTCATTTGCCCAATGTTCTTTCCATGATCCATGTAAAGCGTTATACACCAGTCCCAGCTTTGCTGTTTAATGTGAGCATCAAACGATTTTATATATAATTTTTGTGTAAATAATAATTCACAAGCATTTATATTTTTTAACCCAGATTTTATGTTTTTCTTTAGGGTGGCATGAGCTTGCTTTACCTGTTTGTTCAAGATGTTTTCCAGCTAATTAATTATTTCAGCTTTAATTACTGGCTGTTCATTGGCCTGTCCATTGCAAGTCAGATCTACCTGCGCATAAAGGCTCCTGATATACCTCGACCAATAAAAGTAAATATTCCCTCTGTCTTCTGGATTTACTGCGTGTTTAATAGACTGTTTTACAACACTGTGTGTGTGTGTGTGTGTGTGTGTGTGTGTGTGTGTGTGTGTGTGTGTGTGTGTGTGTAGCTTAGCCTGTTCTTTCCCATAGTGTACTGCTTGTGTAGCGTGTTTCTGGTGGTCGTACCGCTCTACAGTGACACTATAAACTCTCTGGTGGGCATTGCGGTGGCTCTCTCTGGAGCTCCATTCTACTTCCTCTTTGTGCACCTGCCTCCCAGCTCCAGACCTGCCTTCTTGAGTAAAATGTTTGGTAAGTTTTGCTGCAAGGTTGAATAAGATGAAGTTAAATATAAGGCTATTGTCACACATCCTAAGGCTTTGGTGTTGCATTATGGTTAATCATATTCTAGCTTTCTTGCTTATTGAAACTAAGTGAAAATCACATAATACCATAAGCAGTAATGATGTTCAGTTGCAAGTAAATGTCCTATTCAGATTTTGTTAGTATAATGTGAATTCAGCATGGTTATAATATTGACCTTTAACATATAACTAGAACATTGGGCTTTACAAAGCCTCATGCAAAATCTCATTTCCAGTGTCATCTTTGGTCATGCTTTCTGTAGAAAAGCCCTTTGGAGTATGAATTCTTTAACTTAATGTACCCATTTGAACTTACCGAATTCTTGGTGTCTTTGAAGAATATTTTTGCTGATACAGGTTTTATATAGATACGTAATTTACAAGTTGACAAGTATGTTCCTATGTTCCTATGATAAAGATGTGTTGTCTTAAAAGATAACAGCATTCTTTAAGAATACATTTTGTAGCAGAAACGTTGTGGTTTCCCTGCTACTTATTAAGTAATACAACTCCATATGTCTGTGTGTGACCACTAAATCTGCTGTAATTACATAGCAGTTCTTTAATTCCTACCCTTTAAGCCATGGTCTTGTTAATTAGAATAATATTCAGTACTTACTGTATCCTAAAAAACAATTTTTAAACTAATCTCTTTTTTTCTCTTTCTCTCTCTCTCTTTCTCTCTCTCTCTCTCTCTCTCTTTCTCTCGACATTTAGATAAGATCTCACTGTTTACTCAGAAGTTGTGTTTCTGCTGTTTAGCGGATCCAGACCTAGACCTCGACAATCCAACCGAAGCGGGCAAATCAGAATGACCAGGAACTGAAAACTGAAACTGAAAGCTTTCCGTTTGTGCTCCAGCAAAATCAAGAGACCAGCATTTGGGAAATATTAACCAGAACTGCATTTTTATACATTTTTATTGTTATTATCTTTATATTTAATATATTTTGTTTATATAATGCAAGTCTGGATATTTGGAGACAGTGTCACAAAGTATAAGAAATTGGAATCAAAGGTGATTATAGGAGTTATTACAGAGATCATGTTGATGTCCAGTTTTTATGTGTAAAATGATTTAGCTGTAGCATTTTTTGTCTATGCCTTTTTTCACCATTTTGCTACAGTGATCAGACAGAGACTTTAAGATGAGCTGCATTTTATTTCCCATTTTTTCTTTTTCCTCTCTTCCTTCCCCTCAGATAAAAGGAATGTCACTGGGATGTTAATGACGGAAACCAGTTTACTAATTTATATTTGAAAAACACATATCAGTTCATCTGGCAGTGGTGTTAGTGTTTTGGCTGATTCATGTATGGCTTGTGTTTCTGTGTTTCTTTTTTGTGAAAAACAGCAAAGGAAACATTATATTTGACTAATGGTGAGACTGGATAGGACTGTTTTCCCCTTATACAGACATAGAAATGTATTTTTTTTTTTTTTTAAGTTTCATTGTGGCCTTATATGCCAATATAGATTATGGCTCATGACTTGAAGCTTATTTCAATATTTGCCAATGTTTTATTACATGTTTTATTGCACACGTTAAATGTTTTTAGGTGTGTAGATCATACTTTTTTTTTTTTTTACACATCCAGTTACTTTTTTTAAGTAACTGGATGTTACTTAAGTTAAGGAATAGTCCCTCCACTTCTGTTTCTTTACATCTGAATTTTTTTTTGATGTTCAGGTTTCATGGAGGAATCATTTCCCACTCTTAAGTGTCTGTGTGATAAAGCACAGAAATTGTGTCTTAAACAGTTATTCTTTTCATGAGCTGCCTTCAAAGACAAGGACAGGACTGAGCACATCTGTCGTAGCTCAGGGCAGAGTTTATGTCCAGGCCGGGAAAATGTACATAGATACATGAAGTTAGGAAAACTAGAAATATCTATTGTAATATTTCAAATCAGATTCTGTAAGTGAATTTTACCACATTATGATAATTATAGAGAGTCACTGTATCTGTATTGCACAAGGATACATTAATAGCTCTTGTGCTGATTTCAGGACAAAACAGTCTAGTCTCAGGCTAAATCACAAGCTGTTTTATTGGTTGCACTTGAACTTAATGTACTTAGCCAAAGCTGAAGACTAGGGCTCTGTTCTTAAAAAAACAGGTTTCATTATGATCTATTGCATAATATAATAGGACTTAGGGTTTTGTGATTATTAAAGGTGGGGTGGCTTTTTTATTTTATTTTTATTCTGTTTAAGCTCCAAACACACTTGAACCAAAAAAATTTAGATTTTAGAGGTTTTATGAAATGTTACTGGTTTACTTTGTTGTTTGTTCAGTTTTTAGTACAGACCACAGCAAATTTGATGATCCTCATTTTAACATCTTTAGGTATATTTTTTATTTCAGAAGACATTAGGGAGAGATGTCATGTTTTTACACGTTATCACGTGTACCTTATTCGTGTATGTTTGTAATGTTATTGCATTGTTACAGAATATATATGTATATTGTATACGTGTGAAGTATCATTGCTTTGTTTACTAGATGTCAGTGCTTAAGGTTCTTGGAAAAAACGGATGGACGGGTGGGTGTGGGTGTCTTACCTCTGTATGCTTGTCTTGTTTATAAGAATTTATCATCTATGCATTCAGTTGTTGCTCCCTGTATACTTCTATGCCTGATTTATTTTTATTTTTTTTCCACCAAATAAAAAGGTGGTGTTATAAAATTAAATTAAAAAAACTATATTGCAACTGTGTGCAATGAACAGGATCAAACTCTTGAGGGTGCTTCTGTTCAGCCTAATGACTGTCATCAACTCAATACGAAAAAAGTGTTTTAAATGCCTCGTTTGTTTGGCCTTGTCTGTACTTTTTATTGGGAAATCTGTATTCACTACTTTTTCTGGCTTTTAATATTGAGATGAGTTTGGGCAGCTTCACCAGGATCTTCAGCTAGTTTTTAAACATAGACTTGTGCAAGTTATTTCACTTGTGTGTTTGAGTAAATGCATTCCTTTGAGATTCAATGGCATCACCTTACACAGTGTGCGTCTGTGTGTTTCGATCTTTCTTCTTGGCCGTGAATAGGCACTCCTCGCTAGGCCGAGGCAGCCTGTGGTTCACTGAGCCATATGGGGAGTTTGTTTGCCCTGACTCATGCATAAAATATAGAGCTGAGGTAACACAAACAGACCCAAGGATACAAGAGACAGCAACCAGAGCCATTAAAAAGAGTCCAGCTCTGAAGAAGCTTCTCCATTTTTCCACCATTAAAACAAGGACGTGCAGGGCCCAGAGGTTGTCCAGTTATGCCTGCAGCCATAAGCTCAACTTGACAAAGTGAAAACGTTAAGGCAGACGTTACCTGGATGAGTTCCCGTGGGCGAACGCTGGCACGAGGCCATGGAACTGCCTCGGCGGCTACGCTGGATCCACAACCGGCCCTGGAGGGCACGGGTCCATCGCAGGGAGTTCAACAGTGAGTGTGAGAGAGGAAACCTGGTTAAAAAGCTTTATAGGTATCTTTATTTCATTTCTGTTCATTTTCTATAATGAGCAGAAGAGAGATGCTGATGGTCAACATTGTTCATAAACTATTGGACTGTTAATCAACAGCACCATCGGTCTAATGTGTTTGTGTTGTCAGCCTTCATATAGACATGATCTTTATAGTAGGTTGTGCAGGCTACTTCCTGAATCATGATTTATACTTTGTATACAGTACAAGCCTTTTATGAGATGAGCATGAGAATATGGCTTTTCATGTTGTTCAGACTGATCGAGGCAGTGTGCTGATTGGCTGCCGGGCACCTTTGATGTGATGAAATGACTCTTTTCCACGTCATCCAGGTTTGTCACAGCCAATCAGAGGTGGGTTTCAACTAGACCTGTAATGCCAGAAATGAATGCCTCCTGAAGAACACGGGAAATTAACCTGTGCTATACTGACTGGTGCTAAACCAGTAGACTGAGTATCTGATATGTTGCACAATTACCTGGGATTGAAACGTAGCACTATCATAATCATCACAGTGAGTGGTGCAACAGACTGGATTTCAAAAAAAAAATCTATTTGTAATTCTTAGAGTGCTCTTCTGTATACATTGAGAATTCCAATTACAGCATTGACAAAGCTTCCTCTTCCCCATAACCATGCTGAACCTCTGTGTTACAACTATGAGTGGACTTGTGGCAGATGTGTGGCAGCTCTGTTCCAGTTCCAGGCGAGGAAACAAATTGTGCAGCTTATCAAATAGAAGCTGGCACAAATAATGTAGTCAGATCCATGGCAAAACAATATGTGTAACTGAAATGTATTCATTTTAATTATTCATCATAACTGCTTGATCTTGATCAGAGTAGCAGTGGAGCCACAGGGCCTATACAGTACTAGAAGAAAAGAGGCAGAATATACACTGGATGCCCTACAGTACATTCATTCAGGGGAATAGCCAGCATGTTTTGGGAGGAAATCGGAGAACTCACTAGGGTGCAGGGAGAACATGCAAAACACAGACTGTAACCTGAGCTCAGTATTGAACCAGAGACATTGGAGCTTCAGGACTGCCATACTACCTAATCCACCATTGTCTCACTTATCATGAAATGATTGTATGATATGACGATTCTAGGTTCAGAAACACATTTAAAAATTATAAACTTCTTTTGCATAGAAGTTGAAAAAGACGGTCAATAAATGACTGGTATCCAGAATACATTTTCTGCAGTGCCAGTGTGTTTAAGTAATGCTAATACTTTTTGATTTGGCATTTAGATCCACAGGCAGCACAATGAGGAAGAGATATTTTTTATATCTTTGTATACCTACAAGGATAGGAACAGTTTGGAACTTGGACTTTTGTCTCCCATAAGTAAACACAGATATGTGGGCTTAAAGAGGTCCAGGAAAGACAACACATCCAGTAGGTGTCCACCTTCAATCATGTTAATAAAGAAAACAGTGCATGTGTGGTGATGGACGTGTTATTGCTGCTTTTTTAAAGATCCACTTAAGCAGTACTTTATCTCTCCAAAATGTATGTGAGTGGAGGACAAGGTTGTTAGATAAAACAATTATGACCAGTATGCTTGCTTTCTTAATTCGTCTCTTACCCTGTGCCTATTCAAAGCCCTAATCAGTGTGAAACCGCTATGGACACAGATGAGTGTGTGAATTTAATCAGCAGTGTATTAGGTGGGACATGAAATGCTAATTATGCCTTAGCACCGCAGCATCTTTTAACCCGCATGTCAAACTGAATCGCAGTCTGTATTTTCACAATCCTCCCACTCAGTGATGAAATCCTGTTATATATGTGACAGAAAAGATTTAGCCGGATCTCATCAGCTGAATTTAAACCAGTCACTGACAGCAGAGGCTTCGCAAAACCCTGAGCATGGCTAATTTGTTTTGGTCCTTCCTGATCAAAGAATGCTTACTTTGAATCATCAGCCAACTACCTTAAGTCTAATGTAAAACAGTTGCTTACCATATGCTTTTTATTCCACAATGTTGTGGTATTTTATGGGTACTTAGCCGTCGTTTGGAATGAATTACTGACCTAGTTTGCTGTTCAGGATTTCTATGTTTGCTTAAGTTGTGCAATGTTTGCAATGCATTTACAGCACTTCTTTTTACATACTCATTTTTAATGGTTGATATTATCACTTGTATATCTGCTGTACAGACACAAAGGCTTAGGTTCTTTGTGTATAAACAAAGCATGAAGGTCTTCACAGTGAATCCCACACTACCCATATAAAAATAATTGTTGAAGGATAAAGCAACACACATGCTTGGGAGCTTATTTCATTTCAAAACCTTTTTTCATCTTGGTGACTGGTGGATCCGGGTTGTCTGCCTCACAGATGTAGGGGAGAGTTGAACAAAAGGCAGTGTGGGTTTGATTCTCCAACATTCTGTAAGGTGAGTGAGGGATGTGGACAAATATTTAAACTCTTTTCTGTCTTAACCACTAACCATGTAACCCCCATGAGTTCATTTGATAAGAAAGGATTATTAGAGCTCACGGCATCCTTCTGTGATTAAAAAAAATGCATTCTGACTTTGAACTTCACTTTCCTCCCATGTGGTGACTGGGAGATCAAAATGGTTTATTTTGTAAGTCCATCCTCAGAGAACTGCCTAATTTGAGTGATTTGGTAGAAATTGATTACCACCTCAGTTGTAGGCCATGATAAAAGAACAATCACTGTACCAGTGAACTGGTGACAGGCTCAACAATGCCTAGTCTGTCTGGTCTGATTACACAGAAAAGCCAATGCTGGCCATGATAGAAAGGCACCAGGACACCCAGTGCATCACAGCGCCCCGTGCACGAGGCCCGGAAGGCAAAAAGCCCAAGAATTCCAACCCGGCTTCCAAACTCCTCAGGTTCAAATTCAGTAAGCGCTCATGGGATGCACCAGACAAAAAACAATCTTGGTGCCAGACACCAAAGCACACCCCCAGAGGTCTTGTGGAGTCATGCTCTGCCCCAGCAACACAAGGGGAACCTACACAAGACTGGGCTTAATATTGTAATGTTATGTTATGTAACCATTCTGGCAGCAGGTGGGTGGAATGGTGGTGCATCAATTAGCAACACAGCTTCTTCATACCCAGTTTGATCCTGAGCACGGTGGACTCTGTATGTGGAATTTCCTCTGCATGATGAGATTTCCTCCAGGATCTTTGTTTTTTCTTTTACCTCCACAAAGTTGAACTGTCTACAGTAAACTGCTTCAAGTTTTGCTTTAATGTGTATATGGAATTATATTTTTCGCCACCCTAATATTTTTTTTATTTAGCAAAATAAGTGTAATTTAATAAGTAAATTGCAAGAAAAATTTATTATAATGGGAAAAAATATAATCACTTTGTATGGTGATTATGACGTAGGGAGTCCTGAGTCATTCTTGGTTATTTTGACTAGAGATGCAGCTTTTGTTTAATGTTTTATAATTAGGTAACATTAACAAGTGGAAGACTAAAAATCTCCCACAATAGTAATCAATTCAACTAATCATAGTCAGTAACAGCTGTAGCTTTGTTTGCTATCCTGCGAAATGATGAAGCAGGACTTTGGAACTTCAGATCTGTTTTGCTTCACCTAACCCTTTATTAAAGTCTGACAGGGGAGGAAAAGGTGCTATTCTTAGCTGGCAATGTGCCTTGTCTGTCTGCAATCAGTCAGCAGCTCATTAATGCTCCAATCAGTGCTGCGTTTGCATTGCATCCTGAAACAGCAGGGAGGCTGCAGCTGTCCTCCCACAGACCTAGTGTTTGTTCTGCCGAAAGTTCAGCTGCGTCCAGGAACTATATAAAAAATTGACCTGATAAAATTTTGTTTTAATATTTACATTTTTAAGTATAGTATTTAGCTGAATGTACTTTACTGTACAGGTACAGCATATGGACACAGCAGTGCTGTTTATTTTCCCAGAAATGTCCACTAGGTGGCTTCACTGCAGTTCTCAGTCAGGGAGAGCTTACAGTACAAGTCTCAGAAATTTTACTTCAGCTTTTAACACATTGCCAGAATTGTACTGTACAATAAATAATCAAATAAATAAACAAGCAATAAAAATTGTGTGGGCTTGTAACAGTTTTTTTTTATGTTTAATGTTGGTTGTAGTTTTGTTGTTTATGTAATAGCACTTGAAACACCATCTTGCACAGCTCTAGTTTGAAAAGAAATCACACAAAATGTAAAAATTAAATATGATCTGTAAAATCTGAAATAAATAAGTGTTAATATAACAGTTGCTGACAGCTGAAATGCAAATCAAATGCAGTGATGGAGGAAAATGTTTTGCAATGAACAGTTGCACATCAACTTCATGGAAAATGAGGACAGCTTTTGCAATGCTAGTTATTTAAATGTTTTCTTCATTTCTGAGACTTGCAGATGTGACACACCCTGTGGGAACTTCTGCGGATGGATGATAAAATCTGAATTAGGGTCACAAAGCAAAACATTTCCACTGGAGGCATGAGTTTAGTTGAAAACAAGATCTCTTACAGATTATTGTTAATATCAGGGAATATTTCTTTTAGAAGAAATTGTGCATTTACTCTCTGAACATTATCTTTCTTACCCGCATGATGGTTGTTTTGTATTTTTAATGCTCATGTGTGTTCTCTGGTAACTCTTGGATTTAAACTTCTTATACCTAAACCGTAAACCCACTTGTTGTACGCACGTGAATGTGAGAACAAATCTAGATTGAGGTTATAACAAGATTTGTTCTATATCTTTCCATCTCTCTCTCTCTAAATTCAACAGGCTTTGCAGGCAGAACATCTTCCCACTCCATGGCAACACGCCTCTCTCGTGCTAAAGCCGGACCGTGAGCACAGCACAGGGGAGAGAAAAAGAACTGAAGTGTGCTGTGATTCACCCTCACTCCCTCACTCTGCCATAATGCCTACTTATTCATTCCAGTGTTCTTTTCCTTTCATTTCCTCTTACTACTCCTCTCTTTCCTTTCTTGACAATAAAAAGCCAAAGGAAAACCACCTTAAAAAATAAGCAAGCCGGGATATTTTCAGCACTTCTTGGAGACTTTCTGTCTAAGCCATAACGTAGTGACGTTTTTGACATATAGCTCTAATTACCAAGATACAGCAAGTGAACCATGAGCTGAGAACAAAGCCTCTATATTACAACAGCTTCTTTTCAGATATTCTGATGTACTTTGAACGCATTCATCATATTGACACTAAGCCTCAGTGCAGGAAAAAAACAGCAGATCTGCAGCATGCTGCTTTTGATTGCCTGCATCTAGCACAAGCAGCACAGCAGTTTGCCATCTTTTTAAGACACATGGCAACACAAATAGTGGCATGTGACAGTGAAAGCCTTGTTATCATGTTTATTGCATCTGTGTAATGCGTTTAAGTCTCAGGATCGTCAGCGAACATCTGCAGTGCAGCCTGTCAACAGGCATTCTTGATGTTTACTTCATTATTAAAGGAATATTCTATAGTAGATGGCTTTGCTTTCAAACACCAGTTTATATCATGTATAAACGTCACCAAAGTCAAGAACATCTAAATGATTTTCTGCGCCAAAATAAAATCATAAAACTTTTTTACTTGAAATTTGTAAATGAACATTAAGGGAAAAAAATCATATTACAAATTAATTTTTTTTTACAACTGCTATAAATACAGGACAGATGTTAGCTGTTATGTTTTTAATGCTATAAACAGTCCTTTGGTTACTTAACATTTGGTAATGTGTGTTGGTTAGGCGGTTAGCACAGTGGCTTAGTGGCTAGCACTGTCGCCTTGCCAGGTTCGATTCCCACCTCTGTGTTCATGGAGTTTGATGTTTTCCCCGTGCTTAGTGGGTTTCCTCCAGGTACTCCGGTTTCCTTCCAAAGACATGAAGATTAAACTAATTGGCGTTCCCAGATATAAATCATGAGGTCACCAGATCTCGACCACAGGAAATTTTTGGAGCAACATACTGGACAGTGCTGTCCACCAGCATCATTAAAACATCATCTGAGGGAATATCTTACCTAGATGATGTTACACTATCTTTGTTGTGGTGGCTTTTGATGCCATTTTATGTTATTTTTTTCCTCCATAGACTTAACTGCTCTTAGACTTTTTCAGTTAAGCTGGTTTTCTGTTCTTTTATCTCAGTACATGCCTCAATTCTTGTCTAGGGTAACTGCACATACTTGAAAGATGTTGTATGTAAAATTTATATAGAAAAAGCTTGAAGTGTTTCTTTAATGTGTTTTAAGCAATGTTAGATGCATTAGATGAGTATAGCTGTGAACGTGCAGGGCAAAAGGGTCATGGACAACTGAGAACTTGGGACAAGTCAACAGTGATAATTAAACTCACTCTGTTAACGGAATGTGGTATTTAGAAGACAAACTGTGTTTTAGCAGTCGGCGTCTGAGCAGACAGCAGTGAGCTGGCTCTTTGTCTCTGTATCTGCTCTGAGAAAAGTCACAAGTGAGTCACGCCAGCCAGGACTTTCAAATAATGTCGATTCTCAGGAACAGCCTGCAGGACAGCATGGTGCAAAACAACACAGCAGCGTTAAAGCTCATGCTCATAAATCAAAAAGAGAACGAGTGAGAGACTGGAAATAAGAATTTGATCTCAGTGTGTTCCAGAAAAAATCAGACTGCATAGCAAATAAAGGCCTTTGTAGGCCTTTGTAAAAAGCTATAAAACAAATAATAACAGTAATTTGTTTCATATTTCACCCTATCCAACCACAGACCTGATGCCCCGCCTAGATACTTAAGCGTGAAACATGACACAGCAATATGCAAGGGGTCTCACACTTTTTAATCTATATGCAGTTCCCTTGTGACTGAGGACACTATGCTTTTCTTTGGACCCCTGCGTCCTTTGGAAAGAGGTCTCATTGAGGGCCTTTGGGCAATGCCAGACTGCCATGGTTGGCTGTTCTGAATGCGTAGGCGTGAAAGCCATTCGTGGGAAGACCTATTCTCATGCAGATCAACTGGAGAGAGGCCCTTGTCTAATTTTGAGCTGCATATAAGAATCACTTCACACTAGGGTAGAAACCCGCTAGTTTGTAGACGGCATGTTCCTATCGTGCTTAGCATATATTCAGGATGAGAGAAGTATATTATAATATGCAATGTTTCTTAAAGCAGTGCTAGCAGCAAGATAAATCGCATGTTTCTATTAATATGCTCATTCTATTCTATTATTATGAAGTATTCTGTAAGAAGTAGTTTTGTTATCAGGTTTTTGTACTTCCTCCGTGACTTGACAATTTTTTGTAACTCAAATACTAATAATATTAGTAAACTGTTATTATATAAAAGTAATACAACACTTCAGGAGATACTATTAGAGGAAAAAAGAAACTTCCTCACAGTAACAATAACTTCACTTTGCATTTTGGTTGACATTGAAATCGGCACCTCCAGGGTCCAAGTACAATTCTCGTCTCAGGCATGGAGTTTGCATGTTCTCTATGTCCTTCATGTGTTCTCACATTTCCTCGCACATTCCAAAGACATGTTTAATGCTAATTGCCGTGCCCAAATTTCCCATAGTGTGTGAATGAGCATGTGAGAGTGTGTGTGCATGTCTGACCTGCAACGGTTTGGCTCCCCATCCATTGTGTACACTGCCTCGTGCCCTATATCCCCTGGGATAGGCTGTATGCAGGATATAGTGGTATAAATAGTGACAGCATGCCTCGTGTCTGCTATTTGTCCCAATAAAGCCTGCTGTTTATAGCTATATTTAAGTGAAAAAGAATTCTTCAATCTAATTGAAATCATAATAATTAGATTTTCTGTTAACTTACAGTAACTGTTTACATTGATGCTTATCTGAAAAAAATCACTCAAAATATGAAGCATTTAAGAAGGAAGGAGTTTAACGATCAGGAATGGAAGCTAAATTTCCCTCCCGGAAACTTGTCACATCATCTAACGTTTTCCCCCAAATGTTACATATTAGGCCACACACCATTGCTTGCTTTGCAGGAAGTTGGGTAAATCTGAACTTTTAGCACCAATGAGCCACACCTTACTCTCAATCACTTGAGATGAGATATACACATCCCTCTCTTGCATGTTGCACTTCTCTTTTCTTTGGTCACCTGCAATAGGAACAGATACTGTGGCATACCACATAAAACACACCCACTCCCTGACCCTCTCAAGTGCAAGTGTGTGTTTCTGTGTGTGGGTGTGTGTGCGTTTCTGTTTGTGTGTGCGGTTATATATCGATAATATACTGCTTTTCTCCTAACTGTAGAATAATATTAAAAGCACCTATGGAATAATTCAGTCAACACAGACAAGTTAAAGCTATTTTAGATTTTTATCTATTCCTAATGAAGGTTTAAAGACTCTTGCCATCTTCTCAAGTAGCTTCACCTAGGAGGCTTTTCTTTTCAGAGCTCCCCAATGACTCTCCTAATGAACTTTCCATGAATATTGCTATATATTCTGTTTTTTTTCTCTTTATAATATTTCACAAAAAAATACAAGTGTATATGATTTCATAGTATTACTGTAAACTATTCTAAAATAAAATAAAGTACCAGCCAGTCAGATAAACCTATTAAGTGTCATACTATGTAAATAATAATATTGTAAATAATAATTATAATAATATTGTATAATAGGCCAGTTATGGGGTTTTTGTACTTCTCTTTTATAAAGATTTATGCATTTGAGTCAGTTTCTGAATTATTCTTTGATCACTCACTCTGAGGGACTCCTTAGGGATATGAAAATGAGTCTGTGTACTGAAAAATTAAGTCAAAATGAAACCTGCTGCTTCCGTGTGCTCTCTTTATGCTAGCAATGATTTGTCCTCATTGCCTGTCAGCTAGCAGATGCAGTTGAGCTCAGCTACAGACAGGAAGTACACCACAGCAGACTTTCGAACATTATCTGTGCTTACATTAGTTAAAAAAAAGCTGTGCTGGAGCAAATCATACACAGGCAGAACTTGACATTTTAGAATACGCCAGTAGGCTGGGAATTTAGTTAAAAATGCTTGTCACTTTGTGCCATAGAGTTTTCATCATTTGTACCTATACCTGGAGCACCATAATTGTACTGTAGATGAACAAAATTAAGGTGCTTAAATGAACCATAAAAACAAGTACATGTGTGTGAAACTTTGGTAGATAAAAGGTAGGGTTAGGATAAGTATTTTGCAATAGATTTCAACGTATTATATTTTCCCTGAGTAAGCAGATTGTCATACAGCAGGATTATCTGGCCATCAAACTTAAAGGTCTATGACCTTTGTATGCAAGTCTTATAATTTCACTGGTCTGAGAAAAATGGACAGTGAGTAGTCTTAAAGGGTTGATTTCATGAATATTTAGCAGTCAATTCTATTTTTAGATGTAAAATTGTGAATTGAGTAAGTCAGAAATTTACCAGTATACCCTCGGTGCAGTTGCCTTGGAAACCCTGTACAATTTCAAACTTCACACTTCGTGCAATTATTCGCCCTTGTTTATGCAAAGAGAACAACGTGTGTGAAACCAAGAGGATGAGTGTGATCACAGAGGGCGAAAAAAGGCAGCGTGCTCTTTTGATTCAGAACTTGTCTTAGTGCTGATGTAAAATGTAAGGCTTTCATAAAGTTAAACACACACAGACAAAAAAAAACCTTTATGGGGAAGGTCATTCATTTGGTTGTGAAAGAATAAGCAGGACTTTTTGCAATGTCCTAGCTTCTCTCAACTTCCTCTTCGCTGCCTTGGTGCAAAACCACATTATTTATGAGTACTTCATAACAAGCAAAGGCACTAAAAGCCAGATTGTGGCCTGACCTGCATTGTCCCTCGTATAGCGTCGAGGATGGTGACTTGTCTGACTGGAAAAGTCCATTTGAAAGGACTTATCAATATATTGTTCTGTTAGATACACAGGTGTGGGGTGTGTGTGTAAGGACTAGTATTCATTCTTGACAGCTTCCCTGGGGTGCAACCGTACTTTCTTATTGTGGAGAAATAATGGCAGTGTGTGCTTGAGGAAGTATGCGAAGAAAGACGGGTTGCTAGGGTTGCAGATGAACCACTTTTCTTTTCACCTGCTGAGCAAGACCTGGCTGAAACTCTGTTTACACCTGGTCAGTCAGGGTTTTTTTTCCCCCTTAATATAACCTGTCATCTGATGGCTAACATGACATCCCTAACCTCCATATATCTTGACCGGACTAGATATTTCTTTTGGCACGTATTTCAGTCAAATCCAAATTAATAAGAGCAAAATACAGTTAAAATCCATCTAGCTAAAGGTAGCTTAAACTATATCTCTCCAGTGTATTTTTAGGACATGTTCATGAATTTTCATAACCATATCTAACACAGTGAAAGAAAGAGCAGCTGTTAGCTACTTATCTTCTTCTTCGTCGTTCAGCAGTTCCCTTTCAGGGGTCGCTACAGCGAATCATCTGCCTTCATCTAACCCTATCCTCTGCATCCTTTTCTCTCACACCAACTAACTTCATGTCCTCCCTCATTACATCCATAAATCTCATCTTCAGTCTTCCTCTAGACTTCCTGCCTGGCAGTTCCAACCTCAGCATCCTTCTACCGATATATTCACAATCTCTCCTCTGAACATGTCCAAACCACCTCAATCTGGCCTCTCTGACTTTATCTTCAAAACATCTAACATGGGTTGTCCCGTCCCTCTGATGGACTCATTCTCAATCCTATCCATCCTTGTCTCCCAAAGTGAACCTCAACATCTTAATCTCTGCTACCTCCAGCTCTTCCTCATGTCTTTTCTTGAGTGTCACTGTCTCCTACCAGGAGGGCATCACTGGTCTCACCACTGTCTTGAACACATTTCCTTTCATTCTCGCTGATACTCTTTTATCATACAACACACCTGACACTTTTTTCCACCCGTTCCAACATGCCTGCACACTCCTCTTCACCTCCTTTCCACACTATCCGTTGCTCTGGACAGTTGACCCTAAATACTGAAAGTCCTGCACCTTCTTTACCTTATTTACCTCTGCTTCCTGTAGCCTCACTTGGGTTCCTCTCATTCACACACATGTCTTCTGTCTTGCTATGAGCTAATTATAAATATTCATAATCATCAACACAAGCACTTCAAGCTAAGCTAATATGATTTCTGAGAGGATTCTTATTTCATGCTTATTAATATTTATAATTATTAATGCTAACACTGTGAGCTAAGCTGACAACATTTCTGAGAGGATTTTTAGGTCATATCTCATGCTTAATAACATACACAATTGTCATTGCTAACAATAACGAACAGTAACACTGTTCTTACTTAAGCTGACAGGATTTATATAAGTCGTCATACATGGTAACAGTTATCAAAGCTAAGACTAACGAAATAGCTGTTACAAGATAACCTGACATGACATATACATTAGACAGTAGACACTGTGGATACATTCTTCTCAACTTCATCAGTCACATACCTAATGTGTTGTCACTGGAGTGGTTTTGGCTTTTAATGTAACTTGAAGAGATGGACATATTTGCACTATATAGGCTAGCATCAGGCTAAAGTTTGTCGCAGATCTCCTAAAGTGGTTTGAATGAACAGATTTACATTTTTATTACATGTGTATACCTGCATTCTCCCCTATTTGGATGTAGTTCTAATGGTTATGTCACATGAAATTTGAGAAAACTTGCGTGTGAATATATTTGAGGTCTGGGTTTGGGTTAATAACAGTCACATCAGCCACTTATGTTCTTTGATGGGTTTGTTTTTTGATTTAATTTTTTTTTTTTTTTAAAGCTGAGGTAAAAATTAGGGTGTTGCTACACTGGACAGCTTGTTGTGTGTGTGTGTGTGTGTGTGTATGTGTGTGTGTGTGTTTCCTTGTGTGTTCCTCTCACCGGTACTATGACTAATGGTTCACATAATTAGCACTCTTGGAAAGTCAGAATGACTACTGTTAAACCAGTTGAAGAATGTTATGACATAAAAAAGCTAGATTTACTTGTACATATAAATGTTCTGATGTAGTACTGATTTATAATATAGTCATGATTTTAATATTCATTTTTGTCATGTGTCAGTTTCACAAAATACAACCTTTTTCTTATATGTTTTGAGTACAGATTCTACTGAGTTACTACAGATATTAACTGCTAGGGTATGTGCTCTTTATGTGTGTTTTCTTTTCTCAAAGTGTGTGGGAGCTCATGGCTGCCTAAGGGCTCCTGTTACCCTTGCATCCTGCATTATTTATGCATTGAGTAACACCTTCCAGCTACCTTACAACTACTTCACTATAGCCTATATATAGTTATGGCTAAAAATATAGTCATCATTGGTATAGTACACAGATGTTCAGGATATCAAAGTTGTTTATAAACATGCCTACCATCTGGTTTTATTTTCATTTTCCTATTTGGAGAGAGTTTTATGGGAACACTTGGGTACATCACTGCTGTAATGTGCTATGGCTGCAGCTGCAAGAGCTGGCCCTGTCGTTAATGAGATTGCTATAAGGTCTATTCCAGAGGGGTTTAAAGAAGGTGCACAAAAATTGCAGGGGAAATAAGACACGAGTTAAATCAAACCACTGTAGCCTAGTTACTATTTCAGCCTGTCTCAGTAGACTGGCATATGTCATCTTTCTCTGTTTAAGTCAACTGTGTGAAATGAGCAAAGGACTGTGTGTGAAGTAAATCACCACGCTGTGTACTTTTTTGTTTACACGAATGAACTGTGACCAGTTTATTTCTAGTCAAATTATTCCCCACAATTTCCTACCTATATGAGCACATGAATTTGATTAGCTGTTAGCTTTGTGGCACAAATTGTTTGCATATTTTAAATGCTGTATGAAGTCACATGTGTCTATTCTCCATTCTTCTGTTTTCTCATCAGCACAATGGTGATACTGAAATGATTTAAAGCAAAGAAAAAAATTATACAGTGAAAAAGAACAGTATGGACAAATAGAATAGTAAAAATACAGTTATATAATGTATTTGCATCATATATTGTAAATGCCAATTTAATTCTATTTAGTTCTAACGTATTTGTATAGTGCTTTTTTACATCACATCTTGACATAAATCTGACTAATATTCAGAAAACTTCAATTAGCTTCTCAGTAATACAGACATTAAGTCTTTTATAACCTGGTTTAGAAAGTAAAAAAAAAAAAATAGGTTGCAGTGACTGGTGAGATTAAATGTGTTAATTGCCTAAAATGGGTCATCTGATGGGTCGATTATGTAAGGATTTAGCCACGTTGCACTCTGCTGTTATATGAATAAAATTCAATAATAAGATGCTGTTATTACCTGAAGCTATTATTGTTTCCCAACAGCAGCACATGTTAAAGTGTTTTATCTTGTACCTTTTATCCATTTATAGTTGCTTTTAATGTTGTGAAACATCTGTGAAACAATGAGGTTCATTCTCATTATTGCTTATATAAAGTGGTTATAAAAAAACTGCCTCTTTTTTCTTGAATAAACTAAAATTTTTATCACAGTGGCAAGAACCCACAAAGCACAAAAGCCCTCCTTGGTTAAAGGAACAGCCTGACTACTGACTGTAAGAAATCAGTGACATTCAAGACTCCTCAGGACATAGGGAACTGAAATTGTATTTCTGATTGGTCAAAAGATGTTAACTAATTTTCTATCAATCACAAGTTAATATGAATGTGTTTGTTTTATTACATTATAATTTCTCTAGTAAGGGCTGTGATAACTGACTTGTGTGGCAGATATTGCGCATACGTCAGTTATCACAGCCCTTACTAGAGAAATTATAATGTAATAAAACAAACACATTCATATT
>JAQMYJ010000023.1:26821154-26840779 GCA_030014305.1 Clarias laeviceps | reverse complement strand
AACACATTCATATTAACTTGTGATTGATAGAAAATTAGTTAACATCTTTTGACCAATCAGAAATACAATTTCAGTTCAGGTGCATATTAATACAATAATTTCAATATGGTATAATTTTTATAGTAATCGCTCATTCACTGTCATTAGCAAACCTAATAAAATGTGATTAATTATATCTCTGAAAAAGTTTTTTTTAATATCATTTCATCAACGATGATGCATAATGTATGTAATGTAATTTTAAAAAAATAATAATAATAATACATGGATATTTGGGATATAAAGGCTTATATGATATTTATCTTATTGTAAGATGAGATATTTCAGACAAGGGTTTCTCAAAAAAAAGAGAGTCTTCCTGTGCTTTGTGGGTTTTCTTTGGATATTTGGTTTTCCCCAAAGTCCAAAGGCATCTGTCATGGGCTGAGTTTCCAAATTGCCTGTAGTGTATGACTGGATGTGTGACACACCAGCAAATCTCTGCTAAAGCTGAACATGCACATTTAGCTTTTTTATGATTGTAGTTTAGCAGACTCGCAGTCCTTCATCCTGCATTCAACACAGACACTCACCCACACACACCCGCTTCAAGTTTGCTCTCCACTTCTTCCCTCTGCAAAAACACACATTAGGTTATGAAATCATCCTGTTGTCGAAAGCTGGCCTGGGTGGTGTGGGCTCTCTCTCACTCTCACACATTCACACACACCCTTGTGTGGAGAGCAGAAGCACGGTGCAGTCCTTGGCTGTCTGTTCAGGCTGTAGTTGATATCAAGATCTGGATCAGGAAAAGGATCATAGCAGTGTGAGTTAAAGTAAAAAGGGATGGCCTTGGCCCACATCACGGAGGATGACTTTACCGAACTGTTGCGTGAGGAGGCGGAGGATGTCTTCACTGATGGTAGGGTGGTCCAGGGTCAGGGAATTGGGGGTGGGCTTATATGTACAAAGGATGGGAAAGCTTTGGTCATAGTGGTGTGGTTGTGAGTAAATCTACACATAAATTGTGTATCAGGTCAAAACTTGTGGCACGGAAAAAAATCGGCATGGGATTGGATCTAGGTTGACTGGAAGATACATTATCTTTGAATTGTATGACATTTCTACTGAACTTTCATTCTAGTTTTGCAGTGTATCATTGAATAGGTTGATTTTCTTATTTGGTCATACTGCAGTCAGATCGGTTATGTGTGTCTTCCTGAGTAAGTTGCCTAAAAAATGCCATTAAAGAATGAGGAATCTTTTTTAACATATATTCATATATCTAACTATAGACTCATTAATAAGGTCATATCAATATAAGTGCCAAGGAAATTGTTCTTCTTCCGGTTAGTTAGCATTAAAGAAATACTAATTTTTCTTATGTGCATGTTGCATGGAAATGGTTGACAGGGAATGGTGTGTAGTCTGTTGGCTCTCTAGATATTAAAACCTACATATTCTGGTCTACTTGGAGAGTTGAGGAAATTGTGTAGGTTGCAGACATGCTTAGTTTACCAAATAATTTACCAAAACATGCTTAAATTGAAAAATACACAGTACATATACTTAATATGATTTTTTAAAAATCTTTGATTTTAGTAGTTTATTTATCATGCTCTTTACTCATGCAGACAAATTCTTATGTAGTCTGTGGAAGGTCTTTGAAACTCAAGTCTCCTTTAAAAGATCCTCAGGTTGTTTTTAAGATGATTTTAATATAAGGGCTTCAGAAAATTAGCCCCGAAAACATCAGGGGTGTTAACATTTGTAAGAGTTAATGGGTCCTGAAGGTATGCCCAATAGATGTCCTGCAGTCCTACCTATGCCCTCTGGGAGTTTACAAAATGCTGCATTGCGAGGGATTATAGGGACAGTTGTGAAATTGATATCTTTTACATGAATATCTGAATCATGATTCCGCTGTCTTTAAAATGTGTTGCCTCATCATCCGGTGGTACGCCCTCAGTTCACTGAAATCTGATTCCTTTCTTTGATACAAAATACTACAGTGCTGTGGCTCTTTAGGGCTTTAATACATAACCTCCACACTGTTGGCAGTTTCTCCTCATAACAGTTATGATTATAGTTATTTTACTCATATTTTATAAATCAGTTTCTATAAACATTTATGAAATGTACTGTATATTATTGTTATCCCAAATTTATTTTAAGCTTAGCATAGCCATCTTAATCTCATTACCTGAGCATCCTCCTATGACATCACAACTCCCTTATTGTGCCACTCTGTGTAAGGCTTAACATAAGCTTTTTTCCAAAACTAAAATTAATTAATCAATCACATCCTTGTGTAACTGCTTCTTAAAATAACACATCTCTGTTTTTCTTTTTTGCTTTGAAATAGATCTTAAAAGTTCTTCATAGAACCCTACAAGAGCAACAGAGAGTTTTTGTTTTCAGAATGCTTAGAAAGCTAGAATCATTAACCTCCTAAAGAACCCTCAGGGAACACTCATTTTTAAGTGTTTGGAAGGACATCCTTATAAAAACACAGATGTACAGTTCAGAGTGAGGTCTGATGTCTCCTGTGTATCCCGGTCTGCTGGACCTTTACTTTCCCCTCTGTTCAAATATTATGAACTGGATCATGATGCTCTTTCATCTTTCCTGCCTCTAAAGTTTTTTTCAATCTTACCAAGAAAAAAACAGTAAAAGGCAGTTTTATTGTGACAAGAACATGCACACAGGGTCCATTGAATCCATTTTGTGGGCACTTCATGAGTTATTCATAGCTTATGTGTGGTTCCTGAAGCAGAGAGGAAAGCCTATTAGATATGGTAAGAAGTTGGGAAGACACTGGGGAAGTTGGCCGCAGTCACTGTGTTGAGCAAATGAAATAAGTCTAAAGAAGACAGAAGGGAAAGTGGGTTACAAGTCCTTAAACTAAATCTTACTGTACCAAAAGGTGTATATATGGCCTGTGTTACATCAGATCAAATAAACTACATGATGTACCATTCTCAAGCCCTGAAGCTGTTAGATTATAAACTGAAACACGGAACACGCTACATAAATACAAGCTCTAGCATGTGTGTTGTTACATCATGCATATAAACCCCTTGTACTTTTCTAAGTCAAGTATTTGTGACTCATGCCATGAAAAAAAAAGAAAGAAAGAAAGAAGCCATTTATCATCTCAACAATGAGGTTTGAGGCTCAAATATGTCAAATATTTCATTACCAGTACCTGGTTTCAACTCTGTGTACCACCTTGAGCAAGCTGAGCAGTTCTATCCGTTATTACGATAAAGCCTCTCTTGATCACTGCTGTTAGTCAGTTCTCAGTTTTGACTGTATATATCTTGGGTGTGAAGAAGATAAAAAGAGGACAAAACTGTCTCTTCAGGTGATATCATGCTATTGAATGTGGTGGATGAGTAAATATAAATGAGAGAAATTTCACGCTCAATTTCCTTTCAGCTGTGATTTTGCTCACAGTTACATATACAGTATATGGTGAAGTACAAGTGCAAAACACATTAACAAACCAAAAACAGCAAAGCTATAATATAACGGTATTATACTGTAGGTGTGTAGTGTAACAGACTGAATCACTATGCAATAGGCATGTTATGGCCATTAAGGTCCTACCGTTTCCATTTTAACTGAATGCTGATGTGTTGAATTTGTGTTTTTGGCTTTGTTGTTGTGTTTTTATTCATATATCATGCTAATGTTTCATTCGAACAGGCAAAAAGCAGTATCAGGTATCACAAACCCGTTTATTCTAATGTTCCTTATCTAAACTTAGATCTTATTACAGTGTTGGGGGATGTGTGTCCTCTTTAGGTGCCCCTGCACTGCCTGTTGAGGTAGTGTCTGGTTTCACCTTATCAAGTTATTTTGTGTCGTAGAGCTGGGTGGATGGTAAGAGGGAGATTTGAGACGCTGCACCAGTATTGGAGATTGAAGCTCAAGACTACATCTATTATAACTTGATTTTAGTAGATCTGGGTAGTTACATCCTTGTAGTTAAACTTGAATAAGAGTCATTAAAATTAGTGTGGATAATCCACTACAGGTTGTCAGTTTTTCTGCAGAGGCCACTAAAACATTCTAGTCTCTTTTTGGCCTAGGATACCAAAGTATATTCTATTATTAAAGAACATGAGTACTTGCATGAAGTGGACTATTGCTCTTTCCATTTTTTAGTTAAACACCTGAAGTAAAAGGCTTGTGTTTCAGCACCGGGCTCCATTTATTCTAGTCAGACATGCACATGATGGTATGTTTTGTTCCTTTTTCAGAGTTCACGCATGGGTCGTTTGCGATATTCCCTGAGGCCTGGGATGAGTTTATGTCAGAAGAAGATGGTTAAGGCATGATCTGGTCACGTCAGTTTAGGACACACTGCCTTAGGCACATAGAACAAGTACAGCTTTGGTTATATCGGGCAGAAACAGGGAGGAAGAGAAACAGAGGAGGAAACATGGTTGTTCTTTGCATAATATGAAACTGGAATTTTAAAAAGCCTTCTCTGCAAGAGATTCAACTGCCATAGAGAAGATGATGCACAATGTTGTTATCACCAGAGGGGGCCATCCTTTTCAGATATACGCCACGTAGGCTGCATGGTACTTTTGTCTCAGTGCCTGATGACACAAGCACCCATTGACCTACTTTATTCCAAATAAGCCAAGCTTTCCATCAACACAAGGCTACATTTATTTCTTTTCTTTACAGTGGTTAAAAAGAAGTTATGTTGAAAGTAAAACATAGCATTACCAAGTCTTCTTCCTTATAGGATTTGAGGCCTTGCAATAACAAGAGCGTGCAAGCAGCTGATCAGTATCAGTAGTGATGAAAGGAAATGTAGTTGTCTGATAGTCACATAGGAACTGACTCTTATGTTCTGACTTTCACCATTATTGTCAGACACACAACCCCATCTGCTGATCCACTGATCCTAGACCAACAGAGAGCCCATAATGCAAACAGAAACTCACACACACATCTAAACACCTGGTGAGGAGTGTACAAGCAGCTGTGCTGGGTGGGCGGCCTGGACCGCTACCTACAGCTGAGACTGTTATTAAGACCAAAGGCAGAAGATGTGTGTTTAAGACATGATGGTCTTTAATCTAACTAAGCCTGACTAACTGTATAAGCGTGCTGCCAGTGAAAATATACACAGACGTCAGGGTAGGCCCGGTTTTCTAGCTTTGAAAAAGGTTTACTATGAATTGAATGTGGATTTAATTTTTGTAAAGATTTGCACACGGTAACAGTCAAACATTTGTGGTTTTGCCGGCATGCTTTCACTCGTCTTTAATTACGTAATGTGCGATTATATGAACTGGACATTTGTATATACAGTAACTACATAGTCAAATATATGTAAATGCTATAATCTTTTTTGGATGAAAGTGTTCAAATGTCAAATAAATATTCACCTTTAGATTTCAAACTGGTCAAAAAAGTCAGGTAAAAGTTCAGAACATGATATTGGATGAGTCTCAGTTGACCCCAAAGTCTGTGTTTGAGGCTGTTATTAAGGTAAAAGGTGGCAATTTTGTGGAATCCAAGGTTTAGAGAAAATCTCCATTTTTTTTTACTTTGCTTTGATACTGTTATTTTATATTTTGTGATGTGTTTTCATTTTCAAGTATATGTATAAAAAAAATTTCATTGTATAAAAAGCTCTTCAAATTTTGATTGCTGAATGGTGCATGCCATAATGTTATATCTCCCTTAATATTGTACTCTTCCTTAATGAGAAATTAGAGAGGTAAAAGTAGAGTCATAGTTCTTTTATGCATATTAATCATTCTTATTGCAGGAGAGAAAAATTCATTGATGTAATAACCTGCTCATTCAGTACATTAAGGTCTTCAACTGACTTCATTGTATTGCCACATAATATTGCTTAGCCTAGACCTGAGCAACTGAAGCAACCCCAAATCATAACACTGCCTCCTCAGGCTTGTAAAGTCAGCACTATACATCACTTCATGAACATTCAAGTTACTTTCAAAGATAGAAACATTTGTGCATGTTCAATCGCAGAACTTAGATCACATGTCTTGGCATACATTACCAGGATGTCCATAAGCAAGCGTAAAAGCAGCGGCAATGAACATAGAGACAAAAGTGAAAATAATTGGATGACTTTGCTCATTCTTTTAACATGAATCATTCAACCATTCTAAATGCACAATTCTAAAGGCACAATTCTAAAAATACAAGGACAAGATCATGGAACATGTTAGTTTAATACTGCATATAGCCAATTGTGTTAGTATCCTAGTACCTAGACAATGTTGTTGGGCTTACGAAACAAATTGGAAAAGTTACGTTCTGAGAGCTTGTTTGTATGTTGGGAACTTATTATCTATTTACCTAAGAGTAATGTTCAAATAAAAGGTCCTACTTGATAAGTACAAAATAATGTTCAAGTAAAGGATCCTACAGCTATACTTCAGGGGCAGTCAGAAGATGTTCTGTGTAGACTCTATGACTGAATGTTTCCAAATCAAAATGGGATTCCAAGTAATACCAAAGTGTTCTTTGTCCGAAGGCCTTATATACAATGTGATGTAAGATGCTTTAACACACCACACAGGGAATCACTTTGTGCTATAACATATCTAAGAACTGTGCTATATGCAATGTTGCAACATCCTTTTTGGAACATAATTTTTTTCCATGCTGTCTCACACCTTTAGAAACACACACACACACACACACATACACACACACACACACACACACACACACATTCTTTCACAGTTGTTCTTGTTCATCCTCACAAACTGACCTCTATGACTTGTGCAGTATTTTTGAAAAGATCTCACAGTGGGAGTTGTTGGACATGTTAGATAGAGAAGAATGTGTGAGCAAATCACACTGTATCCATGTTTAGTTTAAAAGGGTTTGGCCTTTTGGATAGGCTTAAAAACATGTTGATAAAGGTGCATGGTTAAAATGTGTTTCTAAAACTAATGTAAACAGTGAAGTCAATATTTATCTATCTATCTATCTATCTATCTATCTATCTATCTATCTATCTATCTATCTATCTATGCATCCATCCATCCATCCATCCAACCATCTATCAAGGCTTGACTGGGAATTAATACAGTATATTAAGACCGGCAGTATGTAAATATATAATGCACTGCCTGGCTCCACCAAAAAAGTATAATATTTTGTTCGACCACCTTTTGCTTTGATTATGGCATACCTTAAAGATTTTATTACGGCCCTACTTAAAAATATATATATATTAATTTGAGGCCACACCTTATTATAAATAGCCACCAAGATAATTACCTTTAGCAGTTCTGGTCATTTTTGCATAATGAAAACATATGGAAATTTTATTTTAAAAAAAGGAAGAAAAAAAAGTTATGATTATCAGTTTGTCCCTGGATCAGGGAAGGAGAAGGCTTACACATTCCAACCAATCATCTTATATAACTGCTGCTCAGGCTGCATCATAACATAGGGTCACACACTTTCAATTACTATCTTTTCTCTTGAATACATAAACTCACAGATCCCCAGAATCTGGGGATCAGAATGCTGCTGTGTATATGCCATTCTTCCCACCCAGAGAGCATGGGTTAATTTTGCTCCATTGACTCCTTTGCATTTATTGAGCTAAAATATTATGACTGTAGGACAAGAAGACGTTGGCAGGTTGGCAGGTATCTTTCATCATAACCACCATGTTAATGTGTCTGTGACTCAGCCAAGTGAATCAACCCCATAATTCTAGGAAAGAAAAAAACACTGAATTTTGAAGGATGTTCTGATATACCTGACTCAAAAAAAGACCTTGTGTCCTGGGTGTTATTTTAATCCCTCTCTGGTGGCACATACTGGAGAATCAAAATCTAAACAGAGTTTTTAAAGGTATGAAACAAGCCACCTAGGAAGAGAGCCATTTTGAAGGCCTTGTATAACAGTAGAGATCTAGTTTTGTCTAAAGATGTTTGAGACATGATTGCTGTTTGTGCACCAGTAAATATAGCTGCTAGTTTGGGGGCTGCTGATGACAACCATAATTACAGGATAAGTTTTACAGCAGCTGAAAGAGGATGCATGTGGAGGTGTCTATGCTGCACTGCCCAAGGCTGAATAAATGCATTCTCTTTCCCTTCCGAATTGATGTACAGCACGTGGCATGTGAATTAAAAGGCCAGGTCTTTAAAAAAAAGAAACAGTCAGGTACAGGCTAAAGTAACATCCCCGGGGTTGAAGAGTGAGTTATAAGTAACAAGACAGCACAAGTGCTTAAACTTTTATGTGGTTGCTATGATTCCACTATGAAACCCCTTTGGCTTTTTCATGCATGCAAAGTAAAAAAAACTCTCTTTAGCATTGCACAGTGGATCTAGCTTAAACCTCATTCACTACCATTTTTATCACATATGATGTTGATGAGTGATGGGCACTTAGTGGTAGGTTTCTCGCCTGCCATGCAGAAGGACTAGGGTCAGTTCCAACCAATGCCCAAACCCCCACCACTGGATAAAGAGCTGGTACCAGGACCGGGTATAATAGGAGGGTTGCATCATGAAGTGGATCCGGTGTAAAACCCATGCAAAGTTGTGTGCGGATTGGATGGTCTGCTGTGGCGACCCCTTGATGAGAGCATCCGAAAGACCAACAACAGCAATATGATGTTGATAAGTGATGATGTTGATCATCGTTAGCTAGTTTTACAGTCTGCCTATAGTTCCTGAGTCCATGTTGGTTGATTTGCTATGCATGTGCATGGTTTCCTGTGATCAAGTAGTATCCCAACCAGACTGTGACACTGACCAAGCTAAAGCATTTATTGAAGATGAATAAACTAACAAATTAAATTAACATAAGCTGAATATGAGCATTTAACTGTATCTAAGTTGTGCAGGAGTAACAAACCTGAGGTTTGAATTGGGATAGCGGACTATATATCGATATGGCTAGTTATGTGCCGAAATTACTGGTGTGGAAACATGTCAAGCAGTTTAAAATTCCACAGATTTATACATTTACATTTAGGCATTTGGCAGACGCTCTTATTCAGAGTGACTTACAAAAAGTGCTTTGTAGTTTACATCACTGGATAGATACTTACACTGGGTTACTAGGTTACTAACTAAGTGCCATCAGTCAAACACAACTGGGAAGAGGGTTCATAAAATCCTCATGCTTGCATTGTGACCTAAATTTGCTCTGAAGGAGTGCCACTGTTGTCTCTGTGTTAAAACTGGTCAGCTGGTTAGTAGCTTGCATTCTTTTCCATATAACAGAGCTATTTTTGTGGACATGACTGAGAGAATTTTTTTTTACAGGCATGCTGTATGCATGATGCATGTCCACCAGGGCAGCTGTGCAAATATCAAACTAACCCTGGGCTACTTGCACTGGTACACGCCTGACCTGATGCACTTTTTAAGCCTAACATTTAGATAGAATATTCATGAGGGCGAGGGGGGGGTAGACCCCGCCTACTTTTTGCAGTACGCGCTCCTGATTGGTCAGATGGCGTTCAAGGGGTGGTAGTGGGTGCAAATCTGAACTAGGATTACACACGAGTTTCGGATCGGAAGCTATCGTTTCGAGGTTGTTATCAGTCAGAGTCGCTGAGCTGTGTGTGGATGAGTTGAATGAAGCTCAATGGTGGATCACTGATGGAGGTTCGAGTAAACAGGATTGAACTGGATTAAGCGTTTTTCTTTGCAGTGCGGTGAGTATTTACACTTATAGAATCATAATGCATGCTGTATTAACGGAAAGTAGTGACGTGTTTGTAATGCAGGATGATAGAACAAAAAAATCCGGATTTTAATCTAGACTACTTGTGTCAGCGCGCGCGCAAACTGAGACACCATGTTCCTGCAATGTTGTGGTCTAAATCGCTACATCGTTTTAAATATCATTGCGTTGATTAAAAGATGAAAGCGCACCTAACAGAAAGTGTTCGCGTTATTTGTCCCTTTAAACAGATAGTTACGCAACATATCTGGTTTATCTTTCCTTCCAGGCGCTGATTAGTTTCCCCACGCAGGTGGTCTCGTTCAGTTCCACAAAAGAAGAGCAGCAACAGCAGCAACGGACCCCTGTGCCTGATTTCTAATCTAAATAATACTCAGTGCGTGATCAACAAATCGTTTATATTACAATATCAGGCTTTAAATGACTGATATCGCAAAGTTATGAATAAACCGCAGTTCTGTGAAAACTGACCAGTTACAGTGGATCCAGATAAGTTTTCAGTTTATCTTGACATTGAGATCTTCCATAGAAATATGCAAAGTCTTGTCTTTAACTGTGATCTACCACAGTCTTGGCAGGTTTCTATTAACATTTTGTAAGAAATCAAAATATCAACTTTTTTTTTTTTTCAAGTAGCATTTTCATGTTGAGAAGAAAACATTTGTTATGCCTGGGAACTTTGCATCTTTTGCAAATAATTACAATCATTTTGTGGAGCTCAGCACTATACTGTAATTTCGGTTATTGTCGTCTGCTGAAAAACAGAAGTGGTTGGAAAGTAAAATGGCCTACAGCTCGAGGTTGGGTCAAAATCAACAACCCGCTTGCTTTGATATGGTTAAACGCTCATGATTTGCTCCACTGGACAAACAGAAGTGGGTTCTCCTGGAGGGCATTTCATAAGACAGGTGCCAAGACATAACGTTGCCAACATGGCCACTGCCACAGACGAATCCCCTCGGCTCAGTCTTTCAGTTCTTCTTTCCCCCTTTTACTGTATTTGTTTTTGTGTCTGTGCTTAAATTCTCTTTCTCTCCTGTCTTTTTCAGTTTGTGTCTCACCATGCTATGCTGTTTAACCCACATTAGAAGACATTGCTAGTAGTTGTTCTTTGACATTTCTTAGAAAGGAAAATCTGAGGTTCCTCGGTGTGATGAGGATCTCAGCCCATGGGCAAGAACCAAGTGAGTCAGTTGATGTTTCATTTGTTGTTGTCTTATATATAAGAGTGAAATCAGTGCTTCAGACAAGTTGTCATTCTCAGAGTATTCTCCGTCACGCATGAGCAGCACAAGGACCTCTTTAAGCAACAAAGAAACTTTACTTTTCGTTGCATATCTCCCAAAATCGATGTTATAGTGCAGCATATTTGATGGACATGTTGTTGGGAAAACATTGTTGTCGTTTTTAGTCTGACACAAACATGCTTATCTATCTGACAAGCAAAGAATACAACATGTCACGGTATGTTGTTATCACAACATAATCAGTGCCACTGGGGTTAGTTGATATATATATATATATTTTTTTTTTTCTTACCCCTTAGTTTATTTCTAAGTGATGCAGTTTTTTTCTTTTTAATTAAAGAATTACACCCCCCACACACAAACACATATATATTTAAGAGTCAGTTTGTGGTTACATTTTATTTTGTGGAATATCTGCAAAACACATTAGTTCCAGTTATCACATACATTACAGCAGCTATAAACAGTCACTCCCTTACAATTCTTGCTTTTATTGTGTCTCATAAAGAAATGTAAAAATATAGCTTGTTGAGAATTCAACAGAAGTTGTAATTTATTTATTTTTTTTCTTTCTTTTGGTTGCTTTTAGTGACATTTGCAATAGGGACAAATGCATTAAAAGTAATAGACATTTGGAAGTAAAATTAAAACTTTCAGTTTTTGCCAAAAAACTACTTCTATGGTTGATCCAACAGTCACGATCACTATGTCCCTCTAGGAATAATGCATAAGCCTTGACAGTGGTGACGCCAGCTTAAATATGGATTGTTGCATTTGCTCTTTAATATAGTTTAATGATTGTAAAAAAAAAAAAATAAAATAAAAAACTCCCCGACCTTCTGACCTGGTATGTCTTCCCAAAACTCTGCATTAACACGTCTGTGCTAGAAAGTAAGATGTTTAAGAGACAATCAGCTTTCTCGGCTTTAGTCCAAGCCTTTGGTGGCCAGCATTGTGTATTTTTATTTCTAATCATTTAGCAGCAACCATCACCCACAGTAAATATGAGCCAAGACAGAGCTGAGATGGAAAACTTCCTCCATTGTCCAGATCTTTACAGCTGCATCTTCTGTGTGATTTATTACTGAGTTCTGTCAGTGTTATCAGTATTTAATCTGCCACCGAGTCTGCTCTTGTCTGGACAAATCCCAGTCGGAGAGCTCGGCCCTGAGGGTGTGAGGAGGGGTATTTTAAGAAAGATGGAGACAGGGGATCATTTGGGGGATGGGGGGGAAATAGAGAGAAATTTGAGATTCTCTGGATGGGCTGTGGTTAATTGGAAGATTTTGGAGTGGGGGATGAAAGCAGTTGTCAGACCTTTTATCCTCTGCTGTCCTGCGGTCATGATGAGATGCGCAGTGTGTTGCTCAGCATCACAGTAATGACAGTGCTATTAAATTACTGTGGTGAATTACAGGTAAGGGCTGTATGATTGCTGCAGTCTCAGACCTTCCAAGAGTAATGCTTATAAGATTTGGGTGCTCACTATTCACAGTGGATTTCTGCTCCTTCTCTAAATGTTGAATTTGTTAGCAAACCTAAATGGTTTACTGGAGCATGCCATCAAAGATGTTTTATCCTTTTATTGCATCACAGAACATCACAGTTAATTTTTTTTAAAATCTGATTGGTCAGAATTTTAATCCAATGGAGTGCCATTATGTTTCTATGCATATACAGTACTGTAATTGCATGATGCAGAAGAAAGTATGCTTTAAAGGTTAACATCGATTTGTCATGATTACCCCCTGGTGAGTGTGCCCTGTGTCCTTATAGGAGATGGAGCAGGTGCTGAGCGGGGAATGTGTTGAAGGTCTCTGAGGGTTTCTTCTTTATTTTCCTTTCACTGAAAGCAGATGATCTGATTTGTCAGTGGCACTGGACAGCAAAGAGCTGCTCTATAATTCTCCTGATTAACCGACCATCTGGATCAAGTGAGCACCTTTTTAGTAACCTTCCAAAAGTCATAGATCTTTCATACATTTATTCCTATAAGCTGATAAGCGTCATATTTAATGTTTCCCAGTTTGCACTTTACCAGTGGTAACCATTGACAGGACTGGCTGAAACTCCCTGGTCATTCTAGTCTAGTCAGTTTCTTGGTGATTGTCATGTTTTAGGGAAATTTTGTGTGGTTTTTTTTCCCCCAACATAGCAATTTTAAAGAAAAAAAAAATTATATTGTGATTTGAATGCCAAGTATCAGCAGTTGATAAGAAATGCCATCCTATATCCAAGCTATTACACAGCACGATGCACACTTATTTATACATACCCATGTCCAATTTAATGCAGTTCACATACCAGCATGCTTTGGTATAAACTGTGTTGGAATAAACTGAAGAACCTGGAAAAAAAAATACAAAAAACAGACAAGCTCCCCTTAGCTTTGATTCGGGAACGGTACCCAACGTATGTATGTCTAATAAGAATGACCAGCAATAGGGGATGTTAAGCTACACAGCTACAGACTTTACCTACTTGAGCCTGATTTTCCTTTGGTGATAGTGTATCTGTGAATAGGGTTTGACCAGAAAAGGAAATTTCGAAGAAACTAGATTCTTTTTGGGTTAATGTGGTGCTTTTGTCTTTTGCTTCAGTGTATGTCAGGTTTGGAGTCAATCCCTTGAACACTGGGTGTGAGAGACACCCTGAACAGGATGCCGGTGGTTCTCAATGAGAATCTAGGGGTCATAAGTGTTTTCTTTTTTTTAAGGTTAAAACTGAGAAATCGCCATGGTTCTAATCCAAACAAAACAGCTCGACGTCTGGAATAAAACAGCTCAGTACTTCTGAATGTGTACCAGAAAATTGTATGTTGTTGTTGTTTGTTTAATGGACTGAAGTTTATCAGGAATCGTTTGATTTCTTCTTTATGTGCTCGATGATTGTATTAGATTCAAGTCTACTGAGATGTCTAATTTGCTTTTGAAGCCTGAGTTGACATGGATGGTCTTTTATAAAGGCAAGGTGCTGTATGTCTCTGGAGGGACAAGATGCATGGCTCTACTATGACCGCTGTAGAGGGGCCTGGGCGAATGGAGGTGACTGTGCAGGCCAGAGGCAATGTGATAAACAGCAACGCTCACAAACAACAACTGCCCCAACACGAAGCTAGACAGAAGCTAGAATTAGTGGATTTAGAGATTCATTTGTGAGCCAACATAAAGTTTTCAGTTTTCCTCAATAGGTGAAAGTGCTCGTTTACAGGAGTGGTAGTTACTCTGAGTGATTTAGCTTGGGTGAGTATTTCCTAAAAGCAAAGCTTATTTCTGAGTACATATGCATGCTCTGCAAGTGGCTTAGGTGTAGTAAAAGCGTTTTCTGTTTGCTCACAGCTATAGAGATTGTACAATGCTGTCCAAAATAAAAAAACTAGAACCTATGCACTGTTCATAATGTATATATATTTTTAATACTTGTGGGTTGATGTATCATAGTGGGGTTAAGCGCATTTGGTTAAGTAGAGCAGAGCAAAATCTACTGTAGTTAAACATCTCTCACGCTAACACTCTCACAACATACAGTACACACACGCTGTCTGTAGCTCAGCTGCTGTGTCATAACCTAGCCCTAATGTGGCTTGTGCTATGTGAGCTGCCAGAATGGCTCTCTGCCTACACAATTAATACTTTTTATTTTCTGTACATCAAAGTCGAAAGTGGTGATAAAAGAGATCAGTGACAAATATTTCTTATGGCATGACCACAAGACTGTCTTTTTATATCCACAAGTGTTCCACTTGTGTTTCACGTCATCCACTTGTTGTCACTGAGTCACTTGGTAACAGAGTATGCAATCCTGTTTTAAGGAATAAAACACGATATGTGATGTCACATGGGAAAATATTTAACTAATATTTAAATAAATTTTATTTCTTTTATACCACAGCAATTTGTGAAGCTAAAAATCTCTTTGTTAAATAGAGGTGCGGACGGGGTGGATTTGACCTGGACCTGGTGCCAATCCATCGTAGGGCCAATTAGCCTAATCTGCATGTCTTTTGGACTGTGGGAGAAAACCGGAGTACCCGGAATAAACCCACCAAGCATGTGGACACTCCATGCACACACATCTGAGGTGGGAATCGACCCCAGAACATGGAGGTTCAAGGCGACATGTTAGTATTCTTTTATAGACATTTTAATGTTGTTAAACGCTTACAATACAGGTTGGTTGCTGTTCTAGCGTCTATAAAAAGTCTATTTTTTCCTAAAATTAAGACACAAAATGCAGTTCTCCAGCGTGAAGGAAAAAGTTTTTTAAAAATTCAAAGAACTGACATTAGTTCTTTCAAAAAATGTCTGAAAGCTTTAAAACATGAATGGGTATACATTTTATTTGTTTTTGATTTGTTTTGGATTATTTTAAGAGTCATAGACGTTCCTGAGAATTAGCTGTCAATGTGGGAAATGATAACATTAAATGCAGCATATTAATATAAACATTTGGTTTCCAGCCATTCTGTCTGAGCTGCTTTAATAGAAATTTAGTAGCACTGTTGCAGGAAGTAATGTAATCATTGTGCATCCTGTATTTGTACAGCTTGTTTGGTTTTGGTCTTCATGACACTATTATGGTGGAACCGGAAGAGACACAAATAAGCAGTTTGTTCACTGATCCACTGTCTCATGTCATATTTTGAACTGAACATGAAGCTCATCCAACCTTCCATGTTCCATTGACGCGCCTCTACATTGACATCGTTGCATATCTCATGTTATCTAATTTCTAGGTCAGAGGTTAATTTATAAAGCTTAGGTGGCTGTCGGTTTCTCATCGTGCCTGATAGCCTGTGACAGAGATCGGGTGTGTGGAAGTGTGTGTTGTCAGGGTTGGGTTCAGCTGGTCTCAGCAGCTGTGTTTGAATCACATTTTCTTGCTGCCTTACACACCATGCATACAGGAATGTCAAGCCTTACACATGCCTCTCTTGTCAGTCTGTTCTATAAATATTGGTCTTCCACATAGCTGCCGGCTTGGTACCGGGCATTATTTGTTACGCACGCCATCCCGGCTCTCTGTCACATATGTAGTGTTGACCCACTTTAAAACCCAGCTTCCTCAACCCATCCTTACAGAAGACCTAGATCCATGAGTTACTTTCTCAAAAGCAACATGACAAGCTGTCTGTATAGAGCTGCACCATAACCCGAGTCATGTAGCACTGAACCGTGTCCTGCTTGGTCTGCTTGTATTTCCAGCATGCTCAAATTTCTTGAAAACCTTGTGTGATTTTGACAGTTTGACATTGAGTCATTCACCATTCCATAATGGAGTCAAACTTATCCATATCCTTTTGCTCTCCTAGTCCGGTTACAGTGGGAATAGGAAGTGGCATGACATTTAAAGCACTCGTATCAGCATCTCACACTCAGTCTTAGATAACATTGTAGTGCCTCAGTTTCTATCTCCTGTGGCTGGGATTTAAACAAATGGGGAGTAAAGATGGTCAGATTTGAGCTGTATGGCAACGTTGTAACGTATAACCCTGCTGCTTTAAATGGGTTTGCAGGGCAAATTGCATTAGCCATAAAGAAAAACTGTAATATTGAACATAATGTATAGTGCTGAGTGGTGGTGTGAACTCCTTTCTGAGTTAACCAGCCAGATCTAGGGATCTTTCGATTATATAACACTATACTCATATCAAACACATTTTAACCTCGTAGCCAATTTGAAAATGTATCCTGGCTATTATCTCAAAAAACAAATCTCATATGCGTCAAAGTCGCTCTCTTACCGTTCAGAATAAAACATATGAGCACAGCGTTTAAACCTCCACATGGCCATGTGACATTTCTGTTACCGACTGGCTGATGTTTTCGTCACTGGTGAAGAATTCCACTGAAGTGCATTAGGATGCCCGTGTGTCTCCATTTGAGTTCAGGGTTGCCTTAGAGGACCTGTTATGTTTTGTATTTTTTGCACTTAATAGTCTCCGGGGTTTCTGCTCAGAACCCTGTATGTTCCTGCTCAACTAAGCAGAGAGAGAAACTGCTCTGCACGAAAACACACAAACGTGTTACTGCCAGTTGTGTTCATAACGAGCCGCTGCCGAGCTTCTGCATACAGTGCCAACGGCAATTATAACTCGTTGCTTGAGATGTTCCATCAGGGTTTTTTTTTTTTTTTTTTCTTCTCCAGCATACAGTAACATCACAGCTGAATTGAAAAGTATCTTAATTTCGATGATCTCTTGGGATGATGCTATATGTAGGCGTTTGAGAAACATGGATTCAAATATTATAATATTATAATAATTATAATATTGTAGCTCTGTCACAAATAACTAAAAGATATGTATGAGTATGGCTGATTCTGGTTTCTTGTGAAGTTCATACCTGTGCTTTTTAATTTATTCATTCATTTATTTATCTTCTTTATCGTTATCCTATACATAGTTGGAGTGGGACTGGGTCCTAACCCAGGAGACTTTGCGAAAGAGACAGGTACACCCTATCCATCGCAATTCATCGCAGGGCTCACACACACTACAGCAATTTGGGAAGACCAACTAACCTACTGTAATCTGCAGGTCTTCAGATTGTGGGGAAAACCGGAGTGCCTGTAGGAAACCCACAAAGCACATGCAAACTATATCCACGCAGACCTGAGGCTGGAATCTAACCCTCATTCCTGAAGATGCAAGGCCACACTACCCCATCATGCCACCACTTTTAATTCATTTTTATTTTTTCTCATAATCCGTAGGTTTTACCGTAGGTTAAAAAACCCTTGTGGATTCAGATCCCTAATTTTCATATCCTGAGGCAAGGGATGGTGCAAGAAACAACTTTTGGAGATGTGGTAGTTTTCTTGCCTGCCATGCAGAAGGCCTGGGTTCGATTCCCACCCAATGCCCAAACCCCAGCCACTGGATGCAGATAAAGTCCAGATAAAATGAGAGGATTGCATCAGGAAGGGTGTAAAACCCGTTCCAAGTTGCGTGTGGAGGTGCATTGGTAGAAAAGACAAAAAAAACATTGTTTATTATGAGCATATTGAGCATATATGAGCATATAGTCTGGTAATGAGCACATGCCTATGCGTCTTTCTGGATTTGGCATAAGCAACACCAGGCAGCAGGAGTACATGTACAACACGAGAGAGAGATGTGCATGTAATGTGTGTATTATATAGAACAGATCACATCCAAGCTTTGATCAACATTTCCACTGGCGGATTTAATCACTCAGGGTTAAATAGGACGCTAGTCAGTGGGTCACTACTGTGAGCTGGCACCGAGGGCAGTGATGAAGTCACTTCTGTGTGTCTGAAGACAGAAGGGATGAGTCAAACACAAAGAGCAGTCTGAGAGGTCCCAAACACAAGGGCCCTCCTACCTAGCACTGCCTGTAGTAGAGCGCGGGAGAAGACAACAGACCCTCAGAGCTGAATGGGAGGTGGAGGCGCTGGTCTCGGCACAGTCCGCATAATAGCAATGTTGTTTTACTCCACACGCTCTGTATTGTTTGCTGTTGCTAAGGGGAACATCTTTTAGGCAAGCATATGGTGTTAGGCTGCTGTTAAAAAAAACGCTGTGGTCTAACTTTGATGTTGTTCACATGTAACCAGCCTGTCACACTGATTGTGTGTGTGAGTGGGTTAAATGTGCTGGCATGTATCTCCTTGCTTGTGCAAGAAGTTAATGTATACATGTTGATGTGTTTTAAAAAAAATCAGGAAGCCAAGTTCCTTTTTTTCATCTTGGTTCCTCTCAAGGTTTCTTCTTCCCTTTTATGCACCCTAATAGCCTCGTAGTAATCTGACGGCTGAATTTAAAACATTTATGCATACACACTTTAAATCTGTTAAGGAGAAAAAGTATTTTACTTGTATACATCTGAATGCATTGAGTGTGCGGGAGAGGGAGAATCCGTGATGATCGTAGGAACTGTTCAACTGAGGAAACAAAAGTGTTCCTCTTAGTTCATTCATCTTTAGTAACTGCTCTGTAAAAATATGAAGCACCCAGATCACATTGTTAGAAATTTGCTGTACTATACTGTATATGTCTGTGGTGCAAAGCACCGATGGTCTTCTTTACTAGCACTTGGGTAACTTGCGCAATGCTAGGATGTAACACCAGTCCACATATTGTAGTATATTTTGACAGGTTTCTTTCCTGACATTGTGATATGAATCAAGACTCCAACAAATACGTAAAGACTTGAAGTCTTGAAGGTGGCACGGTGGCGTAGTGGTTAGCACTGTCGTCCTGCACCTCCTGGTCCCGGGTGCCCACCTTGGATTCTGTGTTCATGGAGTTTGCATGTTCTCCCCATGCTTGGCGGGTTTCCTCCAGGTACTCCAGTTTCCTCCCATATCCCAAAGACCTGCAGATTAAGCTAATTGGCATTCCCAAATTGCTTGTAAAGTGTGAATGAGCGTGTGTATTCTATTCAATTCAATTTTATTTATTTATTCAATTTTACAATGGTCATTGTCTCAAAGCAGCTTCACAAAAATGAAAATAAAAATTTGAAAAGAGAATTTATGGAAGTGTGTATGTGTGAGAAAAATATGTCTGGATAATAATGAGATTGTCCCTGATGAGCAAGCCAAGGGTGACCACGACAGTGGCAAGGAGAACTCCCTGAGATGGCAATAGGAAGAAACCTTGAGAGGAACCAGACTCAACAGGGAACCCATCCTCATTTGGGTGAT
>JAQMYJ010000023.1:26782652-26799777 GCA_030014305.1 Clarias laeviceps | reverse complement strand
AGAGATAAACTGTGTATACTTGAAAATAACACTCACTGTGTGTGTGTGTGTGTGTGTGTGTGTGTGTGTGTGTGTGTGTGTGTGTGTGTGTGTGCGCGCGTACTCAGTGCTTCCTGGGCTGGCAGATCGGTCAGCATTGCTGTCCCTGTGGTGCGAGTTTACTGGGTCCGCATGCTTGTTTCACAGCACAGTGGAGCGAGTCCTCAAACACATGCAGCAACACTTTACTGCTCCACTGCAGGAGACTCACCCTCACAACAGCACAGACTCGGGTACACACCTCACACCATACTTACACTGCAGTCTCACACGTCTTGGTCGTTCCTGTTTCATTCTTTAAACACCTCATAACTACATCAGTTTCATATTAGTTTCACTGTAATAGCTGAATTCATTGTAGTTACTAAATAAAATACTTGAACAATACAGATGTTTTATTGTAAATTTGGCTCATTTGTGCCTGAACATTACTAAGCTGTGTGTATATGTGTGTGTGCAGTGATTAGGCTGGTGGTGACCGAGATGATGGACAGAAATGAGCTCTCCTCCACGCCTTCCTTTCTGTCACAGGATGTTTTGACCGTGTTCCAGTTTTACAGCTACGCCGCCAAGCACAATGTCACAGACATGCAGCAACACCTGCTGGAGGTGGCGAGAGAGGGTACGACACGCTTCCATATACATGTACATGTAAAACATGGACAGAGTGAATCACAGATGAGTCATGTTTCATTCATTGTGGAAAAACTGCTACTAAATCACTATTGTAGTGTTATTCAATATCTTTAATGGAAGTTTTATGTAATTGTCCAAAAACGTGAATTCCCTGCCGTGTTATCCATATATAACAGGAGTGTCAAGTATCAAACTGTCTAAATGTCTAAAATGAATCAGCATCTTATGACCTTTTGTATAATATTAACTCAAAACATGAATTTTACACTAATTTCATCCCAATTCTAGCCCTTATTCTTCACAAGAACATTACATGGTCATCATCAAATGAGTTTTCTGCAAGAAATTCCATACTCTCTATAAATATTTTGCTTGCATATATCACCATTTGATTTTTAAAGTAGCAGTGTGTAACTGAAGTATATATTTTCAGCTTTAATTCAGAGTTAACAAAAAAGTAATAATTAAAAGTTTAGGAATTTTCACAATATCACAGGCTCAGATGTAATTGGAAAATTGACTGGTAAGTAATTTAATGCACAAAAAAACCCCCCAAAAAACAGTACATCCCAGTTCCAGAACGTTACTGTACCAGAATGATGAGATGAATTCAAGAATCATGATCCAAAGCCTACCACGTGTCACATGTTGGAGGCAGAGCTATAACGTGGGCATGTATGGCTGCTTATGGAACTGGGTCACTGCTCTTTATTAACGACTAGCTGAAGTACCCGTCGTTGACAGGAAAAGAGTTAAAAGGTTAAAGCTACAAATAAGCTGATCAGCTTTAATATAATCAGTGATTATTATGATGATGTCTGGTTGAAGCCCATGTACATGCCTGCCTGCAACAAAGATGAACCCTTTCATTTTTTTTTTTTTTACTGTCATTTCCCAAAATTGTTTTGGTGTGACTTTTTATGGTATTAATTTCCACTGGATTATTGACTAAATATTAGGAAATTGACTAGAGTCTATGCCGGAGGGTGGTGCCATAGCGCAGTACACTGTGTAAGAATCGTTTATATGTTACCAAGTTGATTTGTTTCAGCTGAAAATGACAAAGCGGTTTGGTTTCTGTAAGTGAGCATCTGTTACTGAGTAAATGCCTGTACGGTTTCAGACAGCAGTTTTATATGGTATGCAGTTACTTCTCTATTAATGATTCTCCATGAATGAACTGTTATGACACTGATTTTTTTTCTGTCCCGGTTTTCCTGCTGCCTGCTGATTTGGTTGTAGCGATATTAAACATGTGCATGTTTTGCGGGTTGCAGCTATATTTGCGGACCATCTGAGTACTGCTGATGCCAAGTGCTCTGTAAAGGAGTTGCAGGAAATGTCCATCACGGCCCTCCAGCCCCGAACACACACACTACGTGTTCTGGCTGGCCTCCTGACTTCTGATGACCCTGACCTTAGTAAAGCTGCCTTTGCGTTTCTCTCCAAAGCTGCCTCACATCCACTTTTTAGGTCAAAGGTCAGTGTCTCATTGACCCCACACTCACTCACTCACTGTCTTTTAATCAATCGGTGCATGTGCATGTTCGCTGATTGTTTCAAATGGAAGCAGTTCAGAATTTGATCGGGTGTCTGTCTGTGTGTGTTGTCAGGCAGTGCATTACTATACACAGGCCTTATCAGAAGCAGGCATCCATGCACAGAGAGCCGCTTGTGCTGCCCTGAGCTGTCTGCAGGTCAGTACGATTAAAGTACAGGTGCACGATTAATGTTGAAAGTGATCGTGTTAAAGAATGTGTGGAAAGCATACCTTTTTAATCTCTTCGTCTCAGGCTGTGGAAAGCATCAGAGCAGTCGTGGCGCTGTGCGACTCCGCCGATGAGGAGCTACGCCATATTGCCATGCAGAGCCTCCTCACATTCGGTATGTCCGCATTCGCGGTGGCTTTTCTAAGTGCATTTTATTTCATATGAATTAGAATTGTTTAGCTTAAAATGAGCAAAGAATAATTGCATGAGCAAAACTCTATATGTGACATCCACAACAGTATTGTATTGTATTACAAAAATTTGGGAAAACGTTTTATTTTCTCTAAAACATGACACTTGCCAGGTACAGTATATTGCATATATGTCCATTTAAAATAAAATAAAATAAAATAAAATAAAATAAAATAAAAAGATTACTGGTAGTTTATTATGCAAATCAAGTCAGTGTTCAGAAAGTTTTACCGTCAGATCTTTGACAAAATGTGTGTGTTTTGTGTGCAGGTGAGGAGGGTCGACTGGCATATGAGCAGTTGGACACAGTGCCAAGGGAGATGGTGCGACTTGGTACGCGTCGTGGCGCTGCCGTCACCACTGCCTTCTAAGATCAGCAAGTTTAAAAGCCCACAGTACCGTTCCTGTGTCCAACTGTGTCCCACTTATCCGGGTGTGGGTGTGTCTAGGCATTAAGTACTTGAGGCACTGTTCCTCACAAAGACACTCCGTATCAGGGCTTGATGCACAAATCAGTTCTAGCAGTAGTTCTCACTTTTGATGATCACTCACATCCTGATTAATAGTTTTTTCTGACTACCATTTACTTCTTGGTTGGTACTAGGTGGGGTTTCTGAATTTGCACTTGTCAGAGGCATGTACATAGAGCGCATTATTGTTGTATCGTGTGGCGAAACGTACCCGAACTACCTGAGACTCGTGCTTTTCAGCTTCAGGGATTCTGAGGGACATGTTTTTATCTAACCCTCGTAATTACTCAGAGTGTATAATATGCGAGTTAAAAAAGTCCTAACTGTGGGCATCACAGAGTCGAGCTTAGCTCTGTTTGCAGTGCCACCAGTTAGTGTCACACAAAGCTGTCTTGTTTGGAATAATGAGCAGTGGAATGGTGACAAACATGGTGGTCTGCTACTAGTGACTGAAGAGACCAGCTTCTTCAGTATTATCCTACAGATTAAGTATTGCATAAATATGGTATGAATGCTTTTGGTGAATGGCAGAACAGATAGCTGTGTGCATGTGCGCGTGTGTGTATGTTAAAATGCACTTTTTGGTATCTCAAGAAGTCTTAATGGATTTACTGTGAATTTGGTGTTAAGCTTCAATGAAGACTAAAAGTATAGCGCTCTGTGATCCAACTCGCTTCTGTGCCTAGTGTAACTGTACTACTGAGTCGCATTTTTAACTGTGACAACTCATCTGTTCATAACTTTATTTATTTTTTAATTTACATCCATGTATGTTTTTTTTTTTAATCATAAAATTGTATTGTATCTGCAATATACTAAACATAAGTATTTTATTTTATTTGGTATTTTGTGATTATTCCCTGAAACCACACACACTCAGTCACATTTTGATGTTATTACTGTAAACTTTTAAGTTGTTTTATTGATCACTTGATATCTTACTATAGTACTTGATGTGCTTAGTAAGCACTGAAAGTTTTTTTAGTGTTTATAGTATAGCCTGTTTTGTCATGTCACTTATTTCACAATTTTCTAGCCATAATTCACACAGGAACATCACAGGTTTATTATTTTTCTTATCACAGAGCTTTGGAAAGTTGGCATATTTTAATTTTTTTGGTTTATTGTATTAACCTTTTTTTTTATTAAATTTTTTGCACCTTGAGTTCTCATTTTCACAGTATTTCTGGACTTCGAAGAATCAATTTAACCAGTCTGTTTTTTTAAAAAACATGTACTTTGAGTTGTGTAATGAACATTTAATGTGCTTTATTCAAATCCAGACTTGCGTGTACACCCAAATTCATTTTTACATTTTCACTAACAAACTCCGTAGATCCTGTTAAATATTTTAGTATTATTTTTCATAACTGGTTTGAGATTAAAGCATTTGTTAGCAGGGTAAGGAGTGCTGCATGAACAGCTTTAGCACAACTTGGAATTTAATGCAGCACTCTGGCTCTCATACCCGTTATATTTCCATTCAGTTTATTATTCTGTGTTTATAATATTCCTGTCTGTTGCAATAAAGTTTATTTTTGGATAATGTTATTTATGGAAAGTTTTTAAAAGCTTGTTTCCTTTTTCTTGTTAATTTAATACATTTTAGCTTTGCAGATATTAAACTAACAAGTAAAGTTGGGGAATTGATTCATTTGAGATCTGTAAATGAAAATTTACACAAGTCTACATTTGTAATAAATGCAGGACAGCAGAGCATGATTGCCAAGTGTTTAGATGTTTACATTAACATTAACATTGCCTATTGCTGACAGTCATTGCCAAGAAAGGGGGGGGGAGAGAAGGCAAGAGTGATACCATGTACTACTAACATGGGCAGTTTTCTTGTGCAGGGGGTAAATACACTGCATAAAACAGTGCAGGTAAAGTTACTAGCTATAAAAAAAAAAAAAAAATTGGTAAGTCCATATTTCTAATACACAATTAAAATTGGATATGTACTAAAATAGGAAAATTAAAGTAAATCTTTAAATCAACATAGTCAACCAGTTTCCTCAAATGGCCAGTCTTCCGGGGGTCATTGGAATATTGCCTGTACACCTCCACTTCTTGGAGGCCATTCATCCCAACTAACAACCTGGAAAATATTGGTTTAACACACACCAAGAGCAAAATGGGGTGGCGCACCATAGTCCTCCAGCGATACTTCAAATACTATAGCCATTGAATATTGCCTAGTTAATTTTTACTGACCCTGTAAGTGTTTTAAGACCCTTTTTTATTGACAGCAATTCACAACAGTATGTATAAACACAGGGATATTTACAGAATACAAAGCAACTTGACACCTAGGTACTGTGATATCAGGAGGTCTCTGGTGATTCCCATCCTACAGTTACAATGGCACCTGGAATAGATGAGGTTTTTTGCATTGGAAGCAGGTGGGTTGGGGGAGGCAAGCATGAGAATTTATGACTGACAAGGTCAATGGGGGCAGTGAAGTCGATCCCACAGAACTACTATAGCTCAAATTGCCAAGTTTAAATACTGGTCCCAGTAGAAATGTGGCAGAACAGTCCATAGTTTTGGTGGCAAAAGGAGAGATCTACTTAGTATTAGGAAGGTGGTCATAATGTAAGTCATACTAAATTAACACATTTTGCACTGCAGCAAGGAGACTGTTCGTTTGGAAAAGTAAAAGCTTAATTAAAACAAAGTATTGTAAAGTGTTATAAAAAATACGGCTGTTTATTCATGTACATGTAGTCAGTTTTACAAAATGTACATTACCATGAAGTTTGGAGTTTTTACAGAAATAAAATGTTTCAAATAAAATAAACTTAAAGATAATTGCACATCACTAGTTCAAAAGAAAATTAAGAAACAAGTTAAATCAAACAGCAATGTCACAGTCCCGAATTGTCCAACACACATGCTTAATTATTTTGGTTCATCTTCTGAGGACGCAGCATCCGTTTCTGTCAAACCCGTGTTCTCGGCTTGTTCTGTGTTTGTGTCGTCGTCGTCTTCCAGATCACTTCCACAAGAGTCTTCATTTTTGCACTCAGGATCTTCTTCAGTGTCGAAGGCAATTTCTCGTAGTTCTTCCAAGTTATCCGGACTTTTACCAGTTAACCTCTGTCACCAAATTAATATGTACGTACTTTTATTAGAGCACCTTTTTATCCTCTATACAGAAATACTTCAAGTCTCACAAATGCATCACTTGTGATGGATAGCATGTTAAGTAGAACCTTTGTACAAGGGGGTTACTCTACCAAAATTTACAATTTTAATAACCTCAGAAGTACAATTAACACAATAAGACCTTACCTCGATCATGTCGGCCATGTGTTGGACATGTTGTGCTAACTCCTGTAGTTCATCATTTTCACTTCGCAGTTTGGCAATCTGCTCATCTTTATCTTCTATTTCCTTGTGAAGCTATTTGGGAAAACATTTGCCAATTAAGAGGTGAATGATAGTTTCCCCTCTATGCAGAATAGAACTGCTCAGATTAATAAAGGCTTATAATTGTTCTACATTGTTTTATAAACAATGTGCAAGCCACCTGTAATTCCTGTCTAAACAAGAGACGTGACCTGACATTTTGCTTACAAGGGACATTTAAGCTAAACATGCTCACATTTAATAAATCTTGTGAGGCCGGTTTTTGGTTTTCCCCATTTTGGGTACTATTACAGTAAACAGAATACTATAAAACCTGTAGAGGGAATGACACCACCGAATTCTAAGCCAGTGAGCAAAACCTATGCCATGATGACTCATCTGTGCTTGAAAAAAAAAAAATAGCCAAAACCACTGACCTTCTCATTCTCTTGGAGAACGTTGAAAAGGGCTTTACGGCGCTCCTCTGCCAACTCCTTCCAGTAAGAAGAGCTGGGTGTTTCTTGGGGGAGGGGAAGGAAAATAAATTGCCATCATGACTTGAATAGGCTTGACCTCCCTGATTTAACTACACTGGCAATGTTACATTTAGACATTAGTCTTATATAGACATGAGTCAATGTGACCAAATCTCACAGAACTCAAGTTACCTTTGACCATCAGCTCATAGGCCTCTTCAGAGATTCCTTCATTGTGACGTTTATTTTCTGGCTCAGTATGCTTTACTGCCACTTCAACTTTAACCCTCTTAGAGCCCTTCACCTGGTCAAAACCCCACATCTTCCTCTTAGGAACAGCCTTCCCAGTCTAGAAAACCAAAGGGACAAAAAAAAAAAAAATAAATAAAAAAAAAAAAAAAAGTTGTGGTCTGGTCTTAATGCTTTTTAGTCAATTGCACCTTCATTCAACATACAAGATCATGCTGTGTACCTGAATCATTTTCCCAAGGGGCTTATTGACAGCAGATGGTTGGAGGACCTGTAGTGTTCTCCTCATGGAGGACACCCCTGATGATTGTGCTGTAAAGAAACTCTACAAAAAACACAGGACAAACATAGGCTTTGAGAGGCAGTATCACGATCATGAAGATCTTAAAACTGAGTGTTAGCAAACGGCCTGAACTTAAACTACACTTCTCTGCCTGTATGCCAGAACATTCCCACGACTCCCTCGTCTCCACTTACACACTTGTTAACTGTCACAGTGAGACATAAGCAAGCACGGTAGCTAAGCAGCACCGTGTATGCATGCTTACCTAGCGTGGGAAAGGGGCAGGACTGTCAGATACAAGCAAACCACCTCAAATTCCCACAGTAAGCCATTGGTCCTTACACATTTACTGGATGAACCTCAGACATAATTACTGTGGGAATTTGCTTTAAAAACACTCATTACTGCCAACTACGAGCTGGTTAATGTTTTCACCTACAAACACAGTGGCAGTAAAAGTCACAGTTAACAGGATTAAACACCAACACACAGTTCAGCAAGCTGTGCCTGTGTGAGAAATGATTAAACTTGTGAAACCAGGGTTCATGTAAAAATCAAGAGAATGACAATTTACACAAATTAAATGTGAAACACTGATCACTTTAAAGTAACCCTCAAACTAATTCTCAATCTTTAACTGCTAGGTTGAGCAATACTGATTATACCAACTGGTGCTTGGACAATTTCAGGACACACTACACAAAGCAAGAGCAACTTTACAGATTTTAAACAGAACAAAACCAATGGCTTTGAAATACAGCAAAAGAAAGATCCATGTTTAGACACAAAATGCAAGAAGCAAAAAGGTAAGAAACCCCCACATTGATTCCAATTGTACGTTTTTCAAAACAATTTTACTTCCAAACCCAAGTAAACTTCATGCATACCTTTAGATTTTCACGTGGATTCTCCACTTGCTTCATTTTTCTGACAGAACTCATTTCTTTGGTTATCTGCAGATACATAAAAAGAAAACCAGATTAAGTTTAGTCACCTATACATAAACTTGGTATAAATTAATTTACACTATTAGTCATTAGCCACCTATACACTTCAACTTTTCTTGTATAGCACTTTTAACAATGGTCATTATCAAAGTAGTTTTACAAAAATTAAGATTAGGGAAATGAATGAAGCGAGTAAAATGTGCACAAATTTAAATTCAGATTTTTCCTCAATTTATTCAGACAATTACCAGAATGGTTTACAATTGGTCTTAGGTAAATTAATAGTATTAATACAAGTCTGACTGACCTAATTCTTTTTAGGTCATTTTGTTTAGATTTACAGCATTTGGCAGACGCCCTTAGCCTAATAATTTAGTTTGATTAAACTGCGACCCCAGTGGAGGGCAAAACCCCTGGAATAACCAGGGTAATATTTAACAAATATATGCAAAATTAAGAAATGGTGCTTAGAATACGCATCGTCACAAGTTAGCTGATTAGCGTCTACACACTATTTTTGTTGAATGACTGAAAACGAAAAATGAATAGCTGATGTGCTAACTACAACGACCACAGGCGCCAAAGTGACGTCACCAAAAACAAAGAACAAACAAATAGTCTTTTTTTTCTCAACAAGAAAGCAGTTATTCAAGGTAACGGGTTAAAAGTCAGAATAAACGAATAACCAAGTTAAATAAAAATGACCCGCTAGTTCACACACACCTCACACTAAAGTCTGACTTTTAGACCTGCTAGCAAGCTGTTCAAACTTAAAACAGGTTTCCTCAATCCTCCAATAACTCAAATAAGCTGTTGAGAAACAGGCCACTGGAAAATGTGAAAAATATTAATAACAAACTAATTACCTTAATGTAAACAGCTTGACTTTACCTTTGTAACTTCACCACACCGTGTTTTATTACAAAGCGGATAAGGAAACAGTGTAAAGCGCGCGCGCCACAAGCTTAAGTAGCGGCCCCGAGTTTGATCACGTGATCCTGAACCGCAGAAATGAATCTTTCTCGTGATTCCGAGTCATTTAGATAATTTCAGAGAAGTTGTACGAATCGTTAATGATCTAGTTTCAGATTGGAATTTGGAGCCGAAATCTACATGCTATTTTAGAACAAGTTCATCCAGGTCCTGTATAATGTTCAAAATTTTACTGTTTGAGCAAACCTAATCAGATTTCCCTAAACACTTAATGTTAGCAAGTCCTGCCTAAGAATCCTTAAGCCAACAGTGGTTCACAGAAGCTAGACATTTTTAACATAATATCAATATTTGCAAAATCCAAGAAAGGTAAAAAGAGAAATGCGTTTAGAGAAATGCACAAACATATGTTATGGACTCCCATGTCAATGTTAACCCTTTATAGTTGACAGTGTAATAAATAATGTGTAATAAACACTAGTGTGAAAACAGTTCACTACAGCCTGTATATTTTCTCATAAGGAACCCATGTGACGCCTCGAAAAGGTTGCCAGATTTAGTGAGTATTATGTAGATTCTGAAAAGTAGGTCGATAGTGAGTAACGGATAAACTTTTCACAATACAAATGAGACATTACACTTGCTATTTAATTTTTCCGTACACGTAATTTTTATTATAATATTTACAAAAGGAAAACAAAACATACAACGCCAGCGATTTTACCTTGTAATTAAATTGCTTGGTTTCGCAAGGATCTGGCAACTCTTTACCACTAGCCCTGCCTGGTGTTCCTCGTCAGCCATTTTGAGTTGTTTGTTCAGTGTGGGGTGACGGCTTGTTGTTCTTCGGACAAACAGGGATCAAGGCCGAGGTCTCGAAGAACCGCTCGAAAGACATTTCACTCCACTATTTTGTAATTATGGGTCCACCACGAAGCAAATCTAGTCGTCTATTATCCGAAAGAAGGGAGAATCAAAACTGGTTTGTCAGTTTATCTTGACATGGCACGAGAGGTTTGGTCGGTTGGTTTTGACGACTGAGGAGAAGCTTGACAACAAACGCAGCGGAGAGAACCAGGCTCGGCTAAAAACAACTAAGCTTTTGCACACGAGAGATTATTTTAACGTTTATCATTTGATAGCAGGTCATAAAGTTGCGGTTTCAGATTTTACTAGTTTGACACAATGATACTTGTGTTCCGATAGTTAGCCGTTACAGAAGTGAGCTAACTGAATTAGCCACGCCACGCACTTCTCATCTCTGCTAGCATAACGAGCTAGTAAATACTGCACCGGGTAGAAAATGTAACTATCGGACAGTGACAACGCGTTAGCTAGCGAGGTGTCATAGAGGATCTCTCATTACACTGACATGTAGCTGACGGTTAAGTGAACTTAACTTTGCAGTAGTTGACCTAGTGTGTGTGTGTGTCTGTGTCTGTGTGTGCAAAGCTTTGCTGGTCAGGTTTCGTTAGCTGGCGGGCACAGGAAAGCCCAAGGATGGTGAAGTACAACAGCGGGGCCACACCAACAACCCTTGGGTCAGATTTTTGGCCATAAAGCCCAACATGTCGAGTACTCTGTACCTTGTCCTTGCACCTGGTGCCAACTCCTCCAGGCATCTTCGTTTCTCTGTCATGGTCGGCTTTCTCCCCTGTCACTCAGCTGTGCGTTACTGAGAGTTTAATGCATCAATATGAACACCAGTTACGTGTGTCATGGAAGAGACTCCACAAAATCCACAATAGTCAGGACTAGAAAGAGTTTTTAAATACTAGAATAAGGTTGTGAAAATCCAGGGTACAAAACACCAAGGCTTTACTTCTGCATTTCCAAAACTGTACAAAAAGTTATTGGCATGGATTTCAGCAATTTTATCAACTCTAAAATACTGGTTTGATATTTGGTTCTCACATAATTTTGTTGCTTTTCTGTTTATGAAAATTGGACTTTTTTTTTCTTTGAAAAATGGTGTGATATTAAGATTCGAATCATCAGGCCCCAGGTGTGCTATCTAATGTTAATCTAAAGATGACTTGATTTCAATTTGGAAGATTTATCTTTTCTTAATTAGGTTTTGCGACGTTTACAATTAGTGGCAGATATTTTTTCTTTCTTTAACTATAAAAAAAAAAAAAAAAAACACGGCATAATTGAAATAGCATAGCCTGCATTCAGAAAGCCTTGAAAGTTGAAAAGGTGATTGAGGGAATTAAGTCTTTACTATAAAACAATGGGAGACCCAAACTCTCGACGAAATCAAACCCGAAACCGACTCCGTGCCCAGCTACGGAAGAAACGAGAATCCTTGGCTGACCAGTTTGACTTCAAAATCTACATTGCCTTCGTGTTTAAGGAAAAGGTGCTTGATGCATTGACCTAACCTGATATAGTACATTTAACACTTCTTGTATTTATTTATTTAGTTATTTATTTATACTTTCAACTTTAATCATTTCCCAGAGCTCTCTTAGTTTTGGTTGTACCAGTTTTGGTATGACTTGGTGATTTGGCTCCCCAGTTGAAAGAAAAAGTAATATTAAATGCAAACCAATAAATATTTGCTAGCTTTTTTGTATCCAGCTCTCTTGTATTTATGATTTGCCAGATTTAGAATTGAACAAAATTTAGCAATAAACTAATTATCGATTATTATAGTAATAACTGTTGTCAAATTTTGTCTTTTGAGCAGAAAAAGAAGTCTGCACTTTTTGAGGTAGCTGAAGTGGTACCTGTTATGACCAACAATTATGAAGAAAATATCCTCAAAGGAGTGAAGGATTCAAGCTACTCCTTAGAAAGTTCTTTGGAGCTTCTTCATAAAGATGTTGTGCAGTTGCATGCCCCTCGCTACCAATCTATGCGCAGGGTAAGAAATATTAAGCTTTGGGGCAAATTATTTATTTGATTAGGATAAAAAATATTTGTAAACAACATTTTCAAACATGTAGGACTCCAGATTATTTACATATGAGTGTTTTGGGCACAATTCTCAAATGCACAAGAATTTGCATATTATGACCTTTTTTGATTTTGCCAGAGTATTTGTGGTGCACCAAACTTCAAATAATCTTTACGCACACTCAATGGAAAAACTTAGCTCTTTATTTCAATTGTCAGTCATGAAGTTTCAGTAACATCTTGTATTTTAAATTTTTGTTTTATTTTGCTATTATGCTCACTATGAAAATGAAAATGTCAGAAAATTAAAATTTCAGCTTGAGAATTGTGTCCTAAAATGAGAATTGTCTGGTTTTTTGTTTGTTTGTTTGTTTTAGAAAAAAAATAATTATATTAATGACCATATGAAACATTCCTTGGTCTCTTTCTATAGGATGTTATAGGTTGCACACAAGAGATGGACTTCATTCTTTGGCCCCGCAATGATATTGAGAAGATAGTGTGTCTTCTGTTCTCCAGATGGAAGGGAGCAGACCATGAACCCTTCAGGCCTGTTCAGGTGACTACTAGATATATGCTTTAGTAGTATTGTTGTTTATAAGCTGTTAAGTGTAGCACTGTTGACATCTGCATGTGTTCTTTATCTTTTTGTTCATTTATTTGTTTAATGTTGTATTCAAAGGCCAAGTTTGAATTTCACCATGGGGACTATGAGAAGCAGTTTTTGCATGCTCTTGGCCGTAAGGACAAGGCTGGGATGGTGATGAACAACCCAAATCAGTCTGTGTTTCTTTTCTTGGACAGACAGCACTTGCAGGTCGGTTGTGTTTGGACAATGATAAAGTCTTAAAATATTTATGTACACCTTTATAATTGTTAATGTTCATACTCTTTCTGCAGACTCCAAAAACCAAGGCCACAGTTTTCAAGTTGTGCAGCCTCTGCCTCTACCTGCCACAGGATCAGCTGACCTGTTGGGGGGTCGGCGACATCGAAGACCACCTCCGCCCATACATGCCAGATTAGCAGAGACATAGAAGATTCCTGCCCCAGGTCACTGAAGCAAGTTGACCTCATACCCATCTCAGTTGAATAGAATTGCCCTTGTGCGTGGAACTCTCCTTTTTGTTAACCACTCATTTTCATTCTGAAGTTCATTTTAGTTCATTCTTATATCCCACCTACCAGACAGTTTTGGTTCGGTTCACCCATTTATCCTACCCTTAACCTGTCTGCCTTTATTTGAACTTGCACGAACATTGTTTTTGAGTGGTTGTTCTCTTGGAGCAGCACTGTCGACACCACCAATCACAGAAGGAACTCTTTAGTGGGGGAATATAGCAAAAGCAAACCAATGTCAGGGGTGCCTTAAATATGGGCCTCTTGTGTTGGACTGATTCTGATATCAGTTTCATGAGTGGATAGTTGACATTGTCTTTATTGTTTTTGTGAGAAGGATAGTTTTAATATTAATGACAATCAATGACCGGATTTAACAGCCTTCATAGTCAGCGAAATGGCTAATTTTAGTAGGTGAACAATGCTTGGTAAAAATTGATTTGGGGTAGACATTGCTTCTCATTCTTTTCAACTGCCTGAGTTTTGCTGGACATTTTATTTTGTGTGTCAGTCCTTGCTTATTACTTGTTAAGCTCCTTCATGTTTTTGTTGTAATTTCTGGAAGAGTGATGCTTGGTGGAGATGTGAATATGGACATTAGAAGGTCTGCTGGGTGAATTCTAATGGCTTTTAATTTAATTTGTTTTTGGGTGTGGGTATTTGGAAACCAATGAGCCGTTTATGCACTATTCATTCATGCTACTGATACCTGATTTTGTTGGTGGATATTCATTGAGCAACTAATGCTTAAATCCATGTACCTAACAAAAGAATTACTGTGGAAAAATCCAGAGCACCATTACATTTTGTTTGCTTTTTTCCCTTATTTTCAACCCCCCTTTTGAGTACTAATGAACATAAGCTAGCTTTGTTGGGTAATAAAGCATAAAATCTACCTTTTCCTGTCTGTTGCAATCCTCTTTGAATCATAATCAGAGAGATCACCATATTCATGATTTATTCATTTGTATCGATTTAATGCCACTGCAGAAGATTTCCCAATACAGAGCAAGCTTTGAAAATCTCTTGTGGTGCTTTATTACATGCTTACATATGTTATATACAAATATTAATTATTCCATATTTCTCAGATGTTATGTTGAGGATCAGCTGCCGAGGTGCTTTGTGTGTCTTCCTTGAGCGATGACTTTCCCATTTGCTTTGTTTGTTAAATCAACAGTAGCAAATCCCAAAGTCCGTCCCTGTTTTAAAACCTTTGCGGTTATCAAGATGTCTTCTCCAATCTTGGCTGCATTCATATACCTGTCGATACAAAGGGGAAAAAAATCTTAGCAGAGAATTTCAATCCATTGAGTTTTCATGAATAAATGTCAGACTAGAAAATGGAAAAGTATACTTATGCGGTTCTGGAAACAACCGCTCTTAACCTTTATGTTTTGATCATATATAAATCAATGTAATACTAATTTTATAGTAAAGTTCAATTATTAGCAATATTTGTAGCTAATATGTGTAGCTTTACTTATTGGCAATTTTTCAAGGTAAACCTACACCTACTGAGCCCAACCCAACTACTTTTATGCACAATTAATCAAGTTCCCTTTACCGCTGTATCTGTGGAAATATTCAATTGCTGACCAGATGTTTGATTTGTGGTTTATTTCCAGCACAGTAGGGAAACTGGCCCTGCCTGACTTGTATGAGTCTGATGTGTATCAGGTTCAGCATCTTTCCTGGGATTTTTAAACACCTCCAAAACACTGTTCATAAACAGTACATCAGTCAGTGCTGTGGTCAGAACCTGCAGGGATCAATGTCTTGATGACAATTATCACAGATACTTAATGGAAAGAAGTAGTCTCACTTCAACCTACAAGATTTAACAATATGTTGTACATTGAGTACATGGAGCTGACAAACTGTAAAGTAACAGATAAAATACAATAGATGTGGATGTAAGAAAAAACTTGGGGAGGTGCTGTAATAGGAAAATATCAATGATAGCATAGTGTGATGTGGTCTGACATTAAGACTATCCCATGTCAGTAGTCTTAAACAAGCCACTTCACATTAACCTGCTTGAAAACTTAAAAAAAAAACTTACAAAATCTTCATATCATTAATTACATATTTTCTGAAAACTCTGTGTAAATTACTGCTATTGCAACATTAAAGTATTAGAAGGAGCCCAATAATACAGGGGGCATTAAAGTCAATGCTCAAAAAATATTTTTTCAAAATTACAAAATCTTCATATCATTAATTACATATTTTCTTAAAACTCTGTGTGTAAACTACTACTATGGCAACAATAAAGTATTAAAAGGAGCCTATAAAAACATGTCAAAACAGCACTTTTATTTGTGCAGAACACAGTTGTGAGAGTTAAACTCACTTTATTTTTCCATATTTATTCCCGGTTACACTAACGCCTTATAAATAAAAGTTTAAAATTATCAATTCTGACCTGCACAGAACATGAAGGTTAAGAATGCTGATCTTTCTTAGCAATCAAATTAAAATTTTATTTGTCACATACACAGTACGATATTCAGTGAAATGCTTATACGACTGCCAGTGACCTTAAAAAATAAAAGCTTATACATAAGAAATAAATATGAATAAAAGAAATATGTTAGAAAATAAAATTAACTAGTAAAATATACTGTACAAAGTAAAACATACTGTACAAATAAGGACAAAATAACAATATAGCAAAATATAGAAATATAGAAGAAAAAAATAGAAATTTGTAAAAATTTTAGAAATTTAGAAATGACTGGGGTGTGCAAATGTGCATAAATAGTTACTTATTAAAGTGTCTTATTAAAGTGACTTGTGCAGTGGTCCAGAAATGAAAATATAAATATGTAGTGCAAGTGTGCATGAATGTGTCCATAGTGGCCATAATAATAAATAAAAACCCTTACGTGATGTTCATGTCGACGCTGACTCCAGGAGCTCCCCTCTCCGTGTACATGAGTGCTGCAGTAGAAATCACATCCACCAGCGTGGCGGTCAGTCCGCCGTGTAGGGTCCCTCCTCGGTTAGTGTGCTCCTCTTCCACTTTCATCTGACACACTACTTTACCCGGACTGGCTGAAACCAACTCCACCTGTTTTCACAGTCGCCACATAAATTCAAACTCTCTGCACCATAAATGTAACATTTTCATTGAATAAATATCTGATTAACTTAAATCAATAAAGATAATCAAAAATTACATTTTGTTGCACTTGAATCACAGTTGGGGTTTTTTCTTAAAAGATAACTGTTCTTATTACTCTCACTCACTCATCTTCTATACCACTTTATCCTGTATTCATGGTCACGGGGACCTGGAGCCTATCCCAGGAGGCTTAGGGCACGAGGCGGGGTACATCCTGGACAGGTTGCCAATCCATTGCAGGGTACACACACATACACACACTCATTCACACACTATGGGCAATTTGGGAACACCAAATAGCCTAACCTGCATATCTTTGGACTGTGGGAGGAAACCGGAGTACCCGGACGAAACCCACCAAGCATGGGGAGAACATGCAAACTCCATGCACACAGAGATGGGAATCGAGCCTGGCCAGGAATTGAACCCTGGAGGTACAAGGCGACAGTGCTAACCACTACACCACCGCCTTTGTTGTTATTAATGTAATAATAATAAGAGGAAGACCAATAACAATAAATCACTATTATTATAAATTTTTTAACAACATTTATTTATATATATATATATATATATATATATATATATATATATATATAGACTCACACAAAAAAATAAAAGACACTGTTT
>JAQMYJ010000023.1:26760783-26780936 GCA_030014305.1 Clarias laeviceps | reverse complement strand
TGAGAATTTTGTTTCTCATGGTCTGAGAGTCCTTCAGGTGCCTTTTGGCAAACTCCAGGTGGGCTGCCATGTGCCTTCCTTCTGGCCATTCTACTATATAGTTCCCCAGATTTGTGCCTCGAGACAATCCTGTCTCGTGCCCGAAGTCTCCTGGGATAGGCTCCAGGCCCCCCCACAACCCTGAATACAGGATAAAGCGGTATAGATGAGTGAGTGAATGGGAAAACCACTTTTTAAAGTAAGTGCATTTCTCATGTGTTGTATGTAAATATTGTTTCAACCAGAGAGAAAAAATAATTGAAAAAACAAAACAGCATTTCAATGCTACATCAGAATTTAATCTTTCATTTATGTCACTATTAAAGCTACTATTGATTCTAAGGAACGCGCTTTAAGCTGGTCAGGGTCATGGTGGAGCCCGAGTCTACCCTGGGAACACTGGATACGAGGTGGCAATACATACTTGATGAGATACCAGTTCATTGTAGGAAACTACACAAACATTCACACCTAAAGGCAAATTTTTTTTTTGCTCACTTTGCTCATTCACCTTCAGGGAGTTGGAAAATGTGAAAAACATCTACATAGACAGAGGAATAACAAAAAACTTGGAACATTGAAACAACTCGTCACAGCAATCAGCTGCGCTGTGTCAGCTTTTAAAAAAAAGTATAACAAAATGAAACACAAAACATACGAGTTAGTTTTATATTTAATATATGCTTAATATTAAATATTTTACATTAATATGGTTTTATAGTGCAAAGCATTTATATAGACATTTCCATTAAGTAATTAGACCAAACTGGTTCAGAACTATTCAAGCTTTAAATGTAACTTCTAAGTTATTTTTTTGTTTTAAGTAAGACTGAACATTAAAATGATTTTAAAATAAAGTCTGAAATATTAATAAAGGTTTGTAAACTATTTAAAATTCTGTACATAAGGCCCATTTCCTCTACTACTACACTGTGAACCATGTTTTATGGCCACTCGTTAAATATTTAATCTTGATCCTTTAGTACATTTAAATCTGATTACTAATGCTAATGTGAACTACGTTATATTAGCATTTAGCTACAATCCATCACAATTCAGTCTGCCAGGATAAAGGAGTCCAGGTCAAATTCTGGAACTGAGAACGGCAGCTCTAAAATCACATCATCCAAGCAGTCAGGAGGAACTATGAAAATAAGAGACAACAATACATTTACTCAACAGTTTAGTCTAATAAGTGCATTATCTGATGACAGAGGAAACCAAAATATGATGCAGGAAAAATGATAGAAGAAATGACTCATACTAGCTGCCAAAAGATTAATAAATCATGTCTGACCTGCACAACTGATGCTGGGAAAACTACAGGACACGTCACTGTAAGTCAGGGTTGGTGAGTTCCTGAGGTGCTCAATATCACACAGGTGTTTCCCCTCTACATCCTGACATTTGGAGTCAGAATTCCTGTTGACCTTTTGGAGTTGGCCAAGCTGTGTAACAAATGGAATGGAATGAAAAAAAGTAAGTATAACACTTCTGAAGAGTCTAATCAGTAGTTAGTAAGCTACAAATACACAAAACACATTGCTCAGGTCTACCTTCTGTGAAAGAGCTTCTGTCTGGCTTGGTGTCAACTGAAGGCCAGTGTAAGATTTCTGTAAAGTAAAATAAAGAATAACGAACAAAACTAAGTTATATCAAGGGTCGTACTTTTTCCTTTGCAAGTCTATTAGCCTGGGATCCTTTACAGGGTCAAACGATGACATTTTACTATACGAACTTTAGAAAAATTGTACTGTATTTGAAACTATTCCACTCAGAGGACTTCTAGTTCGTGTGACTGGAAAAGCAATGCCCAACCACGGCATTACCTCCAATCAGAACGGAAAATTCCACATATTTGTACAAGTCGGTTTTTAGATACTACACACATTCTAATGTAATTCAACATGAAATATAGTATTTGTTAAAAATGCCTTAAAAACTTTCTTTCGGCTGCTCCCGTCAAGGGGTCGCCACAGAGGAGTCGCCACAGCCATCTGATCCAATGCCATATTATTGTAAAAAATATATATGGGTATAGTACAAAGTATACAACCAATCTGCCATAACATCACAAACAAACATTAAAACAATCTAGGTTTTGGGCTCCCCTTTTGCACCCGGGGCAGCTCTGGCCCCTCAGGGCATAGCTCTACAGGGCCTCTGGGGGGTGCTGTGGAGTCTTGCATCAGGACATCAGCAGCGGATGCTTTGGGGGCTGTGGATTGGCTGGCCTTTGGTCCCTGGGGGCATGGGTGAGCCTTGAGTGCACATGATTCTGTCACTAGTTTATCGGAATATAATTGGGCATCAATGTTGTTCAGTTCACTTGTTAGTGGTCATAACGTTATGACTGATTGGTGTATGCTTCTAGCTCTGGCAACCTATGTTTTTATATTCAGAATCTTTCTAGACCTGTGTAAGAACTCTGTGCATGATATTTAATCATTATTTTTCCATTAAACTGATATTTTTAAATTGAGCACAAAACTGCAAAATTGCCCACAGTTTACAGATTAAGAAGAACGATGTGCAGCACTCACATTGTGAAGCCCGAATTCATTATCCAGTGAACTGGTTGAAGCCATTGTACTAAACTGGAGATCTTTCTCAGAGTGGACTGGTTTAGAGCTGTGAGCTCTCTCTCTTTCAGTTTCTTGGACCAGCTTCTTGGACTGAGGTTTTGGCCGTTCCTTCAAATGCATATGCGTCTCAAGAGATCTTTGTATTCTCATATTAGAGGGGTCTTGTTGATTTAATGGATCGTTCCATGATTCGTCTTGAGCTGCCAAGACAGTGGGATGGTGAAGAGGTTGCTGGTACTGAGGACCTTCATCTTTACTTCGGTAGTGTAACTGGTTCTGGTTAATGAGTTGTAGCTGGTGATTGCCGCATTTATTGAGTTGCTGGTATTGCTGTTGGTGCTGTTGTGGAAATTGTTGTGCATGTTGGGGTAAATATTGTGACCTCAATGCACAGTCTATAGGTTGTTGCTGCGATTGCTGATCACTTTGAGTCTGTTGGTGCTGCTGTGGTGCAGTTGGTGTTTGTTTGTCTAGCTGTTGCTGGGGTGTGTAGTGATATGAACTCTGCATGTTGTCATGTGTTTGACATTGTGGGTTTAAATGCTGCATAAAATGTGGTTGTGGTTTACACTGAGAGCTTAACAGCTTTGGGTCTTGCTGTTGGCACCATCTGATATTTTGTCTGCACTGATCCCATCCCTCGGACTGATGAAGCTGCCAAGACGGAGAAGAATTATGAACCTTAGGAATTCCTGTTAGAGGAAACTGACTGTAAGGATATGGTGGTGGCTTAACCTCTTGTCTTCCTTTTGTGCTATTAAATGCAATACCCTGTGAGAACATCCAAACCAGAGACAGTGATAAAACAGTTTACATAAAATTAGTCAAATTCTAATACAAAATATGATGAACCAGAAACATATAAAATACATGAAATAAACACTACATAATATAATTCTGCATGCTGATATTTAAAGTAAAGTAAATAAAAATCAAACATAAGATCAAGTTAACCTATAACTAGTTTTGTAATGATCCACAATTATTCAATATAAATAATTTTCTACCACCTTTAGTACCTTAATTGATCTATATTTTAGTTTCTTTTGCACAACCATAGATGACTAGTCTGTTAATTGCTTTAATTGTTAAATCCCCAGTTAGAATTCGTCAGGTCAACAGACACAAATCTTACCTGGTTAATGCAGGAGAACGTAGGAGACAGAGTCGGTTGTTGCCAAAGGGATTCTTCACCACTGGGCACCATTAATGGGCTAATCTGGCTTCTCCTGACTGATGAAGTCGTATTTGACAGAGTTACCTGCCCACTAGTACGCGGTGAACAGGATAGAGACGACGAGGAACAAGAGCGAGATCCACCAATCCCACTACTGTAACTGCTAGCCATTGATCGGAAAGACTGGTTACTCAGAGACGAGCTGCTAAAGGAGGACTGCAGAGACGAGCTGCTTAGTGATGTGCACAGGGACGTGGAGCTTAGAGAGTCATGTAGCGAGGGGCTGCTAAGCATCACCTGGAGATTAGGGTTGCTGAGAGATGACTGAAGCGACGGATTACTGATCATTGCCTGGAGAGATGATGACAAACCTGAGGAAAGAAGAAACAAGCAGCAGTGAATCCAGTTAACTAAGAGGTTCACTTGTTCATTTCAGTAAAATGTCAGAAAATTGGGTGGAATCAGCATATTTACAAATCACACTTTCAATGTTTACATTAGTGAATAAAACATTTAATAATCCAAATTGAGAAATGTAGTTCAGTTATCATACTGGGCAGGGAAAAATCACTGTCAGTTGAGACTTCATGTGAGGCATTGCTGGGTAGGTGGTGCATGTCGGTGGAGCCGCTGATGGGGTTGGTGTTAATCTGAGGTTGCAAGTTTGAAGCCTTGGGTGCTGCAGACGGCAGACACAGACTGGAGAGGTCTGGCAGAGAGCCACTTATGCTGAGGAAAGAGTAAACAGATAGGAAATTAATGTGGGGATAAAGTAGTCTAATACCCATCTACCCCCCCTAATTTGTTTAAATGTATTTTTTTTTCTGAAGGTTCTTTAGTTATTTAGACTTGATAACAGAATCAATGGTGACTGTCCAGTTCAATCTGATTTCAATTCAAAGTGCTGCCTATAAAACACCCTGTATTACTTATGCTTAGTAAATGTGGATTTACTGCATTTTGTCAACTAAGTAAACAACAAGGCAAATAGCTATAGAAAATAAGAAGAATTACTGTTAAACCGCAAACTTGATAATCTGTCTATAAAACATGTCCCATAGTGTTTTATTACTCAACAGCATGTTTCCAACAATTCCAATGATTACTGAGCATGATATCGCACATTTTCCCCCATTTACACTTACATACAAGTAAAACAAGTTCCTGTTATGACTTTATACCTGTAGTTCCTACTGTATATACAATTTATCATGTTATTGTAGCTATAAACAGTTGCTTCCTTACCTATGTCTTTTATATCTCTCTCAAAGATAATAAGACAAATATTCAGCTCGTTATTTATGGATAACCTACAAAGACTTTCCTGTGGTGAAAGAATTCAAAGCTGATTGTTACAAAGTAATAGTTTGAGACTTTTTTATTAACTGCTTAAAATGCTGGGGTCAGGGCATTGGGAGGGAACTGAACTCAGGCCTTCTACGAGAAGCCCCTCACTGAGCCACCTTAAATACTAAACAAGGATTACAGAAAACTTTACGATAGCAGTGATTATATTTTGTACTTTTGTGATTTGCTTTACAGTCAGCTCTATGATAATTTCTGCTGTAATAGACAATGAACAAACACCTTGTGAATAATCAGATTCAACAATACTGTGCTGTGATATAATGTATGGGAATAAACAATGCATAGACTGATCATCCATAACATTAACACCTGGGCATATAAATAACATTAACACTGATTATCAATTATATAGCAGTAAACTGGTGACAGGATTATGGGCACCCAAGACTCATTTATGCTTGTGGAGAGCAAAGGCCAGCATGTCTGGTCAGATCCCAAAGAAAAGCCAACAACTCTTTGAAACGCACACACTCTCTGACACACACAGAGCCAGGCAGGCAAAGAGCACAAGGCCATTGACCCAGCCTCCAAACTCCCCAGATCCCAATCCAATCGCGAACCCATGGGATGAACTGGATAAACAAGTCTGATCCACGGAGGCCCTACCCACAACCCACAGAACCCAAAGGATCCACTGCCAAAAGTCCTGGTGCCAGACACCATAGTACACCCTTAGAGTTCTTTTGGAGTCAAAGCTGCCCAGGCAGCACAAAGGGAACTTGCATAAAACTGGGCATAATGTTTTGCGTTGTAATGTTATGGCTGATCGGTGTACATTTCTTAATAAGTATAAACTACACTGCAAATTTCTACAGCAACAGTAGAATGTGTCTAGAATTATTTTAGCAATCATTCCACTCAGTACTTAATTCTAATGAAACAGATCTTACTGATTTCCAGGAGTGTCACAAGCAGATAATGCTGATGGTATCTGTGAAATAATAGGTAATACAATAGAGTTAAACTATATTTTATACTATTATAGCTGTTCAAGCATTTTAAATTGTGAGATGATCTGCATGAAGACAAAACCTTCTGCAATTTAGGAGTCCTCCCTTCCTCCTGGATGTTCTCTTCAATCAAAGGTACTGGTGGTGAAAACAGCTGGGTTCCTTTAAGAAAAACGATCATCAAGTATTTCAGTGTAAGTAAAGAAACGTAAAGTGTTGTGGTCATCATAAAGCTAGAATTAAAATTGTAACTACAAAATAGCATTGTTTAAAATCTAAAATTTTGATTTCAATTCAGGCATCTAGCAGACGCTTATGTCCAGACGGCCAAAACACTGAATTGGTGCTGATTTTATTTATTATTTTTTATGTTATACATATAATACAGAAAATGTGTGCCAAACAAGCTATTTCTGAGGTTTATGCAACACGGAAGTGACCAGTCTCGCTTCCCTAAAAATTTCAAGTTGCTAACTTCTGGTTTTGGAGAGATGATTTTATATGTGACCCAAAAATGGCCATTTTTCAGAGTTATACTGTCTCGCTTCAAACTATAACAATTTAAAATGCTAATTATTCATATTTCTTTCGATACTGAAATTTGTGTAAAACCTTTTTTTTTTTTTTTAAATCTGTAGTGTCCGTAACCATGTCAAATATCTTCACAATTTAGCATTTTAGAATGATGCACTTTTTTAGGTTTATGTCTTTTCATGTAAAACTTAATTTAGCCAAGGTTTCATCTGAATGACGATTAAGATCATTGGAAGATTTCAATTCAAAAAGTTACGGACACTACATAAAAAGGCATGAAAATGTGTTTAGCAAATGTGTTTCTTTTAAATCTGATAAAAATCTAAATGTATATGCATATTTACAAAAAAAAATGAACCATAGATCAGGAGACAAGAAGCATTAAGTATTTTGAAAATTGTGTAACATGATCTCATCTGAAAATTTCACCTAGGTGACACTTTTTAGCACTAATACGATGTTTTGTCCGTGAGCAAATTAGAAAACACACAGAGTTGAACATGTAGTAAAGCTGAGCATCTAGCAAATCTGTTGAAATTCATAACCCAAAAGAAAAGTACCCTGATGTAGATGTAAGTTAGCATGAAGGTGTGTACTTTTGAACCATGGTGCATAGATAAACAACAGTGCAGAGCCTGCTGACACCTGGAGCGACAAGCCAGGAGGTCTGACTTAATTCTTACAGCAGCAGGGGGTTCATGTGATGAAAGAATATTGTGAGGGTTAATAATAAGCCATGAGACCTAATAGCTGAATCCAGTTATTTTGGAAACAAGGACAACAAGATGCACCTAATACTAACCCCTGTATCTCTCCAGTAGGTGAACCACTCCAGTTAAAAATCTTAAAATCTTTTTTTATTATTATTTTTTTTAGATCTTTGTAACACATTCGAATTTCACAGTATGATAAGAAAACAGCATTTTTAAAAGTAACACTGACCAGTTTTTTTGGAGCATCCAGTCAAGACCTGTTCAGGATTCGGGTCACCGGTGCAGGTCATCCTCACGCTGGTGTGAAGGGCAGAATCTGAGCGAGTCCTGAACAAAAAGACAAGAGTCAAAAATGGTGCCTGAGGGGTCCAGAATAGACCGTATATATACACCACTTTATCTGTGCTCACCTACTAAGGGCCGTCATCGGAGTCTGCTCCATGTGGCTTTTTTCATTTGCAGATCTGACGAACCAGTTCCTTCAGAAAGAACACAGAGAAAAAAAAAACATACAACAACAAATTGAGAGCTGAATGTGTCGATACATGTTGAGGATGTGGTAAAGCATTTTGATAATGGTAAAAAGACTTAATCAATTTGGTAATAATTGTACCGCCGCCAGCTGGGGCCTGATGGAGGAGACAAGTGGACAGAGAGATAGGGGGCGCTGTCAATCTGTAAACTGCAGTTAAGGTGATCATTCTGAATTGTGACTGAATAACTGAAAGTTATGTGGCTTTCATGGCTTTCAATTTTACAGCAAAGGATACATGTCTCCTGTTTGGCCGGCCATAGATGCTAGGTCTGTGATCTCTCTGGCCATGTTCTGTCCTCACATGGTGCTGCTGGGTGACATTGTAATCTGGATTAGTCAGGAACTGGCTCTATATGATGGCAAACAGAACAGAGAGTAAGGTGCAGGTTAGTCAACAGAAAGCAAACAAAAGACCAACAAAAAATAAAAGATTATTATGATCATAAAGTGATGGTTAGCCAATCATGTATTTACAACACATCAATCATGATTTGGTTTATATACAAGTATAATACAAATAAATTGACCGTCACATCTTTCTTTAAACTTAAGAATATTCTTTAACTTTAATATCTGTGGATGTAATGAAATATGATTCAGCATCAATGTTTAAAGCATACTCGCCTGATGTCCGGTTTGACATGCTGATATCTGACTGACATTTGGCAGTGATCCTCCATAATATGATGCCAGGCTCCTCGCCTGACGGACTTTCTGAGCCTGAACCTGCGGTTTGAGTGAGTGGAGATATGTTATGCATTGCAATTCTTGTTATAACACAAAAAAATCCACCCCATGTGTGAAAGCATACCTGCATATATGTATATGCAGGTATACTTTCACACTGGTTACCAGTTTCTACATTATGATTCCAGTGAGAATCCATCTCTCCCTAAAATAAAATGCAGCCCCAACTAACAAACTCACAACACAAAAACATCACAAATATTTACATTTGGTAAAGCATACATACAGTCTTAAACATAATACTAAAACGTAAACATTTTAGTTTCAGGTTAAAGTACATACATTGGGCCATTAAAGCAACATGTCTTTAAAGCTTCATTGTAGAAAATATTTGTATTAAATAAGTAACACAACAAAAGTTAAAAAAAATAATAATTGTATGGGTAATTTTACAGAAAAAAATGGAATTTGGGCCATAAAAATATCCTGCAATGTATTTCTTCTTTGACATCCAGAACTTCTTTAATAGCAATAATTTCCTTTTAACCTTTATGAATCCACAAAAAGTATAGCTTAATGCATTTTTTTGGATACATTTAATAACTTGTGTTACTTCTCTTCTTGGTAACACCAATGACAATTTAGAGAAAAATCATTCAATTTAACTACTTACAAAATGACTTCCATGTGTAAAACTACATTACATGCTTTTGATTTATGTATTATTTGTATTAGATTGTATTATTAGATGTAATCAGTTTTTATGTTCAGTGTTTGACAGTTATGACTATAAAATGAGTAACATCAATTATGGACTTGAAAGCTTCGCATAAAACTGCAAAATAAATGATGCTCTTCATTTAGTGACCTCTGACACAGGAACAATTTCAAATTGTCAAATGTATTTCAAAATAAAACTCGTTTTGAGTAAAAGGAACACCAATTACATAGTTTGGGGTGACTGATATTTATGTCACATCATTAATTATATTCAATTATTGTTTCATGATTGTAGTGTTTCACTTATTTTACAGTATTTTGATGTTATTGTGGATAAGATTTATTTCATGAAAAAAAAAAATCTTGTCATATAATGGTACTGTATATGGTCCCACTTCCATGTACGATCATAGTGACAAGATACTGTATGTCCTTGAACTTGTCAATAAAAAAAAATGCTACAATTAAATATTGAACAATAAAGTACAGTTCTAAACATGTGTCTGTTATGTGTCATGAACACAATCAGCAAAACTAAGTACAGCACTTTTTTAATAAAAGAAAAAATAATAAATTCAAACTTAAAGGGTGTAGTTTCAAAGAAATACCAAAAGAAGTAAGAAATTACTAAAGTAAAAACTATTTGTTAAAAGGTAGATATAAATATGAATGTTGACATATTTAAAGCAGTTTTAAATCACATTTCTAAGTTGAGAATAATATTATTATTAATATTACCCTTATGATATTAATATTTTCCTTATGATAATGTGCATTCTAGGCAGCACGGTGGTGTAGTGGTTAGCACTGCCGCCTTGCACCTCCAGGGTCAGGGTTCGATTCCCGTCTGCATGGAGTTTGCATGTTCTCCCCGTGCTTGGTGGGTTTCCTCCGGGTACTCCGGTTTCCTCCCACAGTCTAAAGACATTGCTCGTAGTGTGTGAATGAGTGTGTGAGTGTGTGTATCCCTGCGATGGATTGGCACCCTGTCCAGGGTGTACCCTGCCTCGTGCCCTAAGTCTCCTGGAATAGGCTCCAGGTCCCCGTGACCCTGAATACAGGATAAAGCGGTATAGACGATGAGTGAGTAAGTAATGTGCATTCTCACATCACAGGAAAGTCACTAACCCCTCAGTTTAATTCCTGATCATTTTCAGTTAGCATAAGATGTGTTTTCTCGCAGCATATTTCAAGTTTCAAACAAATAAATAACTTTGTATAGTTGCAGGATGGACTGTGCCGATGCAGTGTGTAATGTAACTCCGCTGTTATCCGTGCCAGCATTAGACAGAGTGTGTGAGAGCAGATTTCAGGCCTTGACTCACCCTGGTGGAGGTGATGTCCATCATGACCTCCTGGAAGGCGGCTATATCTTCGGCTTGCCGCTGAATCTGCAAGGCGATCTTCTCGCTGAATTTGCGGGGGTTGCAGCTTAAAGCCGCGGCGCCTGAGCCGCTCCACTGCCCGCGTCCTGCAGCTCCTGCCAGACTCATTATTATACTGCGCTCTGCCGAAAAGTTGCCTTCCCGTTATCCAACATGGACATTGGACTCGAGAGAGAAACACTGTAGAGATTACGGAGAAATGCATTGTGGGAAGTGGAGTTGAAGAGAAAACAACAAACGAGCTTCTGAAACTACAAGTTGTTGAGCCGGGTTGCCAAGTTCATTTGCAATTCACACTACAGAGTAGTGAGTGAGCATATTTATTAATAGACAAAGCAGCTTTACAGAACTGTTTACGTGTTCGGATTTTAATTTTATACTGATACTTTTGATACTTATACTGATACATATCCCTGATGAGAAAACCAGAGGAGACGGTGAGAAGCAAAAGCTCCCCGAGACGACACGAGAAAGAAACCTTTTCTGAGTGACACATTATAAATAACACCCATCTATAATTGTGTGCTATATAAATGAAATTGTGTAACCAGGAATTGCATTATATTTTGAAATATTAAAAAATATTTATTTGGAATATTTTGTAAAGGTTAAGCACAGTGGCGGATTGGTTAGCACTGTAGCAACCAGTGTAAGTATCTATCCTATGACGGAAACTTCAAAGCACTTTTTGTAAGTCGCTCTGGATAAGAGGGTCAAAATCTCTAGGGCCAAGGGTTCGATTCATGCATTGGGTCTGTGTTAGTAGGTTTTCCACATGCTTGGTTGGTTTCCTGAGGATACTCCGATTTCCTCCCACAGACATGCTCGCTCACTCACTCACTCACTCATCTTCTATACCACTTTATCCTGTATTCAGGATCACAGGGACTTGGAGCCTATGCCAGAAGACTTAGGGCACAAGGCGGGATACATCCTGGACAGGGTGTCAATCCATCGCAGGGCACACACTCACATGCTCATTCACACACTACAGGCAAATTGGGAATGCCAATTACCCTAACCTACATGTCTTTAGACTGTGGGAGGAAACCAGAGTACTCAGAGGAAACCCACCAAGCACAGGGAGAACATGCAAACTCCATGCATACAGAGACAGGGATCGAGCCTGGCCGGGAATCGAACTCGGACCCTGGAGGTGCAAGGCGACAGTAACCACTTTGTGTGCCCTGTGATGGATTGTACCCCACCTCTTGCCCTAAGTCTGCTAGGATAGGCTCCAGGACCCCCATGACCCTGTAAGTCCCAGCAAGTGTTATAGAAGATGAATGAATAAATGGATTTTATTGAGGATATCATCAATAATGGAGACTTGAGTGCAAAAATGTTCAAGACAATCTCAGTCTTAAGCCATTGTGGTAAAACTGTAGGGGTTAATCGATATGATTTTTTTCAGGGTTAATGCCGATCCCAATTACTGTATTAGTAACGAAGGAGACAGAAAACCGACATTTGAAATCAATATGCATTTACAGCAAACATTTTAATCTTGGATTAGGAATTAGGAATAACACAAGCACCCACGCAACATGTTGAAATAGCTTTATTCATGTATTTAATTGAAGGAGAACATTTTAACATTATCCTAAAATAAAAAAGTGAAGGAAGGAAGCTTCCAGAAACATTTCTTATAAAGTTAAATGTTAAAAGTTTTTATATCAGTAAATAAAATAGCTGTCTGAAGGTTTGTAAGTTAACTAGAAAAACAGCCTTATAAATTAACACACACACACACACACAAATAATAATAATAATAATAATAAACTGAAATTGAAGTAGTAGATCTTGTACTGAAATTTGAGTCCAACTAATATTCCCAATTCAACAGCACCAGATTGTGGTGCAGGAAGTACAGTTGCTCTCCGGCTTCTGTTCCTCTCATAAATGGCACAGACTTTATTGAAAACAAGTTCACTCACAACAAAAATTGCCAATACAGATAATTGTAAGAATGCTAAATGTTAACACGATAATCGGCCAGATAGAAAATAATTCCACCCCTAACCATTAGTCTTTCCACTTGGGGTCATCCGATCCTGGTGAATTCCAAATGCTGAGACTTTCAACCAGAAGTAAAGCATCAGGGTGAATCACTAAAACACAGAGGTACCAGGTGTAACAGAGAGAAAGAGGAAAAACAAGTCTACGCCCCTGTTATCTCATCAAACACTGATTAACAGAGTAGTACATTTTCGTTGGAAATGAATGAACATTCAGTTGTGAAAATTGTCAAGCAACGTGTATCCTTAAAAAAAACTATTCCGAAAGTGGTATAGGCATAGACCTGGCAACCTCGCAAAGCTGTACAAAACTACAAGCACAAAACGTATTTGCAATTGTGGGAAATGTAGTTTCAATATGAAAAACAAGCTGCTCTATGTAGTTAAGATGTGCTCATAAAACTTTCAACTAAAATTTTCTGACAATGTTTAAAACAACATATTAACGTTTTTATACACTGACGAGTATTTTCGATAAACATAAACCTTGTTTTAGAGAAATTTATAGCTTTTTTAGAGATTACAAAACTACAATTCCCATGTGCTTATGCAAGGGCGTTTTGAAAACGCGGTGGCGTACTTCCGCTAAACTGAACAACTTTCAGGAAAGATGGAGAACAAAGTTGACCGCGCGGCTAACGGGAAAAACGTCTCTCTCCCAATCTCACGTGTAAAATTAATAATGAAGAGCTCTCCGGATGTGTCGTGTATTAACCAGGACGCCCTTTTCTTAACAGCAAAAGCCACGGTAGTAGTTTATTATGGTGAACACCAGCTGGCTTAGCTCTGACCTTAGTGCACTGATGGATTGGAGCTAACTTTTAGCTTAAAGATGTTTAGATGAATGTTATGAATGAGTTTTTTTCTTTGCACTGATGTTGTTTTCTTTATTGTTCGGCATATAACGTATACATGTTATTTAAAAAATATTTTGGCTAATGTATAGATTGTTTAGATAATCTTTCGCATCAAACCTGAGCTCTTTTCAGGGGATAGTAAAATGTAGGTACTGAATGTCCTTTATGACGTCACACACACTCATATTTGTTAAATTATTATACCATAGATATGGTTGCACAGCTCCAAGAACTAAATAGGGTAGAAGGCAATGTTGAGTTTTCTTTTTGAAAAAGGAAGGAAGCACTGTGTTTTTTTTTTTAATTAATTAATTAATTAATTTATTTATTTTAGGAAATCTGTGCTGAAATGTCTTCTTTAAAGTTTAAGGAAGCTGAGGAGAGAGAGAGACCTATAGGTGGTGGCAATGCGACTTACAGAACTCCAACCAAAGACATAGTGGTACTGAGAGGAAACGTTTCGAGAAGAAAGTGTGTGTGTGTGAGAGAGAGAAAGTGGCAAGACACAGAACAAGCCAAGATAAGATCAGTGAAGGAAGCATTAGACTTTTTTAAGATAGGTTGGGCTGGAAAATCAGCTTTAACAGGTACAGGAAGATGAGTGAGAATGAAACCTACAGTTGGTGGTAACGTAACTTGCTTGATTCCAACGCCATTTAACAAAAAAAGATGAAGAAACTTCAAGAACTAGGGAGTGTAGAAGGCAATGTTAAAAAGTCTTTTAGAATGACCAAGGAAGGAAGCATTTAATGTGTTTTTTTTTTTTTTTTTTTGAGGAATACTGGACTGGGAAGTTGTCTTTAAAAGTCAGGGAAGCTGAGGAGAGAGAGAGACCTATAGGTGGTCGCAATGCGACTTACAGAACTCCAACTGAAGGCACAGAGTGGTACTGAGAGGAAGCGTGTTGAGAAGAAAAAAAACATGGGGAAGTGCCCGATAAAGCGTTCAAGACATAGAACAAGTTCAGTGAAGATCAGAGTTAGATGTTTTTAAGGAATGCTAGACTGGAAAATGACTTTAAGAGGCTGGGAAGATGAGTGAGTTTGTAGTAATGTAACCTATTGGATTCCAACCACCATTAAACAACAAAGAAGAAAATTGCGGGCCTCCGAGTGGCGCAGTGGTAAAGTGCTCGCCCTATCATCCGGAGATAGCTGGTTCAATGTTTAATGGCTATGGCAACAAAACATCATCCCGGGTGATGCTGTAACCTTTCGCAGCCGGAGGTCTAGAGAGAGTTGATTTGCCGAGCTCTCTCAGAGGGGAGGGATGAGAGGTACTTCATGCTCCCACATTAATCACGGGCGTCTGTGAGCTCACGCAAGCGGAAGGAGCGGATAGCGCTGTCCTCCAACGGTGCGTGAGTGAGCAGTTCGAAAAAGATGCGGTCGGCTGGTGTCACGTGGTTTGGAGGAAACGCGTGATAGTCTTCGGCCCTCCCGACTGAGTGGTAGTAGTAGCCTTAATGTCGGAGCCCTCTAGTGACGGGGAGGAATTGGACACGACTAAATTAGGGAGAAAATCAGGGGGTAATTTTTTTTTTTAAAGAAAATTGCGAGCATTTGCATATAAAAGAAATCCTGTATGAATGCACAGTCTGATGATTTTTAATTTTATTTATTTATTTTTTTTAATCTGTTTTATCACTTCACAAGCTAACCACAGATTAAATAATGAACTTGTTGGTATCAAAATTAATTGTTTTGTGGTAGGCAAAGGATATGCTTGACAGGTTAACAAAGCAAGAGATTGCTACGCAATGCATGCTCATTTCCTTTCAATAAATGGTGATCAGTTATGAAACAGTTCACATCATGCACAGTCTGTATATTCTCCTCGACTTGTTAGTTGTTGTTTTTTTTTCTTTTTTTAATTAACAAAATTAACTAGGTGAATTCTTAATATTAAAAAAAAAATCAAATTTTCAAAAGAAGCCTCATTAAGATGGCAATATGTAAAGTTTCTCATATCATGCACAGTCTGTATATTCTCCTTGACTTGTTAGGCTGTTTTTTTTTTCTTCTTTTTTTTAATTAACAAAATTAACTAGGTGAATTCTTAATATAAAAAAATTATAATAATCTAATTTTCCAAAGAAGCCTCATTAAGATGGCAATATGTAAGTTTCAACAAAAAATAGTTAGGTGGCACAAATACAGGTATCATAACAAATAATTTGAATCTAAATTCATTCAAATTATTTATGATAATTAATTATAATTATTTGTTGGACATTCTGTATCTGCTAGGGTTATAATTAAATACAGTATTTATTTAGTTCTTTTAAATGCACTGAATGTTCAATGGCTATGGCAACAAAACAACAAATCTTAAAATTTTAAGTACTGTTTATTGAGTTGATTTTAGTTTGATTTTAGGCATAAGATTCATTCATAGTTTAAGTTTTATATGTATTTTTTTGTCTGTCTGTTGTTCTAGGAGCTTTTTGTTCAGCACTTGGCTTTGACCTCATACAATAATGGCTCAGGACAACAGAATGGCACCCTGGTCTACAGCGATCTGGCGAACACTGCTGAGGAGTCAGAAGTGTTCCAGTTTCTCACAGGTGAGAGATTTTTGTTTCTCTAAAGGTTGAATGTGATGTACACTTAAATTATTTTACATAATATTATTATTAATACCAGTTCTATCCGTTATTATGTAGATTTTTAAAAATACATTCACAGTATCAGACAGTGTGGTACAGCATATGAAACCTGGTCAGGTACCTGTAAGAGGTGATCTCTGGCGGGTGTTGGGTGATAAGAAGTAATAAACCGATATATAGCTGATATATACACAATTATATATACACAGTATACAGTGAAACCTCGGATTGTGAGGAACGCGGTTTGTGAGTGTTCCGCAAGACGAGCAAAGATGTTTAATAAATTTTGACTTGGAAGACTAACAAGTCTTGGTTTACGGATACCGAGTATCATGTATCACGCATGAGCTTCTTGTTTTGACGCCGAGTGTCACGTGATCACAGCTGAGCCAACTGTTTTTCTCTCTCTTCCGCTGCGGAATTGTGGGTAATTGTCTCCCCTGCTGGGTCTTAGTGCGCGTCTCTTACTGGTATAATCAACATCGGTGCACGCATGTACTGTTTACTATAACACTGTGACCATGTGTGTGCACGTAAAACATATTTTATTTTGTGTCTGTATGCGTGTGTGTACAGCGCGTGTGTAAAGCAAAAGCAAGTCTCATTAGAGAGGTTAAAGATCCATTTTCTCTCTCTGTATCAGTCTGCTCCTTGTGTATGTGCACGTGCGTCATTGGACACCGTGCCCCACACACACACACACACACACAGACCCCTCCTACTTTCGCCTTCACAGACACACACACACACTTTCTCTCTGCTTTTCACAGAAACACTGCACGCGATTTTTTTTCAAAGGTAAAGTGCAGATTAATTTGTTTTATTATTACTTTACAGCAGTGATTCCGTTAGTGTGTCGCTCAATCGAGTGTCATTAGAGAGATTCCGTTGTGTGTGTGAAAAGAGTGGAGGAAGGGTAACTGTGTAAGACGAGAATTGGGAGAGGGGCTCCGTACTTTAGATTCACACACACACACACACAGCGCCTGCGCGCACAAACGGAAACACTTATCTGTCGGGATTTATTTTTACTTTTTTTTACTTTATATTTTGTGTTAATTATTTTTATGCATTTATTTTTTGGGCTGTGGAATGAATAATTTGAGTTTCCATCATTTCTTATGGGAAAATTCGATTTGGTTTACGAGTGTTTTGCCACTTCCTGAATGAATTATGCTCGTAATCCAAGGCTCCACTATATAACTATTGTCCATAAAGAGTTTGTTGTACTGGCAGAAGGCACACACAAACGAAGCCAAGGGTGCCAACATTTAAATCTGTGCCACAGGTAGAGTGCAGATTTTACCAGGAATCATTATAGTACATTATGCACATAAATGCTGGTCTATCATCCAATACGTTCAAAGTTTTATTTTTTTTTATAATATACAGTATATAATGAGTGAAACTCATTGTGTGTTAATAGGAAGCAGTTTGGCCTATCTTGTGGAATCTGCATCAAACACAAGAATGTAAAAAAATTAAACAACAGCAACAGAATACATAACCCTAATTCATCTGTACATCACGTCCATCTCAATGTTTTTTTTTTCAGAAAGCCACATAAAAGATTTATAGTCTAGAATAGACTATGTTCATGATGAATATAACTATGCAAAATAGACGGAAAAGAATTTTTAGTCAAAGACATTTTAAGATGATACTTTGATTCTTGGTAAGTCAGTGGTAGGTTTCTTGTCTGCCATGCAGAAGGTCCAGGTTTAGTGCTCAAACCCTAGCCACTGGATCCATTGCTCGTCCTGGATATCGTGGTGGACTATGTGCTTTGATCTCAGATAAGATGTGAATAGATATATACGTATGTAAATGTATGCATGTTAACATGCGACAGTAAAGCCAGTCTTGCCTTGATCAATATGGGTGATCGTGTTGAACCATAAAAGTTGTAAATTTTGATGTGAGCAAAAAAAAGAGGTTATAAAAACATTATTTTTCATATTTTCTGTATTCCTCTTTTTCTCCATAGATATTCTTCCAAAGAAAATCTTAGCTAGCGAGTATCTGAAGTCCCTGAAGAAAATGGAAGACGATGACAGCTAATACCCCAAAACACACACTGTTAATACAACATTATTCTTAGAAAATGTGAACAATTACAAAAAAAATACTTTTCTCAAAACAGACATCAGATGTACTTCATTACATCTCATCCAAATATATAAGTTCAGTTCTTTAACGCTTATTGTTCAAATGGTGATACACAGGTTTTTGTTTGTTTCCTTATGATATTCAGATATGTAATTGCCCGATCACCACTAAACTAGTGTAGCTAGTAGCACAGCAAACTGCAAGGCAGGGTGGCTACTTTAACTGTTTCATGCATATTTATGTTGTACAGTTGTTGATTTGCTTCCATAGCTCTTCCATTTTTTTCAGATTCCAACTTTACAACTGCTCCCTCAGTTACTCAGGGTGTTACTCCCACTGTTTCTTTAAATGGGCATTAAGATATCAGTGTTTTTTATTATACACTTTAAGATAAAAACTCTTAACCCTTGTGCTTATTGTGAAATTATTACTTACAACTCATCTTTTTTAATGTGACTATTTCTTCATAATATATTTGTTTGAAATTATTCTTTAATAATTAGAAAAATGCACTGACATTCTGCAGGTTTAATCAGTATCCTTTACTGTAGATCAGAATTGAGTATACCACAGTTTGCTTGTAATTTTTTTTGCTGTTATAGCTTATTACATGCACTGAATTTAAATTGTGAGAATTTATACTTGAAATTTGTGTAACATCTTAAGTTTTGTATAGTGTACTGTATGATAATTGGTGTATATTTTTCAATAAATAAACCTTTTGTTTCTTATTTGCTCAGCTCTAGGCTTTTTTTCTGATCCTGTACAGTGATTCTTATTTAACAATGCTGACCTGATAAATAATGCCTTTATGAAAGTTGTTATGAAAGTTACAATGTGTTATAAAAGTTAATAATATAATCATATAATCCTTTCTAAAAAGTATCTTGGAGTAATGTCTTGTGTCTTCAAGTCACCATCATACACTGCCTGGCCCAAAAAAGTTGCAGTTTTAAAAAGGTCAAAATATTGGCCTGCAAATATTAAAATTACTGGATTTGGGATGCACATTATTAAAACCTGGACAGACAGACAGACAGAAAATTCAACTTTGAAACAAATCTGGTCATGAAAATTTTTTGAGATCACTTGAAACGCATGGTAAGGTTTCATCGTAAAAATCATCAGTAGAAGTTACAGCTATGTTTGGTGAAAGTAAAAACATTTCCACTCACAGGATGGGACTGAAATTGGTCAAACTAGTCTATGACATTTTTGCCCAGGCAGTGCATTGCTTACCCCACTATTGAAACAGAGGTATAAGACATAAAAGAAAGTCATGCTTTAAGGTATAAAGTCTTGCTTCCTCACAGGCATGCACAACAATATAAAATGTCTACTGTAACATTATTACAGATGTAGTAGTTGGGTTAGTCGATGTTGTAGGGTGTTTAATGTCCTCTCAAGTTGAGACAGATGCTGCTCCAGAAGAGCTGCCATTTCTTCTCTGCCATTTATGGAGTTCATGGTATTTGTAATCTTCTCTTTTAAACTGGAACAAGGAGAGACCGCATACACATTTGTGTTAATTATTGTCATTTGGCAGTTTCAGGGTTTAAAATAACAGCTTTTTGTGACTAAAGCTGAGAAACTAGAAAAATATCTAAACAGTATTATATTTTTGTCATGTTTTCACCTCGCTAATGTAAACATCTTTTATAAAGCATTTGAAAGTCTTCTCAATCACACTCACTTTACAGTTTTTGGATCTCATTGCCTTTACTTGGGATTTAAAAAAAAAAAAATATATATATATATATACTCAGCAAAAAAAGAAACGTCCTCTGACTGTCAACTGTTTTTACTTTCAGTAAACTTAATGTGTAAATATTTGTATGAACACTAAAAGAGTCAACACCATAAGACAT
>JAQMYJ010000023.1:26724022-26757690 GCA_030014305.1 Clarias laeviceps | reverse complement strand
CCAGGGTCAATCAGATGTACAGTGTCAGGTAAGTGTGGTGCTTTTATTGAAGGGATAATGACAGATTTTTTTTTTTTTTTTACTGTAAATTGATTATTTAATAATTGATTTTGTTACAAAACATTACTTATTTTATATAGGAAACTCGGTCCAACTAGGGATTTGGAGGCCAATGGTGACCATTGTATTTATTTCCATTTTTATGACCGTGGCAGGACCTCCAGTCAACATTCACATGCGCATTCACCCACTACGGGAAATTTGGGAACAACAGGTAGCCTAATCTGCATGTCTTTGGACTGTGGGAGGAAACCCACCAAGAACAGGGAGAACATACAAACTCCTTGAGCACGGACCCTCAAGGAGTTTGTAGAATTGAACCCGGACACTGGAGGAGAAAAGCGAAGGTGCTAACCACGAAGCTACCAATTAAAAAGACTTATTCCACCTGTGACTATTTACTTTATGTATATTCTACTGCTTCTTTTTGTATGTGTTCTTGATTTAATGCGCAAAGTAAATCATTACTTCATTTTACTTTCTTTTTTGTCAAGTGCCTTTTTATAAGGAATTTATCATTCTTTTATAACACAATGATTTTAAATAATTTCCTTGGTCATACAACTCGTTTTGATATGAAAATGACCATGAACCTTCAACGAACATGCGAATATTTAGCTTATATGACGTCACATGGTGGCTCGTGCGACTTTTAGCGCACGCATTAGCTAGTTTCCCCTGAAACACTCACACAGCCACTCCACAGTGTGATAAACAGCCGTAACAGCAGCAACGAATATCCACCTGTTTGTGTGATTGTTTTTTTTTATTATTTGTTTTCATGCTCGGATTTTAGCATCTAAAACACGTCGCGTGGCGCATTTATCTTCACTCTTCCGTCTTTTCTTTATAGAAAACTAGCAAACACCAAATCGTGGAAGCTAAACATGATACTTGAATAAGTGTACAGTATGTTCTTTAAAAAAGATCGTTTTTTGAACGAATATTATCAGAAGTTTATAAGCTTACCTTTAGTGAGTGAAGTGAGACGTTGTTTGCTCCACTGCGTCTCTCTGTCTGTCTGTCTCTCTCTTCGTGTCTCTCTTTGTGTGTCTCCAGTTCTCACAGCTGGAAAATCTGACTCGCTCCCACCGCACCATTTGTTTGCCGGTATTAATTAACCCTCAGAAATACACGACCAAGAATGTTATGTGGAATGTAGTGTTTAAAACTGTATGAGGCGCCGTATAGGGCTTAAATCAAACTTCACTCATGCACACACACACACATGAAATACTTGCATACACATATATGAAACAGTCCCACATACATATATACTACTAACTGCTCAAACAACTACATATGAAATGCGCGCGCACACACACCTATGAGACAAAAAACTGCTTTAAGCACAAAAACAACACAGCCTGAGTCAAAGCCCAGAGCAGCCTGAGCTCCGTCAGTCACTAAAATCGTTAATCACTTGCAAGTGTTTACACGTCACAGATCTGAATCATGGCATTTTGTTTGTTTGATTGCATTGACAGAAAATACTATAAAAGAGCAGGAGGTAGAGAAGGAACTCGATGAATAAAACATAAGAGAGCTAACTACTAAAGTTAGAATCCAGATCACTAGTTAGTGTTTATGAGAAGTGTAAAATCCCTATAATCCTCTAAATCCTATAAATAAAAATTATAAAGTATGTGTAAAAATTTAAGGCACAAATTGAGAGATTACAGAAGGGAAGGATATTTTTGTATAAAACTAAATGATGTTGTACAAGCAATGAAGTAAATGTGGAAATTAGGTTTAAAAAAAGGCTTTTACAAAAATGCTGCACAGGCAGAACAAGACCTGAAATTATAAATAGAAGAGCAAGACAATGTATTACCTATTACAAATTAATATACAGTGACTTATACAGCGTCAGTCAAACAAATTTATACATACTACAGGAAATAAAAACATTGTATGATGTATATGAATATAATATTAATAATAGTATGATATTATTATCATAATATTATCATATATAGGTGGCACGATGGCTTAGGGGTTAGCACTGTGGACTTGCACCTGGGTTTGATTCCCGCATCGGGTCTGTGTGCATGTTGTTTGCACATTCTCCTCGTGCTTGCTAGGTTTCCTCTGAGTTCTCTGGTTTCCTCCCACAGTTCAAAAACTTCCAGATTAGGCTAATTGCCGTTTCCAAATTGCCCTTAGTATGTGAATGTTGACCGGAGGTCCTACCATGGTCGTACAAAATGGGAATAAATACAATGGTCACCATTGGCCTTCACATTGGTCCCTAGTTGGACTACAGAGGTTTGTGGGTGGATGAATGGATTATCATATAGCAATACATTTAGTATTAAAATATTTATAAATAAGTTAATCTTTTCCTGAAATGTGTTTAAATTCTTTGGAGAAAGAGAGAGAGATGACTGGATATTGATGGATAACTCTTGTAACAAAGCCATTTCTAATTGTTATTATTTCTCATAACTACCATACACTTTATTGCAGTAACTATCATTGTGGTGGAATGCCACAGCACAACCAACTAAATGAACTTATATGAATTCTATTTGAGCATTAAGTTGATCAAGGGTCATTTTTATATGCTACTGCTTATTGTTTGTACTGGTAACTGTATGATTTGGTAAATGTAAAATGCAAATGTAAAATTATCATTATTCAACATAACCTTGTATTTAAGTAAATTGTAAATAATTTGCAAAGACTAAAAACTAGCAACAACAACAACAATAATAATAATAATAATAATTGTTATTATTATTATTATTATTATTATTATAAAGAAGCAGTACCCATGGCCATACCTGAAACTTTGAACAATGAAACTTAAAATTCATTTTTTATGACTTTTTGTGAGTGAAGCTCTATAAATGTTTTATATACACAATATAAACTTTTAAAAAGGTAATACCCAAAATTGTATATCCATTTACCCAAATGTATAATTATTTGGAGATGACAAATCTTTGTCTTGTATGTATGTACTGCTAAACATTGTTCTGCATCTTGAAATATCTTATCGTTACCTTGGTTATTTTATATTTATATTTCCTGCATTTGTTCACCTGTAAACTGAGCTATGATCATTTGGTTGAAACTTTGATCCAGAATAGACTTGAGCAGGCGAGAAGTTTTTAAATTTTAAGGACCTAAAATTATGTTATAGTTCACATCCAGTCATTTAGGAAATTACAGTATAAAAAGAATGTGTGTCTTCAGAGAATAAACAGTGGTAAAATATCTACTGTATTCATGAATGAAAGTGCTCTTGTACAGAGCAAAAAGAAACAAAACATCATGGTGTGTGCTTGTATTTTGTCAAATAAACAAGTTAGCTCATGTTATTATTTACTTTACAACAGCTAAAATCAATTCTTTCAAGGTCAGCATTTCTTTTTCTGACAAAGTTAATAACACAAAAGAAAGAAAAGAAAAAAAGGGAAAAGAATCAAGCAAAGTTCCCAGAAATCTATAAAGCCATCTGTCCTGTTTACTCTCATGTGTTGGAAAACTTAAAATGACAGCTTTTACAAAGCTCTGACAATGGAGCCTCCTTCCAAAAAAAAAAAAAAAACTATATACCCAAGTGGTATCAATCTTATGCTATAGTTAAACTATATACTATATACCCAATCTTAAACTATATACCCAAGTGGTATCAATCTTATGCTTATGCATTGTTTAAATCTATGTAAAACAACAAATGGTAAAGTATATGTTTAAAAATAAATACTACTAAAATTGCAAGCTATGAACTCCCTTGTCCTATCACTTCAGATACTGTAGCTAATTCTCAATAACATTACCTTACCACACCATAAGTACCTATTTTCGTAAACTACTCCAATATGTTGGATTTAAATGATTTTGCTTTCATGAACATTTAGCTTACTAAACGAGTTACAAGGTAAAAGGTGGATTTGTGCAAGTATGGTCATATTTACATATGAACATTTGGCAGACACCCTTATCCAGAGCAACTTATATTTCTCTCTCTCTCTCTCTTTTTTCTAAGCAATTGAGAGTTAAGCGCCCTGCTCAAGGGCCCAACAGTGGCATCTTGGTGCTGGGGTTTGAATGCCTTAACCACTGAGCCACTCCTTGCACCTAATATATTTATATTTGTTTATATTTGTATTATAATTAATTAATAGATTTAAAACCCGTAAAACACCAGTTTACTTTTTCACTAATATTAGCAAAGCCATCTAAACAATAACTGGGCTCCATGTTATCCCCTAATCTTAAATATATAAAAGGTCCAAAGCTTTTTCTTATGACATCATATAGAATTTCGGTTCTGTTTTTAAATACAACAATTTGTACAAAATACAGCAAACACTAATCATTTTAGTGTTTTACTAAAATGACACTTTTCCTTTCGGAGGAGGTTTCCTCCTCTTGAATGAAGCATCCAAGAGGAGGAAACATTTTATTAATTGTGTTTATTTTTCGAGGGTACTGTACTTTACAAACAACTTTACTAAACAAAATAACAGCAGATTTAAAGTGTATGTCTTATAACAATTGTAATGCAAACTGGAAAAGCTATTGAACTGCACCCAGAAACGAGAGAATCTGTAAAGCTTACAGTTTCAGATACTTTGCCTGAGGCTACTTTTTTTTATACTAGACTTTGCAGATCATTTTGGGAGTTGAGCTGTACAAGCAGTAAGAGAACAGGGTGGAAAATCAAAGTCTCTCAACTGGATGACTTGATGCTTTTAACAAACCCTGTCTGTGGTTTCTATTATAGGCACACATTTTCCTGTTGATGCATGCTCGGATGAAGAACGAGAGAAAAGCCCAAGGTCTCATGCCAAAGGACACCTGGACAAGAGGTAAACATATGTCATATGGTAAACACTTTAAAACTATGAATTTTATATAAATATAGGGTTGAGGGTTCGAGTCCCACCTCGGGCCTCTGTGTTTTCTGCATGTTCTCCCTGTTCTTGGTGGTTTCCTCCCACAGTTCAAAGACATGCAGATTAGGCTAACTTCCAGACTGCCCGCATGTGTGTGTGTGAGAGAGAGTGTGTGCCCTGCAATGGATTAACACGCTTGCTCCGAGCCCCCAGCGATAGGATCCAGACCTGCTGCGACCCTTGTGCACGATAAGCGCTATAAAGGACTTCTCGCGGCCCACTTGCAGTACCCTTATGGCCCACTAGAGGGTCCGCAACTCACACATTGGGAAACGCAGTTGCCGAGAAATGTCCGTTTTCGCGCTTCATTATACTAAACATGAACATTGCCTTCAATTTGGATTGCAGTGTGCTCAAGGGAATCCAAGGGAATATGTGTTTATTTTGTAAATGTTGTTTGATGGTTCAACAATTTATTGAGTCTGTTATGTCAAGCAGAATGATCTCAATAAACAGGAACGAAAGCAGAAATCTGGCACAACAGAAGGTTTCAATAGGGGAACACGCCCCTGGGGTAAATGCCTGCACTCTCTTAATCACCCACATGATGGCAGTAATAAACCCAAAACCATTTAGATTGGGAAAAGCTGTAGAATACGGAGTGGTAATCTGGGCTGAGATATTTGTTGTCCTTAGTAAATCCATGTACTTGAATAAGGTTGCACATGTAGGCAACATGATGAGGAATTTGTCTGGATTGTAGAAGGATATTAATATTACAATTATTATAACATGTGAAAGAACAAAGAATTACATGAAAAAAGACTGACTTCACCATTGCTGAAATGCTCTAGATTTGAGACTGCATGGAAGAGAGGCGCCATTGAGGTGTTTTTCTGCTGTCTTCTTCGGCTATTTTAAAACTTTAGGACAGCTCTTTTAAAATGGAGTGTTGTTTTGTTTGACCCAGGAAAGACTAGCGAGTTGACACATTAGTTTGACAGTAGTACTGCATATACAGCAGTTATAGCAGAAGTTTAAAAATGTAGCCTGCTAACTTGCCATTTACCTTAGAGGTGCAATGATGAATATGAATTAAAAACATCCCTTAGCATGTGGTTACAAATATCAAATGTAATGGATCTGGCTAGTTTAGGAATTTTAGGCAATTAGCTGTCCCCTTTTCAAACAAGATCCCATTTAAGAGGCCTGTATAAGAAGAGATGAGGTTGGTTCGGGGAAGAATGGCTCATCATTGCTTATATTAGTCCAATTCACCTTAGAGAGCACAGGCCTCTTACATAATAAACTGCTCATATGATGGCTTCTGATATAAGTAATCCTGGGGTGTTTTTTCTTGCAAGAGTTGTGCTGTTTCAAAGTACTTTCACAGCAAAGTTCCTGATTATTTTGCCTTTCAGTTTGTTGGCCTGCACATTATCCTGTTCACGGTCTTCTGGTCCAGATGTTTCTAATTTACAGTACAAATTCTTCCTTCAATTTCCTTTATCCTGCCCTAACATTTCTAACCTTAGTGAAAGATGTATGTGCACAGTCAAAACAGCTGTTCTTGACATCAGAACAGCGTGCGAAATAAGTATTTAAGGAGACAAAAAGGAAATTAGGGGAACTCAAGTTTATTAATCAATGCCATATACAGTCAAGCAAAAAAAAAAAAAATCAACTATATTAAATGATATTCACATTATATCCTAGCAGGGTTTACAGCATATATTGAGCTTGCAATCATAATAAAAGCATAAATGGAAAAAAAATCTCAAAGCTCACACTTTACATAATGAAATAAAAGACACAGAGCTTAGCGGTGAGTTCAAATACAAGTATGAGATACAAAAGCTCTCAACAGGAATGACAGTAAATTCAATTTGGCAGGTGCTTAAGTAGGAATTAAAAAAAGAAAAAAAATGTCTGAATCAAAGGGGAGATACGAGTATGTGAGGCAGTGCCACCATAACACCTTCCTAAAAACTTTGGTCACTTTTATGGCTTTGATGAATATGGGAAAACATGCTAATCGCACACAGCCTCCACCCTAGCCTCCTGGAGGTTTCAGAACAGGTATTAATGGAAGATTATGTTTTTCATAGTCTCCAGGACACTCCTACATTCACAGGAGGTAGATTTATGGCAAAAACATACTACATGATTGGCAGTGATTTAGAACATTACATGGTATGCCTGGTTTGGTTAATAGTGCACCTTTTAAGGCCAGATACAAGGTATGACTTTTTAGCCATAAATACAGTTCCAGGGCTACTTTAAGACACGTAAGTGAGTACCGAGCAAAGATTTTATTAGCAGATATAGCCCTTAAATGGCAATACCTGAGTCAGAAGTCTTTTAGGACTACATCTAATTATTTGCAATTTACCGTTTTTACTGATGTTGAATGCCAGATTAGTATTTAAAAAAAAGAAGAAAAAAAAACATCAATGACGGTGAAAAAAAAATACAGAATGCATTTAAAATAAAAAAATTCTATGTATGCTACAGCACATACCTTTTGGCCAAATAAAAAGCCGAAGTAAATACTGCTGTTAAAAGGATGCTTTAATCAAACCATACCAGATTTTAGAAAGGTGTAAGCATTGCCTTGCACATCCAACCTCTCTGTAGGGAAAACTATTACTGTATGTACGAAAGATATTGAGGTTCACAAAAGAAAAAAAAGAAGTTGATGCAGCATATATCAGGCTTCTGAGGTACTTCATGTCTACGCACACTTTAGAAAAGTCACCTTTTTTTCTTAAAAAAAAAAAAAAATCCTATTATAGCAGAATATACCTCGTCTTAATTTTCTTTTAATTTCTTTGCCCAAGTTTAAAATAGGGCTTTTTTTTAACTGATTAGAAAGTGCAATATACAAATACTGATCGTTCTCTGCAGCATTCACTCAAGTTTGCATGAGTAATTCATGTATAAATTCTTTGATGTGACTATGAAATTCATCAAATTAAAAATAATTATCACCAAACATAAATACAGATGACAGAACTGAAAAGGCATACGCACAAACACACACACACACACACACCAAACACAAAGTGGATGTCTTTAGCTCAACAAAAATATCAAGAATCTTGATTATATTTTCATACCCTTTGTACCTTTCAATCTTGAACCAACGGAAACAGGCCAGTGTATCAGTAGAGCGTATTTTGCAAACACATTTCATTATTAATTTAACAGTAAATTCCCTTTGTAAAATGTTGCAAGGTTAAAAAAAAAATTACACGCAAAACTATTTCAAATAGCTTATTCTCAACCTGCTTACACTTGCTGTGGAGGTTTTACCGAAAAAGACCCTCGTTTTGTTTATTGCAATACTGAAGATTTCAAAAAAAGAAGAATGGAAGCTAATGCAAGCTTTCAGACAGAGCGATGGTGACAAGCTGGTTGGTTAGAAATCATGTTGCCAAACTTGGATTAACATCTAAAAACATTGTACAAATGAACTAGGACTTTTTGACTTTCTGTAGTATTGCAAAAGCAGAACAGAGCCGACTCAATACATGATCCTAAATACGGCATGTCACTACTGAGGATTAGAACCAAAACATAATAAATAAATAAAAAAAACCTCACAATCGGATAAAATCTAACTGCGCCCAAATGCCACTCAGTAAGTAACCACATAATCACCCTGCATAAATCACCCTGTAGGCAAGAGTAATAATAATGCAATTATTGCTCTGTGTTCACTCACACACAAAAAAAGAAAAACCTAGCAATTGGGGTTGGAGGATATGGCTGGGAAAAAAAAAAAAATCACCACAAAAACGTAACATCTTTGCGATATATGATAGATATTTTTGCTAACAAGTTTTGCTAATGAATGCAAAATAAACCACTTAGTACAATTTTTTTATTGTCCATTCAGTTGCTTTTTACAGTTTTAAGTTATAAAAACAGTGATAACTGCTGACCATGAAGAATCGTCACGCGTCACTGCTTTTACACAGTTTTTTTTTTGTTGTTGTTGCCAAATGCTAGTTTTTACAGTCCAAGAAAATTCCTTTCACAATTTGGTCCCCTATACATTGTCCCTGTACAAAAAGTTTGATGTGTCGTATATGCCAATATGCTTCCGGGCATCTCAAACTGATCGGGCCATTTTTATTTTTTTTTGACCACTCTGATCAGCAAGGTGTTTCTATCCACAGGACTAACACTCACTCAATGTTTTTTTTTTTTTCGTTTTTTGCACCACTATGTTAACTCTAAAAAGTGTTTTGTGTTTTTCAAATACTCCAACCAGTTCATTCAGTACCAACACTATGCCACAGTTAAAGTCACAGGTATCAGGGTTTTTCTTCATTTACTTGACCTGCATATGCATGATTTTGTTTTTTTGCACTGCAGTTCTGGAAAATGACTGCCTGATTAGACAATGAATGTGCAGGTGTACGGGTGTTCCTGTTCTTAACAAAGTGGAGGGGAGCAAGCAAGCGTGAGAAGCATAGCACCCTATTTTGAGGTAGTTTTTTAACATTGGTATAAAAAGCCAGGTTATTAAGCTAGTGATTTAAAAAAAATGATTTTCAGCCTCGTACACAGGAACACTCCATTGCGGTATTATGTGTACATACGAGTTATTTGTGATTAGTAAATTCATTTCAGAATGTCCACTTGGAAATAAATTTTAATAGCATGAAACAGAATTGGCAATAACGTCTTAATGTCACCTGTTAATTATTCGTTTGTGACCATAGTGACTTAAATTCATTTCTGCCTTTTCTAGGGGACGATGAGCAGTGAGCTCAAGCAACTTGGAGCCAAGATTCTTAGATTAAAAGTAGAATCTAGGCATCAGGCTATAGTCTGATATAGTGGCAGTATGTAATTTAATGCTTAAAAATGATACATGTACTAAAACGTAAAACAACAGAAACAACACAATATTGCCCTAAATATTAACATTTCTTACAGTGCAGCACCTCAAACACAAGCAACAGAAGGATTTGTCCATATGTCAGTAATAATTGCCCAAACACTAAGTCAGTCACACATATCTGAACTGCATCTGATGTACATGTATGTGTATTACTTATGTCATTACGCATCTTTATATACACGATGGTCTTATCAGGAGTAGAGCATATTTATTGTTTCCTCTCATGTTTATATTTTCAGTAGACTTGAAGACCTTATTCAGTTACAAGCAGAAAAGTTAGAGTGCAAAATTAAAGAAATGGTTTGTAAAAGAGCATTATTTTCAAATGTACAGTTCCTGTAAATGATATTCATTAGATGATCAAAAGAAAAAAAAAAATCTGATTTGTGCTACACATTTAGCAATATGGATTATTGGTAAGGATTCCTGAATGCAACAGATTTTCTCTACAAGTTTAACATCTTGTTAAAAAAGGATTATTTAATTTGGTAGTCATTTACCAAATGAGCATATGCCTGCATTGTAATTTTAAAACAGCACCATTCTGATTCCCCTTCAGCTTCTTTATGTTAACACAAAATACTATGTGCTTGTGCTGTGCATAGACAAAAGGATTATTCTGCCATATTTCAATACACCAAACGTCATCACCTCCAGCGTTATGCCTTTACTTGTTTTGGATTACACTGGACATAGTGAAACTTTTATAAGAAAGAAAATGGGGAAAAAAAATAAAAATATGTACACCAAAAAAAAAAAAAAAGGCATTTTTATATTTAAAAGGATCAATCTATTTCCAAATCAACTCCTTTACATTTAAGAAAAATCTTGAATAGAAAAATCAGTCTAAGTCTTTGACAATGAATTAAAAACAAAACAAACAAACAAAAAAAAAAAACATATGACTAAGGACCATAAAACTAATCAAATTTGAACATGTCCAAAAAACTAGAGTAAGATGAATGGCGGTGAAACAAATTAGTTTTTGCATAGTTATTCAAATGTCAGGACCTTTTATCTACGTCTAGCTTCAGATTCTGCACCAATTTGAAATGTGTGTGCATTTTTTTTCTTTTCATTTCATAAGAATTGCATATGGTTAAGAGTTCTGACAAATCTAAGGTGCTGGTAAAATTCTAAAAACTAGGTAAATTAAAAGCTGTGGTCACTGTCATTTATAAGACAAAGTAAATTTTATCAGTGAAAAACAATAAAAATGAAGGCCAAGTTGAAGAAAAAAAAGGGAGGAAAAAAAAGGTTTAAACTGTTTAGTTATGTTGGTTCCTAAACTAAAGGTTAGATATTAGCTCTACAGAAGTGAAAACCTGAATGGAAAATGACAAAAATATTTTGTTCCAAATTAGCAGCCAGTGGGGTAAGAATGTGAAACATGAATGCATCGCTTGGCCGAACATGATCCTATTCACATTGTGAACGTCCACAAAGATCGGGACCAGATAAGGCTCTTTCAATTCCATTTGGTGAATTTCATTTTAACCATGCAGGGTTAATTCAAAGCTCTTATCTTTAGCACTTTATTATTGTTATTTAAAAAAAAAAAAAAAAAAAAAAAAAAAAAAGGTATGGCAGTTAATGTCAAAGATTTCAATGGCACCAAGAATAGCCTCTGAACAGATACACCTTTTGGTCATTTCTGAGCTAAGTGACACTATAAGAAAATGTATTCCAACACCACCACTTGTGTAATTATGAAGAAATGACTAACGCAGTGATGTTACCATTACATTAGAAACAGGCAACAAGAGGTAGGACAGCTAGCCATTTCCACACAATTACTAATGGTACATGTCCAATGCCTTTGAAAAGTGCATCTGCAAGTTTGGAGACCAGCGTCAAATACGAAAAATAACTAAGTCAAGTATTCGAGACTGAGAACTAAAATGCCCCTGCAACACAGTTTGGTTAGAAAAATGACAGTAATGAATAACGCTGGTAAAATGCTTAAGAAACTCAACCTTAAGAATCAGTTCCATGTTTGATTTTTTTTTTTTAACCATGATTGTAAATCACGGTAAATAAAACATTTGTTTCAGGAAAATGTTTAGCACCGATAATTTGTTGTGCTTCAGTTACTGTAGGATAACAGTATGCGCTTAAATATTTGTAATCTTTCTTGGCTAACAGGAATAACTCAAAGTTGTATCTAACTGTCTGCTATAATAAAAAATAGAATATTCTATAGGCTAATACTGCTACGACAGGAAGAGGGTTTTTCTCTATGTACTCTATTAAAGCTTAAAATTACTACAATACACATTATCTAAAATCATTATATACACAAAAAACACCCAAAAATCTCTTGGTTATAAATGCATAGGTATAAAAAGTTTAAAATGTTCACCTATCAGTTATTTAAAGTTAAAAATTAAACCTATGGGGAAGCTAATCAACGTTCCAATAACATTTGCATTTATACCAGTAAAAAAGCCTACAACAGCAGTTCAATTTTAATGAACTGATGAATCATTTGCTAATATATTCTACAATCTTGAAACCCTTTTGCAAAAAACTAAAACCACACACCTATTGGACAAACCGAATGACACTACAAAGCTCTTGAGACGAGCTTTAAAGCACCAGAGACAAAAGAGTTGCACAATAGGAGTCCTTAAATTCAGAAATCAATAGAATGGTCAGAAACCCTCAATGGTAAAAACTATTGCGTTATCACTGACATTTGGGCAAAAAAAAAAAAAAAAAAAAAAGTTTAATAAGGTGCATAACACATTCAAGTGTAATGTGGCTAACAAGATGTCGATAACCAACAAACACTTTCCCCATAATTCTCAAGACCATTAAGGCCATGGTTTCATGAGCTATCAGTGTGTGTATAAGCAACAAACAATATCCAGCTCACCATGTTGGATACATAAAAAAAATGAATTAAAGAAATTATAATAATCTGTCCATTACATCATGATTCATGCACCACTACAACAGTGTATGAGGCCAATAAAATCACAAGACACTTAAAGTAGTACTCCAGAGTTTGTTAAACCTGATTTCTATCCACTGCATCGCTAGCGTACAGGCAGTTACCACAGAAAATAACTGCAGACTAAAATAAGATGAAAATTATTAACAACTCAAAACTTATTTATAGAAGAAGTTGGGGCAGGGAAACAGTAATATGAAACTTTAGTTAATGAATGTTGTTGTAAATTCTTTTGTCAGGTATTTGCAAATTGGATTTTAAATCTAAGCTCTATACAATCTGTCTTTCAGGGGATGGGACCATATTTCATATGCACACAGACACAAGCATGCAAAATCATAAAATCCTGAGAAAAGAGTAAGTGACCAGAATTTGCTTTTACTTTACTACCCCAGTGATGGTAAGTGGAATAAACAGTGATGTGATGACTGTCTCTTATTTAGAATTTTGTCTCATACACTACAGAGGCAGTAGATAGATATTAATTTGAAAACAATGGAGTAGTCCTTTAAGAAAGCAAAGCATTAGGCTGGACTTGTGGTAGAAATAAAAAGAAATAAAATTAAAATAAATCAGCAGTACATATAGACTAATCTTACAAACAAAACATTTGTACTTCTCTTTACAGTCTATCAGAATGTTGGGGGGGGGGGGGGGAGAAAAAAAACGGAAAAACAGGGTAGAAAAATAACAACTAATTAATATTTTGGTTCAGCAAAGGATGCTGGTTTCAGGAACCGGTCCTGTATTAACTTAATAATTACCTCTTCAGACTCCAAAAGCTGATTGTCAAAACACACCTCTCGTGGTGAGAGAATTACAGATTTATGACCGATTAGTCTTCCACACCCCCTTATTAAATGAGTCTTTATGATAAAAAGGTTTGGTTTCCAATATAAGCACAATCAGTTGGTTGTTACTTAAGAAATAAACTTAATTACCTATGACAGAGTGACTGAATTGAGGACTAACAAAAAGACAACACTTATATAGATTTGTTAATCCATGTGAAAGAAACATAAAATAAGAACAGTAAGTACTCGAGTCCTGAAGTTGTGTACTTCTAAGTCAGTGCTGACAGAAGTTTCACAAATGTTTTTCTTGCAAACTTAATGGTATCGTTTCATCAAATGTTCTACTCCATCAGCCTTGGCATTATCATAATTATAATATTAATAATAAAAATAATAGTATATATAATAATAATAATCCCTAATAATAACATAATCCCTAGTAAAGGAAGTAAAATCAGAACTGTCAGTGTAAAGGCAGAGAAAGAATGGAAAAGAAATGTTTTCTTGCAGCCGAAATAAATACCAAGATTAACAAAGACCTTGAATGTGTGAAATGTTGCTAATTAACTATGTGCACATCTGGAGGCATGTTAAACATACAGACACATGGTGTTTGAGGATATGAGACTCAACTCTGATCAGGCTCAGGCGAAATACATGGTGCGTAGTGTGTCCTGGTGGATCTGCACAGCTTTAGCTAGAGCCTGCTGGTCTCGACCATTACTTTGGCCTGATGTATGGCTACCTTCAGCACTGTGAAGAGACATGATGAACAAATCAATATCCCAATATACAGTACACAGTCAAAAGTTGTGGACACCATCAATAACACCCATGTGCTTGCTGAGCATCCCTTCCAGATTTAGTCCCTTCCCTGCTATATAATAACCATTATATTTAAGTGATTAAATATAGTGGTCAACAAGTGATAAGGCCTGGGGTGCAGTCAGCATTACAGTTCTTTCCAAAGATAATTGGTGGGGTTGAGGTCAGAGCATGGTCAGAGCAGGTCTCTTGAAGTCACTTATTCCACGTCAGCTCTGGCAAACCAAAATATCTTTGTACACAAGTGCATTGCCATGCTGGGAAATTTTTAGTTTCAGGGAAGGCATACAAAGACATTCTATACAACTGTATGCATGCAACAGTTTAGAGAAGGTCCGCATATGGATGTGTTGGTCTGGTGTCCACAAACTTTAGGCAATATAGGGTATAAGCAGTCAAAAGGCTACTAAACTCATGGTCATAAGCATTGCACAACATAGCGCATTGACCTACAAGGTGAGTAAACTAGTTTTAGACTTAAGAAATTTTTAATTTTGAAATCCTACTACAATGTATCAGATCATTTAAAGATTCTATTCTGAACCTACAAGTGATTTAATCTAACCTGGTAGCACAGAAAATAGGAGTTTGCTCTATAGTTTTCTTCTGATTTATATCCATGACAAAAAAAATTTAATAAAATACCACAACACCACACTTGAATTAATAAGTGACAAACCTTTTTTTTTAATCATTTGAAAATCTTATAATCCTGATATCACTTAGGAAAATATCATCCAGCCCTGTATAAAGAATGAAAAAGTTTAGGACAAGGGTGCATACCTGTCATGTTCCTTGTCCACCAGGTGATAGCGTGCTCGGAATGCCACGAGATGGGCGTAGTAGGCAGGTGCAGGAATGGAGACAGAGCGGGTGCAGCGCACGTAGGTGTGGCACAGCTGGTATGTGAGTACTTGTAGCTCATCTGAAGTAAAGTGGTTGTCGTCCCACAACACATGATAATGGGATGGCCTGCTAGTACCCTGTGAAGTGCATCAATGTGTAAGGGTTGATTCAAATTCAAATTAAAATTTTATTTGTCACATACACAGTCATACACAGTACGATATGCAGTGAAATGCTTATATGACTGCCAGTGACCTTAAAAAAAATGGTAAAAGCTTATACATAAGAAATAATATGAATGAAAGAAATTAACTAGTAAAATATGCTGTAGAAAGTAAAAATATACTGTAATAAAAGAAATACGTTAGAAAAATAATCTTTATGTAATAAAGATAGTTCCCCTTCTTAGAAGCAATGTTAATTGATTCAAGCACAGCAAGGTAGTGCAGACATCAGACAAAAAAAAACAAACAAACAAACAAACAAAAAAAAACCTGACATTTCAATATTGCATTTGTGAAGTAATTTAGCATACATGACTTAATTATTTAAGAATCATAGCCAAATGCAGGAGCAAAGTGAAACTGAACAATAAAACAAAGAACATGGAGTAGTTTTTTCTTACACTCCACATTTACAATAATTATGAAAAAATATAATAGACATGCCCTGCAGATAATATCCTGTGAAGCTTGTACCTGAATACCAGCATGGCTGCAAAGGTAAAAGTCAAATTCTGATGGATGAGTGATTTTTGTGTCAACTGTGGTGCCAGCAGGGATATTCCCACTCTTTCCAACCTAAAATAAACAGAGCCAATAAGTTACTCAAAAGCATACGTCAAGAAATATAATCCATAAGATATAATGTTACTGAAGTAACGAACCCTCTCATTCCTGTCCATACAGAAAAGCCTGGTATGATGTCTCTTCTGGACCACTACAAAAGTGATACCTGGCTGGTAGTCCTTCTCTAGCTTTATACAGGCCTCACGGATTGCCAGTAACTCATGTTGCAAAACCTTGAGAATAACAATAGTTAACAAATGACTACAAAATAGAAAGATTTTAAAGAAAAAAGTCAATACAGACCAACAGTGTACCTGATTGAATTGACCTTCTGAAATGCCATCTCTGTAGTAGATAATACGTGTGGGTTTGAAGCGGGTTGACTTGTAGAACTGGATCAGCAGTTCTCTCACCATTGCCGCCAAGTCCTGAATGATGTCTTGGCGATGCTGCTGAACCCGCACTGTGGCGCAGTATCGGCTTGGGTGGGCATCCATGCTACCAACCACCTAAACCAGACAAGAACATATTTAGCAAAATGATGATGATTCTTCTATAACAACAGAAACTAGGTAAACTACAAGTTTCCATAAGTGCATTTGTTTAAATATAACAAAGATCTTGTATAACACTTCTAACATGTTTTTTTATGTCCGTAACTGTGGGTGTAGGGAAGTTTTCAGTGTGAAGATATTTATCCGGAGGTAATGGGTGTGTCTATTGTGTCCACACTTTGTAATATTCACAGGTAAAGTTGTTCCTATAAAGTTTTCCACATTGAAAAGTTTTAGTGCCATGCAAGCTGTACGTTTGTTTAATTAACTTCATTACATTAAGTGTTTCCCACAGAAATTCATTCAATTTGTGGCTGTAGTTGATAGTGTGGTGGGAAGGACCAATCAAGCAGAAAACAACCAGTGCTCCCACCTCCAAAGTGTCAAGTTGTAATCAGCGTGTGTTGAGCAAATGCGAGAGTTCTTCCATGTCTGAATACTGCTCTGTGTGCTTGCAGTTTTTAGCCTAATGCATGAGCGTTTTGAGAATAACTCGCTTACAGATCTTTCAGACAATTTTCAGCAGGTTTGGCATTTAAAAAAAAATAATAAATAATAATTTCAATTAAAAAAACCCAGAAATGCTTTTGTCCTGGAAGATCGCAAGTTCAAATATAACTATCTGTAGCTGGGAGCCTAGAGAGAAGGTTGGCCGTGCTCTTAGGGATAGAGCTGTTATACTTGCACGATCATAACCACACTAGCCAGTCACGGATGTCTGTGAACAAACATGGATCGTGCTTTCCTCCTGTAAACCAGGATTTGACTTACGTCACATGTCACTATGGACACAGTTGGTAGCCTTTTTGCTAATCCCTGGATGGATTTTATTTGTAAAAAAAAAAAAAAAAAAAAAAAAAAAAAAAACTGTCATGCAACATTTTTTTATTTTGAGATTTCTCCGAGTTAGTCCATGAACATTTTAAAATGTCTTTTTTTAATAATCTACATTTTATTATAAAATACATTTGAATTATCATTTAAAGAAAAGTTACAAAATGCTTTCGCATGCTGTCAATTACAGTTCTTAGAAAGAAAATTAGAATTGGGTGCAAGGAAGGGCTGAGCAAATCAATGTGCTCTTCAATGAAATGCAATCTTACCCGTTCTAAACAAGATAAAAATGTCAATATGTGGCTGTTAATGTTGATTTTGTAGTGGGCTGCCACAAATAAATTAATGTATGGGAAATGCTGAGATGGAAAAGAGTGACATCATTAATTGTAAATAAAAAATTAAAAAAAAAAATTATATATGTGCATTTAAAAAAAAGAAAAAGTATTAAATTGTCAATACGGACAAACCATTAAGAAGGACAAGATGTTAAAGTTTCCTTTAAAGATAACAGGCATCACACTACCACCTTAATGGATTGTTTTACGTACAACACACTCATTGAATCTTATTCCTTATGAAAAATTTTAAAACATTTATTCAGATGTGGATATTGATAACCATTATTAGTGAATTTATTTTTCAGGCAACTATGCAACATAGTATAATGTTAATAATAATAATGCATTTCATTTATATAGGCACCTCTCTCATCACCCAAGTATGAGTAAATGTGACTTCTGGTAAAGCTAAGGAGACTCATTAATCTTCACAACATTTCCCCCAATAAGTACATTTTTAACTTACTGCAGCAATAGAGGGTTTCTTTCCATCTCCTGCAGGAGGATGAGTCACATCTGCACCCAGGAAAATTACAGGCTGCTGGAAAACCAGGGGCCTAGAGAGCAAAGAATCAAAGCATTATTTCAGACAAAAAGCTACTCCAAACTTCCACCATCAACACACCAGACTTAAATTCTATTGATGTAAGCTTCTTCCGTTAGACCTAAATTGTGCTCACCTTCCCTGTGGAAGCAGAATGTTGTTGACTCCACCCAGCTTAACATTGATCTTCAGACAGAGGTTAGACAATGTCTGTGGAGTGGTTTTCTGGACATTCTTCACCTGGACACACTGAGTGGCCATTCCTAAAACTGTGTCCCCGACACGCTTCACCTCCGCTTTGAGAAGAGGAGAAGACAGGTTACAAAATATGTAGCAAGCAGGACCACCGGTCATTTACTGACATTTGTGTCAGAGACAGAAAAACATTTATGATAATAGGCTGACTTACCATAGACCGGCGTCTTCCCTGGAAGAATGACCACGATCAGCTGCAGGCCTTGGTAGGTGTATTTCAGATGTTTGAACATAGGCTCCACACTGTCAGCTCCCTGGGCATATTTACAAAAGCAGGGCTGGCCTTGAATGGGCATGCCTGCGTCACGAGAAATCTTGCGAAGCTGGTCTGTAAACGCTCTACAAAGAACACACAATAATCAACAGTAATAAAAATATTTATAGACATTTACTGCTAGAATAGATTTACATGACTCGGCAACATTAAGTGTTAAGGTTTTTGTTTAAAGTGGCCCATTAGTTGCCCTCTAGACATACTGGAAAACTGAACTTTTAGTAATTTGTACAGAAACTTCAGATTCTACATTGAACGAATCTCTAGTAATATTAAAGTTAAAAAAACTTAAGCACAAAAAGAGACTTACTTTAATAAAAGCTCAGTGCATTGTCTTTGTGGAGCAAAACAGGCGATAGCCCACACCTTGATCTCTATCCCAGTATGGAACTGCTTGTTTCTCATATCCCATACACCCTGGATGGGGGTAGCTATTGCCTTGTTCTGATAAAAGATGTGCACCATCAATAAGCTATAGACTTGTATATTACATAATCACACACAGCTGAATGATCATTTCCTCAAAATGAAGGAAAGAAATAGTTTGTACCCGTCCTCCATAGAGAATCGATGGTGCCTGGAGGACTCGGCCATTTACTTCAGTCATCTCATCTCTTACCATGACCCCAAACTCGCGCACGTAAGGGTCACTATTAAAGTTGGCACTTCTCATCTGTAATGTATAAAAAGAAAAATTTATTTAAATAAAATTACTGGTCAGCTTACCAGCCATACATTTGACAGCCCTTACACATAGCAGAGAGATGAACTGACCAATTTGCTGATTTCATCCTGGCGGTCAGGTGCTGACCGGGCTGTGGCACGAATCATAGTAGAGGTCTGATTGTCTGTCAGTTTCTTGATGCATCGCTGTCCAGCCACTATGTTACAAACCTAGGAAAAACCAAGATGAGGTCAGGAGGAAAATACATAAAATTCATTAATAAAAGGTTCTCACAAAGATTACAATATACTTTGCTAACCTCAAGAGGAAGGTAAGTGTGCTTTTGCTCTTGCCCGACTTGTAAACATGGGAGATGAGGATATCGAAGAATCAGTTTGTATTTATCTTTAAAGTATTGTGCCACAGTGCATTCAATAGTTTGCCCGTTCTCCTGCTGTAAGGGAAACCTGTAGCAGAAGAGAGAGAAGTGGTTTTTGCTCAAAACAGACAAAACAGCCACAAGGCCCGATTTACACATTTGTGCCGTGTTTTTGTACTTGCAAGCATGTGTGTCCTGACATTCACACAGGCAACATCCTTGCAAACAGAGTAAATGTCTGTGCTGGTGTTGCATTTAACAAAGCAGTCTGCCATTTTAATGTGGATTAATACACTGCATGTTGTGTTCACTTCATAGGGTTGAATTACTTTCTCACTGGAAACTGAACTGCTCTAGAGTTAAAAAATTTTTTTTAATCAAACCGAGACAACCATGATCAGACAGCAGGAAAACCTGTTCTGTACATGTGATCATTGTATAGTCACCTGCCTAAATAAGGGGAAAAAAATTAACTTAATTCATCCTGACTAAATTCTGCTTATGTTGAGAACACCCTCGCACAACTTAATTTGGTTATACAAATCCACTTTATGTGTATATTTGCAGAACCTAATTAACCTGTTGGATTCATAACTAATTACTATATCTGGTGCAGGCTAACTCATTGTGAATTTGTAAAGTTGCGTAGGAAATGCAGGGCTCAGATCTAAAAATTACTATTTCAAATCCGTTTCTACATGTTGAATGGCTAAGTAGTCCCAACAAACTACGGTATGCGCCAAAATATACAGTACTGACACTTGCGCATCTCGGCCGTGCATACATATTCGCTGATGGGGCAAAGCGCCAGCTGCACATGTTCCCAGTAGTGAAAGGGAAGTTATGTTGAACAGTTGTTGTTGGAAATGGGTCTGTTGACGGAGGAAAAACTCATGCGGAAGTGGTCGTGAATGGGAACCGAGTTTGAAAAGGTGGAAGACACCTTCCTTTGCATACCCGTCCCATTCCACTGATCTTTTACCACCTGATGCCTACTTGTGTTAGGCATGTTAAAGGATTGTTAAAGGAGTGTTTTCAACTGTGAAGAACCGCCAAGAACTGTGCCTGCATTACACGAGCAAATCGTCTCTTTTACAGGAGTGTGCAGCAACCTTTGTTCCGGGAATCTGGGTTGAGAGCTGCGTGAATGATGTGAACACTGTGTACAGCAAGGCCGTGCACACACACTTCGAACACTTACATTACACATACCATGGTAAATCAACATGCTCACAGATGACAACAAGGTAAAATTTTTCATTTTTTCATTTCATTACTATATATTTTGGAACATACTGTATTTGCTTCTTTCAGACTAAATGTGTCCCAACAAGACCAGAAAATGTACTAAGACTAGACTAGAAAAAGATTTCTAACATGCAATAGAAGTGGGTTTCTCTCTCACACTCAAAAAACTAACTAATCACCAAACCTAAAGCATTAAAATTAATTAGAAGGCCATATGATGATAACCCTTACGTCTGATGACTGGCTGGTCTTCTGGTTACATTACAAACTCTGTATTTCCTCTTCATTTGCCCGCAGTGAGTGATCTCTACCTTCAGACCTGAAAAAGGACACAAAGCAGATTAAGATAAAAGTGCTAGTGTGGAGCTATGTAAACACAAAACAGATTTACAAGATGTACCTACCCTTTATCTCCTTAGTGAACTTGACTCTTTGGGAATCTGTTAAAGGCTTCTGTTGTTCATCGATGCTTTTAAAATCCAAAACCTCACACATAAACTCAATCACTGGCTGAGCTTTGTAGAATGCCGTAGCCGATACTTAAAAAAAAAAAAAAAAAGAAGATGGCAAAGAAATTTGACCTTTATATGACTGCTTCAAGAAAAGACAAACGTATTACAACATATTAAAACATGCTAACTGGCATTACCATCAATGTTTAGCATCATTTTCCAAAGAGAGGGACGAACAGACTGGTGGAAGCCAAACCAGACTTCCCTTCCTCCACCAAGAGGGTTGGAGCAGCCTTCAGAAGGTGTAAAGAATGAGCGGCCAACAGGTGTGTACCTGGGGTGAAGACAAAGAGTTTGTTTACATTCATTCATTGGCAACATTGCAGTTAGTTACTGTGTTGACATATACTTAAGTAACCTGATGGGGAAAAATGTCTACCCGAGTCAGTCATTAATCTATTTTTTATTGCATTTCCTACTGCAGACAAAAAAGGTTTTTAATCCCAGGTTTTACATATTTTTCAGTTGGTGGCCACACTTAGTGACTCAAGTCTGTAACCTTACTCCTAACGGACTACTTCTGCACACAAAGTTGTCCTCTTTGAATTTGTCTTTATTTAAAGTCATAAATGAAGAAGAACTCTCTCCAAAGCTTAACTATGAAGAAAAATGCAAGATACCAGATTAGTGGCATACATGTGGCGATAAATAATCCCTGGGTTTTCACCCAGTAATTAATTGTTTTTATTTAAAATCCCAAAAACAGTATCTCACAATCTTATGTACACATAATATGCTGTTTAAAAGGCCACAATTGGTAACTTCTACAACAAGATAATATGATTATTATTGCCTATATAAATGTACTTATAGAAGAATTATCTCAGGTTATATCAACAAATACAGCTATAAATATTTATTATAGTCGAGTTGCAAAGACAAAAGATAAAAATTTTTTTTTTTAAATGACCAAACAGTGCCATCTTGTGGTGATCATTAAAAGCACACACGTGACGTGCTAATTAAAAACATGCTAGTAAACTGTCCAATTGAGCAATGCATTAAACACTATATAAATATATGGGGAAACGTTTTTTTAAGCAAAAAAAGTATGCAAAACTCGTAGAAGTCGGAGTTAAACATTCAGTGGGAAATGGCTGGACTGTTAAACCAAAACATGTGCTTAAAATTTGATTCTTGAAAGATAAAAATACATCAACTGACCTCATGGAGGGCAAATGTCTCATGACCACATCTAGAGCCTGAATGGTCTCAAAAGGGATGCTTGGCAGTCGTCCAGACAGTGCTTCATGAAGAGCTTGCAGACTAACACAAGAAACCCACTTTATGGCTACTTTAAAGCTCCTGTCTTTCCCTTCTCCAGGGATTGTCACCTCCAGCTCCACCTACAAAAAAAATATCACAGGCTCATTTGGTTTTACTTAGATGGCTATAACAATTCGTACTAAAGTAAAAAAAAAAAAAAAAAAAAAAAAGAAGACAAATTGTGATATAGTACTCAAATTTAAATCTATAGAGATTAGAACATGAGTACCTGTACAAGTACCACTCACCTTGTCTCTCCCTATAGGTAAGGGCATAGCCGTGTACAAATTCTTCCTCCCGTCATACACAGGCTTTCGGTCACCAAAGATCTGTGTTTTAAAGTGCTGGACCATGTGCTCAACAATTTCACTGAAAAAGAAAAATGTGGCTTTAGAAAATAATGAACTCATTGTTATTGTTTAAATCTGAGGTCTGATTCAATAACTTAGAGTTACCGGTTGACCCTGCGTGGGCACTTCTCGGGTTTGATGTCAATGTCGTAATGGTACACCTCCAGTTTGGGGATCTCCATCTCAAAGAAGTTGGCCTGCAGTTTGATTGTCCTACCCATGGTGCCAAAGTCTGGCCTCTGAGGTGGTTTGAACACATACTCTTGTGGTGGTGGTGGAGGAGGAGGAGACAGAGGAGCTGTAGTGGTGATCAGAGAGGATTCATGAGCTGTAATCGCAATTATCAACATATTAGAATTTTTAAGAACCAGCTTTATTGTTACATTGTTTAGCAATGCATAATCCTTTAATTGTTTGCCCTTTACCCATAAGCAGACAGTGTTTATTTATAAGAAAGGAAAAAGAAAAAAATTCTAATCTTGAAATGCCACAGTGGAAAATTTCAGGCAGTGATGATGTAAAACATGTTAATATTAATATCAAGCTAGATTTTCCTTAGTAATGCATAGACTAAATTAAATTAAAGGTGGTAAAGGTGTATGGGTGTAAAAAATAAAACCAACAACCCAATTTCTATATACCCAAAGTAATAAAGACTAATGCAAATATAACAAAGAATGTTTTTTTCCTTTTTAAAATATTGAATAACAGATAAGTCAACTTAGCCTACTCTGAGATCCTACTCTGTTTACTGAGTGACGATCAGCAGGTGACTGCACAACATTAAGTAACTTCGGTTATTAAATGAGCATTATACATATAATGTATATACATTATACTGTATATAAAGTAAAACAATTAGCTTTAGATTAATCAATAAGCAGATATATTTGTTTAGCAAATCTAAAACACTGACACATCATTCAGTTGAGTTTGCTGACTAGCAAGTTGGTAACAAAATCCGAGCACTGGGGCATCTGGTTTCCCACTTTGTCTTTCAAACAAGCTAGAGAACGATGTCTTGCAGCATTATACTTTTTCATCTGACTTTTCAAACCTGAACAAATTGTATAGCTCTGATATTTATGTGACTTTACACACAAACAAATATAAGCACAAATATAAACACATACCTACATACATGCCTCTTGGAAAAAAATAGAATATCGTGAAAATGTTTATTTTTATTTGGAATTTAAATTAAAAAGTGAAACTCGTTCTAGATTTAATTTTGAGTAATTTACTATTTATACAATACAAATACAGTGTGCATCTCTTGGTCTAGTTCAGCACACCGATGAGGAAGACTACTGGCTTGACAGTTGTCCAGAAGACAATCATCGACCTGATGGTTTGCTATAGGGCTTGCTATAGTCAGAGTGCTGTATCGAAGCATATTCATGGAAAATTGGCTGAAAAGAAAAATGGTGGACAAGCAACACGGATAACCACAAGCTAAAAAGAATTGTCAAGAGAAGCTGATTCAAGACCTTGGAAGAGCTTCACAAGGACTGAGGCTGGAATGAGTGAGGCTGGAGTCAGTGCATCTAGAGCCACCATGCATAGATGTCAGGAAAGGGGCTACAGATGTTCTCTAGTATCAAGCCACGCCTGAGTCTGGGACTTCATTGGGAATCCAATGTTACAGACTTTATCCTTTCAGTTTTACACAAGACTCATCACACAAAAAGATAAACATCACTTAAAGCCCAAGTTCTAGCTTAAGAAATATAATGACCCCAAAATCAGTAATCTGCAACTTCTAAACTTTCTAAAGGGCCATCAACCAACTGGTGTTGCAATTTATTTACTTCAGTGGATCGAACCAAACACTCAAAATTACCTTAGCAGAAGTGATCAATGGGGGAAAGAAACACCATAAAGAAAGACCATAGTTTTTCCTTCAAATCTGATAAGATCCTCAACTTGTATTTAAGGCACTTAAGTGGGACTGGAAAGTGCAGGAAGCCCTTACTAAAGTAATAATCAATTTACGGACCCTAAAAACTAGGGATAGGAATCACCAATCACTTCCCGAAACATTATTATAATGATTCTTGGGTGCCGATTTGATTAAAAATGTTTAATAAATATTTAAATTCATTATTACATTTTCAAAAAATGCAATTAAAATTTTAAACCTTTGTAAAAAAAAAATAAATAAAAATAGTTTAATAAGTAATTACACAATTCCTCATAACATTACGTTGTTACAATACAAACTGATTTTAAACACAAGAGTTTAACACTTAACCAAGCAGCACATATCTCTATCACCCGACATTATTATTTCTAAATAGACTTAGCAAATAATTCACTCCTACCACACGGGATAAAAATATGTAAATAGTTTACCTGTAGGATTATAAAGAAACGGAGGCGTTTTACCTCATCAAATGCCTCCAAAGTATCAAAACTTAATAGTTTTTTTTTTTTTATGTATTTTGGAGTCAGTGTGGCGATAAATGAATCACCACAAAAAATTTTAAAAAATAAATAAATTGCGATTCATAACTTTATTAAAAACAGACCAGCCATAAAACTAGGGTTGGGTATCATTTGGGTTTTTTATGATAACAGTGCCAAATCAACACATTTAAAGTGGTACCAATGACAATAAAAATGAGTGGATAACATTAAAGAACAGCTTTTAATAATAGTAATAAAAAAAGGAATATTTAAAATAAACAATATATTAAAAGTATACATAAAAACAAGTAAATACAAAACATAAATTTACATACTACCTAACCCAACTACAATAATTTAACTGCAATAACAACAAAGTAGGTGGTATTTTTGGTATGATTACAACCCAGCTTAAAACTTCAACATTTTTTTTGCAGAAATATGAACATATTTGTTTTATCTGGCAAAATACGACACCTCTCCTGACATTGCAAGTGTTGGTCTGACTAGGGCCGGGAATGCCCACACTGCACAATCTGTTAAACACGGTGCATCCCTCTGCTTTTAGATCATCCCACGGGTCCTCAAATGCCTCATTAGGTTTGCTGTGTTTTCCCCTTTACACGCAATTGTTGATTGTCACAGTGTCTGAATCCTTTGTTGAGAAATACAGTTACAGTTTAAAAATGTTTAGCTATAGGTATTCTAATTTAAGCGTGTTTATCTTAACGAGCTAACGCTACCTGCTTCCGTCAGGCCAAGTGTAATTACTAAATTCATGTGGATGGTCTCATTTCCCTAGCTGTGTTTTTAAGTCGGACCGTGAAAACAAAATGGACACTTGTGTTACCACAAAGATTAGTTGGATTTGTATTATTAGAGCTTTCCGACTCGCATTCACGTACATTTTCTCAGTTGGAAAATTATTTTTTTTTATGTGCAGCGAGGGTGATTATGCTTCTTACGTCCGTTTCAGAGAAACGGGGACAAATATTTAAATCAATTGCTCAGGCGTGGCACCAAGTGAGGCAATGAAACCTGCATTCTGATTTGGTTCTAGTACATACCGGTTATATAGAAACCAGTGTTATATTGGCAACAGGTTTCGTTAGTCCACTCTACATAAAACGTAGGTCAAGTACTATGCTTACTCTGTATAGACACATACATAAGACACTAAACAGTTTTGTTGTGTGTAATAAAGACAGACAAAAAGTCTAACTAAACGTATACTGTACAGACTTACACAAAAAGTCCATATACAAAATGTGCTATTACAGAAATTATAATTAATGACATTTGTGTACATTATTACCTTATTATGTTAAAAAGAAACAAAGAAAGTTTCAAAATTATTAATATTTTTCCCCTTGATAAATAATGCATTTAATCTATCTGTTTTATTGGTCTCAGACTATGGGATACAATTTCTATACTAAAACCCACAATATGAGAAATATTGGTCAAACACTTCTAAGTAATTAATTAAAATAGAACAATTCAACAGTAATCTTAAACAAAGCTCTAACAGCAGCCTTAAAGAAATAATAAAAATAGCCACACTACAACATACATGATTAGTTATCCAGAGAGAGAGAGAGAGAGAGAGAGAGAGAGAGAGAGAGAAAGAAATGTACTTGCTAACTGTACCATGAAACAACAAAAATGCACTTGACGGTCAACAGGCGATAGAAAAAAGCTGCTGGGATAGTAGGGGGGCGTTCTCAACCCAGCTTATCAGACCCAGAAGCGCATCATGTTTGGAAGATACTCGCATGTGTCAAACTGGATCTTAACTTGATCAGGACTGCAGACTCTCTCAACTCCTTATCTACAGACCACAGAACAGCACAAATGTCTAGCAATTTGCCCCACCTAGACCACATCCAACATGTTCACACCTAAAAATTCAGAAGAGCTCCCAAAACTCAAATTTGCTAAAAGATATGAAGGCTAAGGACATGGTTATGGTTTGTACCTATTTTACATCTTTATGTAGATGGAATCCAATGTTACTGTCCTCATTCTTTCAGTTTTACACAAGACGCATGTTACCTAAAGTCCAATTCTACCCTAAGAAATATAATGACCCCAAAATCAGTAATTTGTGACTTCTAAACCAAGGGTCATCAACCAACTGGTGGATCTAACCAAATACCCAAAAATAGCTTAGCAGAAGTGATCAATGGTGGGGTCATAGTTTTTTTCTTCAAATATTAGACAATCTGTAGTTGATCCTGCATTACAGTTTATTCACCTAAAGGCATTGTACTGATAAATAAATGGGCTTTCACATGCTTTTACAAATTATTTTATTTACCCTCCCTGGTCTGATTATTAAAGAGACACCATGGGTTTAAAAATGTTCAAAATTGAGGATTTTCAAAATCAGTGCAGAACAGAAAAGTGCATACTTATTCACATCACATCTCATCCATTTAGAGTAGATGGTGCTGATCAGAAGTAGAAATATGAAATAAAATGATAGCCACTTTATACTGTGTGATGTGTCTTAAATTAATAAATATTGTTGAAGTACTAGTTCAGATCTACACTCTCTGAGATTCTAGACTATGGTAAACTCACAGAAGATCTTTCAGATTAAGATCCTAAACTTGTATTTAAGGCACTTAAAGTCAGACTTGTGCAGGAAGCTGAATGAGTTATTTAACACCAACAGTTTGTTTAAAGACTTTCTCGCCTCATAAATCTCACCCCGTCCTTTAGTACCTTGAGCACCACTGGTCTGCTAATTTACGAAATATAAAACATTGGTATGTTATAAATGAACTTTAACTGAAGATGGTTAGCATTTGTTTATTAAAATAATTTCAACAGACAATTACAGCAAGTGAGGTGCAGTTTGGTGTGGGAGCTAGCCTCACTAATGGAAAGAAAATAGCCTAGCAGAAACAGATAGCTAGATACCGAGGTAGTTTTGATTTTATTTTTTTAACTAGGTAACTTTTTTATTTCTATACCTTTACTGAATAATAAAAATACTCAGCTAGCAAGCAACTCTGGCAAGTTTGCGAGTTAGCAGCATCCATTTGAAAGACTCCTTTAGCTTGCTAACAATAACATAGCAAACCTCACAAACATTCGGGTTTAAAAAACACAAAAATTAACTCGCCGTTTATTAACTTTACTCGCTCCTGATTTAATGTTCATCGACTCAACATCTTTGCTAACCCAGTGTGTGTAAACAGTTCGTGAATACAGACTCCACAGTTAGCATAACAATTCCAAACTAGCTAGCAGTTAGCCATTGAGCTCGCTCTGTAGCGGTTACTCACCACTCGGTGCTCCGCTCGAATACATTGCAGCTGTTTTAGTAGCAGACCTCAGCAAGCGCGCAGATTATTTTTCGCTTTTCAGATGTCGCGAGGTGCATCCGCGAGCACGGAAGTAAACTTATCGGCTACGAAGCCGTTTTTTCCACAAGGAAAACAACGTTTTACACTGGAGTTCAACTACGAGACCGCGAGAGAAATCCCCACTCCCATCCCCCGTCACAACACGACATGCTGTGCTCTCGTCAAATCCGGAGCCAGCCATTTCCTACCCGTATTCGGATATACCCCGCCTCTACCATTCAAAAATGTCGGCAGTCCCTTCACGTCAACAACGGCGCCATATTGGTAAGGTAACTTATTAACGTATTTACACCGATCAGCCATAACATTGTGACCACCTGCCTATTATTGAGTATGCCCCCCCCTTTTGCCATCATAACAGTGATGCATTGTATGTTCTGACACTATTCTACTGGAACCAGCCTTAACCTTTTCCTCAATTTGATCTACATTAGCGCTTATATTGGATCAGACTACAGGGACAGCCTTCACTCTTCATGTGCATCAGTGAACCTTGGCCACCCATGACCCTGTCGACACTTCACAGGTATGTCCTGGCCACTGCAGACCAGGAAGATCTGACAGGCGCTGCAGTTTTAGAGTTGCTCTGACCCAGTCCTCTAGCCATCACAATTTGGCCCCTGTCAAAGGCACTCAAATCTTTATGCTTTCCCATTTTTCCAACACATCAATTTCAGGAAAACTTCTGTGTAGTCCAATCCAATTGAACAGCTACTCTAGCTCAAATTGAGGAAAATAATAATGCTGGTATTAAGATGTCAAAACACATAGGTCATTACTGTTTTTATGGCTGGGGGACCTACTCAATATTAGGCGGGTGGTCATAATGATGTAGCTGATCAGTGTGATCAACTAAAACTCACTCACTTAATCACTGAATGTCTATACCACTTTATCTGGTATACAAAGAGAGCCTATGCCAGAAAGCTTATGGCATGATACAGGGCACACCCTGGACAAGGTGCCAATACATCACATACTATTGGCTAATTTGAAATGGCAATTAGCCTAATTTGCATGTCTTTGGACTGTAGGAGGAAACCAGTTTACCCAGAGGAAACCCACCATGCACGGGGATGACATGCAAAGGCCACAGTGCTAACCACTAAGCCACCGTGCCACCTGTCAACTAACATTTCCTTTATAAAAAAATGTTTCAGTTTAATTTATTGTCGTGACCTTAAGAAAAAAAATGTTACCCATTGGAAACTAAATGTAGTATGTAGCATTTGTATCATCAACTAACATTTCCTTAAAAATGTTTCATTAAGTGTTTTTATCAGAAATATTAACATTAATATTTTTAATTATATTAATATTTTTCAATATTTAATTGTAAATCATCACTAGATCCTCTTTCTTGTTCACACTGTTTATTAAATTTCATCATTTATCTGCCAAAGAAATTAATACTCATCTTAAGGTCATCATCTTGTGAAATAAGTGACTAATCTTCTCCCTAAAAACTTACAGTAGACTTATAGAAAACAAATCTGAACTGGCAGATATGGAGGCCAGTGTAGTCTGCTTGGGATGCATGTGGTGACTGGGGACGGTTCCATTTTACCTTGAAGACGGTTCTGGCCTTAGCTTATGCAGACAGCTGTTCTCTGAGGAATTTAAAGACATCAAATGTTATATTGATCTTCCAGCTGCACAACAATTCCTACTATCCAATATCACCCAAATGAGGATGGATTCCCTGATAAGTCTAGTTCCTCTCAAGGTTTCTTCCTATTTCTATCTCAGGGAGTTTTTCCTTGTCACTGTCGCCCTTGGCTTGCTCATAAGGGACAATCTGAATCATTTTGATTCATACATATTTTCCCACATTTCCATATTTTCTTTTGATTCTGTAAAGCTACTTTGCGACAATGACCTTTGTTAAAAGCGCTATACAAATAAAAGTAAATTTAAATGAATTGAATATAGTCCCCTTTGTGGGATTTACTTGAACAGTCAAAACCCTAGTCCTGACTTTCTTTTTATTTTTTTCCATTTTTTCCCTTTCTTTTCTCTCCCATGATTTTCTTTCACTGGACTGTCTTGCCCTTTGGCCTTTCCATGATCACTCTTTTATATACTGACAAGATATTGTTTAATGTGTTTAAACGCTGGTGGTCAGATCTGTTATTTTGGTGTTAATAAAAATCAATAAAAATACAATTTATAAAAAAGTCAACTGTTTCAGTTAAATTTATTGCCGTGACCTCATGCGAAATGTTACACACTGATTGGAAGTTAAAGGTAGCATACGCTATTAATGTAAATAGTCTTCCAGCACAAAGCAATAGGGATCATATTTTGATATGTGGTTTTCTCATACTTAGAAACTTCCGTAAGCATTTACATACATGAAAAAGCATGCAGGCAGAATTGTCACAACCTTGTAATAGCCTTTTATGCATGCCGTTGATTTAATCATTTATGTTATAATTCTTTTAATCGGCTTGGATGAGTTTTTTTTTTATTTTTTAGAATATTAGTAAAACTCGCCTAAGTTTTGTCTTCTCGTTGACTTTATTGTACAATCTATGAACAAAACATAGTTCATATGCCATATATTTAACTAACAGGTTTATGATGTCAGGGCAATTCAGCTGAACATAAACTGAGTGAATCAGCATTCAGGCAGCACTCCCCCCAGCCCGTATAAATAGATTTTCGGTTTACGGTTTAATTTGCTATATTTGTACTAATATATCTGGAAATATAACGGCTGCACTTTATAATAAGGCAGTCTCAGTGCAGGAGGCTGACTAAAGCGAGCCAATACAAAAGCAGTGAGGCTATAGCTTATTGTGCAGGAGGAGGGATTAGTCGTTATACGGATGGGGAAATTGACTCGTTTGAACTCATGTGACGTCAAACATCGTAACCCTTACTAAAAATTAAAGCTATAACCTAACACTCTTAATACTGTTAATAAACCATGATCAGATAAGAGCCGTGTTGGTAAACCCACCACAATAATGACATACCCTAAATAGATTAATTGGGAGTACTCAGAAAGTTAATGTTTTTCTCTAGTATTGTTTTAAAGAAATTAAGTCTTAAGTGGTTTACTCACGATCCATTAAAGAAGCTTAGTATAAACACACACAGCGGAAGATATAAATATAAAGCTTCTTAAAGAAATATTAGCATAACAGTGGCCAATATAATAAAGTGATGGATTCCAATTTTTGCTCAACCTAAGATTTTCATTTTTCTTTTCATTACTTTAATAAGAAAATATATTCTTCCAATTTATTAGAAATGTATTTGTGTTAATTTTTGTAAAGTATATGTGAACAGGTAGGTCTACAGGAATTGGACCTTTAATTTAGACGTATTAATATTTAAGTAATATTTTATGGAAAAATATTTTTATTTTATGTATGACATAATTTTGTTTGTGTCGGACAGTCGTGCCTGACATATGCATTTTAATTTCTTATGCGTCTCCTTAGAGTTACTTTTTCCCCCACCACAAGGTGGAACTATTTTACTGTTAGTTTGCATTTGGTCCAGGCGTCTCTTGCACCCTATATGAGGAAAAGGATTTGCTAGCTTATTTTACATTAACAGTAGCCTGTTTATAGTTAGTATACTTTTATTTAAAAATTTTTAATTTTTAAGAGTGTCTTGGACAAACATGTAAAATTAATAAAGACAATGTCGATCTTGGTAAAGCGTGACTAACAAGCACTTGGCTGATATAGCCAAAGACAACGTGGCGCCTTTAAGAATATTGCTATTAAAAAACAGAACAAATATATAAATATATAAATTTCTATAACTCTATATACTCTATATAACTCTATATCTATATATACGCATATATATATATAAACGTTTCAAAAATTAATATTATTTTTTTTTATCTATTGTATTCTTTATTTATAAACACTATGCAGTTTAAACCTTTGAAAATGGTTTATTTTCAGGATTACAGAGTTGTGGCTGTTGTGTGTGCGTTTTGGCCAATGGAGCTGGATCGTGGATCCTCCCTGCAGTGCGTAACAGCGCAGCTGAGGATTTAACCAAGTCTTTGCTCCGGGGTTTACAGCAGTCAGTCTTCAAGAGAGCGCCGACGCCTGCACTTACGCACACTCACACAATCAAACGCACGCACGCACACACACACCAAGACACACACCCACGATGGCAGTGTAAACTTCAGGTCCGTAGAGAGTCAGGATACGACGCTATGACTGGAGTATTCGACAGAAGGATTCCTAGTTTCAAACCTGAAGATTTCCAGAACGCCTTTCAGCTTTCCGCCATGCATCACCCGTCTCAGGAATCTCCCACTCTTCCCGAGTCTACAGCCACGGATTCAGGCTACTACAGCCCCGCCGGAGGGGTTCACCATGGCTACTGTTCACCCAACTCCAGCTCGTATGGGAAACCTCTGAATAGTTATCCTTACCAGTACCACGGAGCCAATGGACCTGCTGCTGGAAACTATTCCAAATCTTATCCTGACTATGGCTCGTACCCGAGTTCTGCCTACCATCACCAATATGCAGGAACCTACAGAGTGCAATCACAGCCGAGCCCACAAGGTAACACTGAGCCTATTTTTATATATATATATATATATATATATATATATATATATATATATATATAATACATTTTG
>JAQMYJ010000023.1:26704122-26723922 GCA_030014305.1 Clarias laeviceps | reverse complement strand
ATTTTGTTTTGCATTTATAATAATATCATTTTGTTCAACAATTTCAACAAAGAATTTTGTTACTACAATTTGTCCAATAAGGTTTTTAAAGCAAGCTTTTGACCGAGTTTGGGAGAATATCAGGTTTTCAGTCAGCATATAGAAAAATTCGTTCGTTCGTGAAAGTATAGCCAAAAATGCAGAAAACAGTATAGCACGTTAGGGCCATTATATCAAGCTCTAAATCGTTATATTATTTCTGATTTGCCTAAACGGAAAACATCAAATGTCTCCTCACCATGCTGAAATGTTTCCCCTTCCTGACTGCTTATTATTCATGTCTGTTTTTCTTTCTTTCGGATTTGTTTTAGAGAAAGAGACTGTCGAGCCAGAAATAAGAATGGTGAATGGAAAACCGAAGAAAGTCCGCAAACCGCGCACAATTTACTCCAGTTTCCAGCTGGCGGCTTTGCAGAGACGCTTTCAGAACACGCAGTACCTGGCGCTGCCGGAAAGAGCCGAGCTCGCCGCGTCCCTGGGGCTCACACAGACACAGGTCTGCTCACTAGATCGTAAAGTCACAATATTCATTATTTCACTGCAATATGTGAAACAATTAGCAGACAATTAATTAAAATATTAAACAAGATTTATAAATATTGCTATCAGTAAATATGGCTAGACTTATAGCGCTATAATGTTTCTGTTATTATTATTATTATTATTATTACTACACTGTTTTCTGCTTTACTTATGTTTGTTTCGCTTTTGTATTTCCTTCGTCCGCAGGTGAAAATTTGGTTTCAAAACAAAAGGTCTAAACTGAAGAAGATTATGAAGAACGGAGATCTGCCTCCCCCGGAGCACAGTCCGAGTTCCAGCGACCCGATGGCGTGTAACTCCCCTCAGTCTCCGGTTGTGTGGGACTCACAGGCTCCTTCCAGACCTCACCACCAAGCCCAAAATATCAACACAGCCACCTCCTCGTTTTTGGAAAACACCGGCTCTTGGTTTTCCTCCTCCGGTCCGGTGAATTCCCATCTCCAGGCCCCCAATTCCTTACAGCACTCTCTGGCTCTCGGATCAGGAACGTTGTACTGAAATTTGTGCTAATAATTACTTGGTTGTATCGGACTGATGTTTAATTTTTTTTCCTTTCTGAAGAATATGCAATGTACTGATTTGCCAGTCACAAAAACGTATATAATGTGTAAATGTGTGCATGTAATTTATTTGCATCTGGAAGACTTATTAAATGTTTTTCATGGACTACAGACCCACACATTCTCAATGGTGCCTTAAATCGAAACCTCAACTCTTGTCATATCTGGACGTGCCATATAATTAAGAGCAACTTACAATAAATATAGGAATTACGTGTTTTCCTTTAAATTTCACATTCTTCGAGTCTGTCATATTTTTTTACAGTGTTAAATAGATAATTTATGTTAAAACGTAATACTTTTTCTTATTAGAACTCTCGCCATAAAAATCAGATTTTTATTTTTTAATGACACGTTTACATTTTTTTACTCTTGTATTTGATAAATTTGATTAGACTTGAATCACAAACGATAGGATCACATAAATTACATTAATGATGCAGGAGACATATAAAGATATAGGTCTATAAAGTCTAGAAATCCAAGAATGCAGCTAATTACCAAACTATTCCTAATGGAGTTTCAACATTGCTTCTGGCTGCGTCCAGTTCTCATTAACACAATACGGTAGATAACAGGAACAACAAGATTTATTAGAATAGTGTTGTTTCAGTATTATTATTATTATTATTATTATTATTATTGTTGTTGTTGTTGTTGTTATTGTTACTATTATTATTATCATCATTAGTAGTAGAAGTATTGTTTTTGTTGTTGCTGCTGTTGTTATACAGTACAGTAAAAAAGACTTAACTGCGTGAACTAATTATCAATCTACGTAATTAGCTTTAATAGCTTGTTTAGTAGACCTACCAGAGATAGGTTTCCATCCTTTTCTGTCAACATAGCCTATAAATATTAAAGCCATTTTAAAACAATACACTATGAATATCCCAAATGTTGTAGATATTTCAGGATTTAAAAAGCATGTAGTTGCGAACATCTCTCTGTCTCTCTCTCTCTCTCTCTCTCTCTCTTTCATTTTTGAGAATAATAAATATGAAAGAGCGTATAAGAACTCAGCCACTTTCGGTTAAAACTCGGCTCTCACAGATTCTCTTCTTATACCGCATAGGCCTAAATCTTGGAAATATGAATGATTAATTAAAACTCTACAACACAAGTGCGTTGCAACAAAGCATAAACATCAGAAAACATCTATACATATAAATATTAGGCTTGTTTCTGATACTGGGTTTTATTCCTACACAAGCACTTACATCGTGCCTACAGATATAAATATTATAGTGTACAGTCTTATTCATTTTGAGGTTGCACTGCATGTATGTGCTCGTTACTATTCTTTAAATCACACACGCGCACGCGTGCACACACACACACACACACACACACACATTTAACTAAAAAAAACAATATTTTGACTAAAGACGGCAGTAGGCTACAAAACGACGGAGGAAATGATAAATATCATACAAGCTGCAAATTCCTGATGTGCACGATTTACACAAAATAAAGCTGGTATTAGGATTATAATGTTTATCCTTGATTATCCTCCAAAGCATCCAAACACACGCGCGCACACACACACACGCGCGCACACGCACACACACACGCACGCACACACACACACACTTATTTCCTATGCCATTATATCGAGAGCCTTGTTAAATTCCAACTGACCATTTTCCACTCAGCGAATCCCTCCGCAAATGGTGTATGAATAATGACAGTTAGCTTCAACTGTATAACGCTCAACAATAATTATACTTCCACCAGGATTAGGGCTCCATTATCATAATCTGGACATTTACAATTATCTATAATTTGCAAAGATGCGCATGGTTCTTGATTGCAGAAGGCTTTTTCTGGCTCACCATCGCTAAACAGTGACAGTAATAACGGTTAATTTTGCGGCCAATATATAAGAGGTGTCGAGCTGTGGAAAACACTTTCACACCTGAATTTGCTTACTCAACCACGAGCAGTGCATGGGACTGTCCGTATTCCCTGTGGGATCTGCACCGAAACCACGGATTGTGTTCGGCTATAGAGGTAAGCAATATTTAATGTCTAGATGAGCAGTGGAGTAGCATGTGGTGTGTGAAACGTGCTGATACTTGTTCACAGTGCTAAAGGAAACAGGTTATCTTTCAAATGCAAAACCGTCGTGTCAAGTAAACTACGACATCTCTCTCTCTCTCTCTCTCTCTCTCTCTCACTCTCTCTGTCATCTGCCTATCTGTCTCTCTTCTTGTCTTGCCACTTTGTCCTACCCTCATCTGTTTCACTTGCATTACTTGTCCCATTGTTTATCTGTCTCTATCCAGTTACATTTTCATCTATGTTTAAAAGTATATATATATTTATTTATTTATTTATTATTCATAAGTTGCGTAAACCTTGCGTAAAGGCTTGGGACACAGGCCCTACAATATTACACCATCTCTTTCCATAAATGCAAACTATCTAAATTAACCATACCAAATCCACTCCGATCAGAAAAAAAGTGTTTAAAAAATCAAGCTCCATTTGTGCGCCTGCATGGGGCATCCACAGGTTTGACAGCTGCAGGGGCTTCTCCTCTCCCCCATTCAACACTGTAATTTCAGATAATATCCCGAGCGTTCACCCTTGTCAGCAATTTGTACATGAATAACCGAATAATTTCGTCTTTTTGTTTCGTCTTTGCTACCTCAAATCCAAATAAAGATGCCTTTCAGTATTAAAAGTGGTAGAAAATTACAGGTAATTATCTTTGACGGTAAAAACGCTGTAATCAGCGGGCTACATCAAAAATTACCCTAATTATGTCTGCATTTATGAGAATGGGAAAAAAAACCTTCACTTGGATAAAACCCATAAATTGTCCCAAATATCTCCTTCATATTGAACGAGACTGCAGCTGGGTGCTTTGTTCGGGATCGATCCTGTGGCGAATGGTATTCAGCGTTTCGCACATCAAGACAGGGAGAGAGGGGGAAAAACATTTTGTCAATACTGTAATGATTGAGACAGAGTAGATGGACAAGATGCGGTTCTATATTATAGGAAAATCTCGATGAGAGACGACCAACTATGGTAAGCTATTTTGTTACTGCTTCTTTAGATTATACCACTCCGTATATTCACTATAGGCCTATAACACAAAGAGTAAGGGTTATTTTGAATGAATCTATGCAAAAGGAAAAAAATAGTTTACATCTAAAGAATAACATTTAATCAACGCTAAAGACTTAATTAACAATGTAATCTATTTAAGAATCAAATAAAACAAATTTAAATAAAATGGTTATATCACCCATTCAAATGTCATTGATGTTATGCAAAATATCGGTAATGTTAGACAAAATGTCGGTAATGTTAGGCAAAATAATTAAGGGCATGACGCATTTATTGAAGCCATGTTTTTACTCGATTTATGACAAAACATAAAAAGTAATTTAAAACTAAAATTAGACAACACATTTACAAATTGCTTTCTTTTGCTTGATGAAAAACATGTAATCATAACGCAAAAACAGCAACAGTTTTTGTTTTGTTTTGTTTTTAGTTCGTTTTCAAAGGTGACACATGTGTTACTTAAAAAGGCGTCATTGTCTCTTTCCGCTTCCGCTTTTGTCCCATGCTGGTGATGGAGCAATGTGTTTACAAGTCAACAGATATAACAGTATTGAAGCAATCCCATATGAGTTGCAACAGTTTAGATCCACTGTCCGCCACGCAAGAGATCGTTTATCCTTCCATGAAACTCCCCACAGGAAAAATGTCTTCAGTTTGTATTTTACAGATGGCAGTGTGGGTCACTTTTCTTCTCACTGCGCAGCGAGAAACTAAACGAGGGTCAGCGACAAGGCCTCGGGCCTATATCGCCGGCGATTCGCAGCCTATCTCTGCATAGAGTCTTGATGAGGTGAGGAGTACCAGTGTGAATAGCCGGGCATGTAGCTGTTGGCAGACATGTTCACTCCCTTGGAAGACGCGGACACGTCCCATATGGGAGGGATGGCTGGAGAGCGCGGGGAGAGAGCTATGGATCCCGGCAGTGGGTCACTCTCGTGGGGATTACCGCCTTGCTTCAGCAACTTCTTAAACTTCGACCTTTTGTTCTGGAACCAGATTTTTACCTGAAATACACAGCAAATAAGCACAGACGATTTGTATATTTTTCATATGATCTGTGATTTAAACCACAGAACGCAGAGCGCAGAACATGCTGGATTTTGCAATAATTCAATGCAATGCTATGGTGTGCCAGAAAGTCTGCATCAGGATGTAGATGAGAAGCTCACCTGTGTCTGTGTGAGCCCTAGGGAAGCCGCCAGCTCCGCGCGCTCCGGCAGGGCGAGATACTGGGTTTGCTGGAATCTGTGGTTTAATGCCTGAAGCTGTAAACTGGAGTAAATCGTCCTCGGTTTTCGAATCTTTTTGCCTTTCCCGTTGAAACGTATTTCTCCGTTCTCGATCACTGTTGTTTTCTGCTGTTCTGGAAAGGGTAACATTGCGTTGGTAGGAGAATAATTGTAAGATTTTATTATGCATTATGGCTAAGCATTTTTTTCGGCATGATCATTAACCTTGAAATTCGACAATTAAACTGATATTTAAAAATTATTTAAATAATGGGATGCTAATTACAGATCGCTATGGATAGGGATAAAATAATTAATAAATAATTAATAATTTTTTCAGGAGCGCATTGTAGTTATTTTTTAAAAACAGAAACGTAAACAAAGACTAAACGCCTGTCTCTATGCTGCAAAACGAAACAAAGGACAATAGGTGCATTTGGCAGTGCAGTGCGTCGTAAATACGAGCACAACTGGATCTGATTAATTTTATTTGCGCGATAATTCGCAAATGTACATTGATTTGTTTTGGGGCGCATGCTACTGATTAAACAAGACTGAACAATAAAGCAAAAACTAATTTGGCCTAATTAAACATTGCGAACGAATGAATCAGTGTAGGAATGTAAAAGTGCGCTTACCTGTGTCTAACCTCGTCTGTGTGCCGGCGGCGTTATTATGGTAGGACGGCAGGTATGGACTGTGGTGCGGATGGCTCATGTACGAGTATGGTAGCGACCTGTTATACGAGTTTGAGCCGGAATACGGAGAGTTGTCGTGCTGGTGAGCGTGGGAGCCGGAATGGAGGCAGTGGATCGGGTAGTGGCTGGCGGCCATCGACGGAGAGCTCTGCTGCGAGTGTGACTGCTGACCAAACTCCATGAAAGCCGATTTTGACGAGTCCTGAGCCTCCAGACCGTCAGCCATCGTAGTCATGGTCATCATCAAATTTTCTGCCTTGAGAGTACTTACTCCCCCCTCCCCGTCTCTCAAGTCCAAATGGATCCTGTTGTCGTGTTCTTTCCCCCTTGTTTAGGGAATGCTGCGTTATTACTCCGAAATGTCCCCTTTTTCTCCCTTCCGTTTTTTCTCACGCGGTGTGGCGAAAGGTGGGCTTGAGGAAAGGCAGGAGATTATAAGGTGGATTCTGTTAAATTTGAGTCCTTGCTTCTAGACTTGATGCAGACACTACAAGTAAAATGGTTTGTCTCCAAAGGGCAGCGCCTTCCTATTGGTCACTCAACCTCACGTCATCAGTTCTCTGCTTAGCTGAGACTTTACAGCGAGTTAACCTATCTTAACTGCTCTATGAGGAGGATAATAACGGTGGGGTATCCCTTGGACGTTCACAAAACAATTACTTGTAAATATGATTTTTAAAGACAATACATAAAAGCCATAAAAGCGATAACCACAATAACAAGTTACACCAGCGTCTGGTCTGAATAAGTCGCATTAATGTCCCACTGAGCTGATGATCAGGGTAGGCTATGTTACAAATGTGTTAAAGTTGGCACTATAATTTTACGAATAGAGCAATCGTTTAGACTCTTGCGAAATATGATCAATTATTAGGAGAGTAATCTGAACACTTCCGTAACGAATTTGTATAAACTTGTTAACTGCGTAATTACGCGATGCGTCCCGGCTCTATCGTAATTACTCACAAGTCACAGTCCAAACCTCTGTCACTGGATGTCCCGGCTAACTGACAGCATTTCCCTGCTGCAATCAGGAGCTCGTTACAGTTGAAAATGTATGTAAATTGCACATGCAGTTAGTGGTTTGGCAAATCGCGTTCACATTATAAACCACGCTGTAAATACACACTACAACGTTCACTTAATTCACATTTCACATCGTTTCATTTTTATGGTCAACACGTTCCTTCATAATATGGCGTTCATTTACTTTAAATGGTGATGGAAAAAAGTAATTATAGTCGCAATCAGTTATATCCAAATCCTATTTGATTACCCGCTACACTGTATTTAAATTGCTCCAATAAAATTGTGAACAATTCATCTGTAATGATTATGGACGAAGTTTATTTTTGGAGGTGGAATAAAAGTAGATATAGCATGAATTATCCGCTAATTATACGCCAGTGTCGCCTCAATTATCCTCTTATCAAAAATGGTCGTCTAAATGCAGCGTTTAGGTTAAATTTTCTCCCTTTCTGTAACTAGAACTTGGTACCTTGCTATTATTGCCAGGGTTGTTATTTACTTTGCGGGATTTAAAAGTGCACAAGCGGCCTGGATAACCACTCTCCATGAACGGACGCGCAGAGACACAAGGCCAGCTCATTCAAAAGCTCGCGTTATTGGATTTTTCCACTGATTTCTGCTTGCAACAAAACATAGCTGGAATTTGTATTAACAGATTATGACAGGTAAGGGACAAGAGCTTGTATAATTTATCGCAGGTTAGTTATGGACCTCCAAATTGGCGGTCGGATTAAAAAAATATATATATTTTGCCTTCAGCAGCTGTCATTTTAATGTAATAGTGCATTAGAGACTCTGTTCGAATCAGTTTTTCGATTTTTTTTAAACGGCGTGAGAAGGAAACCAGACCCAAACAGGCCTATTCTCTAATCACCTCTAAATGGTATAAACAAAACTTCCAATTCTGCTTTGTTACCTGCACGTTAGTTGTGTAATAGACTGAGACGTAGTGGTTAATTACATTAGCTTTTGTCTGTTGCACGAAATGACAAACTGTTCAATGAAAAAAAAAAACATTTTAATCATATTATTTGTTGCACTTCAAATATAGTCGTATTGCATATCTTATATGCTCGTATATATGTTTGGTCATAGTATGTAAGGTTTCTCAGTTTCCATATACAGAAGAAAGTTATGTAGGTTGCAAAAGATTTATATTATTCTTTAAATAACGTTACTGACTGGCCTGAACAAAACACATTCATTATGGATCATAGTTTAAATAAATAAATAAATATTTTATTCTTTAAGCTTACATTTTAGACTGTAGGGCAGTTATGTACTGTGAGGCCTCCGCTATATAACTATGGCGAAATAACATTTAATTCGTGCCAAGAAACAGAATAACTAGCCTAATTAAAATATTTCAGCTGTATCAAACAGTTTTACTCTCAAGCAGCTCCATAGTTGGTAATTTTTATATTTTTGTTTATAGTGTCATGTTCGGGTAAAAAAGAGGAAAATTTAAATCATTGATTATAATATCAACAGATATCAGAATTTACTATAGGCCTAATGATAAGGAAACCAGAAACAAATATAGCAGCAGCAGCAACAACATTAATACTACTAATAATTAAACTTATTATTATTATTATTATTGTTGTTGTTGTTGTTGTTGTTGTTTATGATGATGTACAGATATACACAGTTAGATATAAAAGAACTGACGTCTGTTTATTAGGCCTAGTGTGTACATGGTTGTGTGCTTGCAGTCTCCATAAAAACGAGTGTTAACACTGGTCATCTAAAAAAAAAACTCTAACGAGAGCTTGGAATTTTCTAGCAGCTCCTAATCGATTACTTGGATATATTCGGACTGTGTGCAGTTTATTTCAGAATGTTTAGAATAGGTTATGGGGTCGAAACCGTGATGAAAGGTTAATGCGTGTCTCCGCAGTGGAGTTCAGTCCCACATTGACTGTAACGCCACCATGCATGAATTCACATCGCTGCGGGGGAAACGATCTGGCGCGGGAAAGCTGGGCAAAGGATGACTTTTCATCAGCACTGAAATGACTAAAGTCAAGATTTATAGCTTCATAGCATAACAGTCGTTATACCCGTGGTTATCAGAGTGACTTCTCCAGAAACCCCGAACTTGAACAAATGCGCATGTGATGGGCTGTTGGTATGGTGTCGCGCTTTGTTCTGCCAATTCCTACAAACGAAATTTATAATATTTATTGGCTTTAAACAACCAGTCCTTAAAACCTAGATATTAGACACACAATTACTGTACAGTAGTACAGTGTTTAGCGACACATGCTGTATTTGTCTTCTCGTTTCACAGCCTGCATCTGATAAACAGAGTGGCCAGGTTATATGAAATCACTTGAACTTACACTGCACCTGATTATTTAAAATAATATGCTAGAGATGCTGCATTAATGTTGTAGCATTACTTGATTAATAAAAAAAATTCCAATAAAGCTTTGTTTACCTCGTACATTAGTTTCTATAATTTCCTAAAATTTCACAAACCATTTTCCTCCCAACAATATTATATACAGTATATATATATAAAAAACTAAAAAAAAAAAAAAAAAACTATGTTCATTATGTTCAGAGCAAAGCTGCATCCAACAAAAGGCATACCTCGGCATTAATTTTCGGTTCATCTAAATTAAGATGAAATCTCTTTTATCTTTTGAGAATGTTGAACAAATGAGAACAGTTGGATTTTTTCGTGGCTCTTTTTCCGACTTAATAGAAGACATTATTAGCTCTGACAGCACACAGCTCAGGTCTGGAGAAGAGGATTTTGTAGAGAGATGACAGACAGGAAGGCTAGCAATCATAGGCTCTTTTTTACCCGAATGTACTGTTCGATGCCGTTTATCCTTGATGATAGAAAATTGCTCTGTTGCCAGGACGCGGCTGCTAAAATAGAGGGCAAGAGCAACATTTCCATTTTCCAGTTTGAAAGCCATTGAAATGAATTAGTAAAATGGAAAAAAAATCCCGTGGTAAACAAAGGCGACAAACAAAGATAGCCTTTTCTTGAGCCGAGCCCCCTTTCAATTTATAATTTTTCGTTTTCGCCTGTATTCCCGAGGCTTTGGATTCAACACTTGTAAATGGATCACCCTCCTGATGTGCATCACTGCTGATTATTAATTTTGCAACATGATCACAAAGTACAGTACAAAATTAAATTACACTGCTTTTTGGTACCCAATTAGACGGCTCTTACGTGTGTCATAGAGAACTGCATCCAAAATACCATACATGCAGCCCTTACGGGGGTACAGTCTGGATATAACTATGTAAGAAAAAGTACAATATAAATATATGTATAATTTTACCAGAAAGCATAAATGAAAGATTAGCTATCTAATTGTACTGTACGGATAACTGATTGATAATTATAGTTGGAATTTAAAATCCAATAATATGCACACCACAACCCAGGTAAAATTTATGTATATGTGTATATTCCTGGAAACAGAGCGATTTTTTAAAATCATATATCTTTATATATCTAGATCAAATAGCGTGTCTCTGGAGAGCCGCTCACAATTCTGGGTAACGTATAATGTCCCTAAAAGGAGTTAGTCAGGCTAGTGTGTGTTTTGACAGCTTGAGAACACACCCGAGTGAATAGTGGGTTTGCATGTCATCACAGACACATGCTTTATTGTTGTTTGGGCGCGCAGTGGCCGAGCACCAAGTGGGTTTTAGTAAACACGCGCGTTAAAGTTGCAGCACTCTCATGCATAACTATACATTTTTGTGAAAATGTAGAATTACATGACTATAATACAGAATCTTCTGACAAACAATGAATTTAATGAATAGATTTTAGCAGTAACAGTGTAATAGCAATATTTTTGGGGTGGGGGTAGGAACAATTTCCAAACAAATTTTTTTGTTTGCAATAAAACTTACCTTAAACCAATTTGATGCAAATGTAAATTAACCCACATTCATTCAAATAACTCAGTTTTATGCAACTATGATAGAATAAAAGAATGATGATTATAACAATGATGATTACCCTTTTTTATTTTATTGTAAAATTACCTACACACTAATTTCGAATGCATTAAGTGCAAACTATTCATAAAAAAACAGTATTTAATTGTTTTAGGTTAATCATTTCAAGTATTCATACAACACTCTCACATATAGGTATCATGCACTCTTGCTTGTGGAACCATCAACGATTATATATTGGTCCTTAAGTTCTATTTGTGTACCCTAAATTATTTTATAGGTTTCTAGATAAAATATATACCCACCCCCAAGTATTTTTCAATGAATCCTTTTAAGGTGCATGATTTATCAGGTAATTTTATTTTGCAGTTGCATATGTAGTCATCCTTTACCTCTATGCAAATTCGTCTTTGATCTCTCAAATGCTCCAGACCCATGTTTAAATTAATATTCAGTGTAGATGCCGTGGTTTTGAGGAAATGGATTGTTTTTGCATATGAGAGTTTAGACAGGCAGGCAGGTGGTTTACTCCGAGAGTGCAGCACTATTAGCCTGGCTCCATCTGTTTTCCTTGCAAGGCATTGCTTATTAGCAATGCATGCGTGTAACCTATTTGCAATTCTCTATATCCAGAATTGTCTAAAAACATGTTGTCTTTTTAAAAAATATATAAAATTTTCCATACAGGCTATTAGCCATCACAAGCCATATTCGGGATGTTTTATGTTTTAGATGATATGTTTTTTCTTTTGACTGCCGTTTTAGATTTAAGCTATTTGGTAGCTTCTATGTAAATAATCAGTTTGAATACTACTAAAGCAGCCTGGTAGCATTAATCACATAATGAAAGGCCTGACATTAAGAGAGGAAAATTATCACAGCAACTCTGTCTGATCTGATTTAGACTATGTTATTTAAACTCGGAACTGAACCACTCATGTTGACAAATTGCATGGATTTCGTTTCTACTTATAATGTGTAAACTCTGAAGAAAACGAGCTCTATATGCTGTCTGTCTTCAGATTTATTTCTTTGTTGTTATTGTGATCTTCAGGAAGCGCAGTCTATACGTAAATCAGCTCATATATACCAAATTCTTTACTATTATTTTTTTTCCATTCAAACGCAAAGGTGTTGGATGAGCTTAAATTGCGTGTGACTGAACAAGACGTTTCCTTCGTGTGCGTTTGCCGAGACGCAGTGAGGGAGAGCTGAAAACAATAAGGAGCATAAAACACAATTGTGCGCTTGAAACTCAAGACCGGCGTGTGAGATGAAGCGGAAAAATGCGGAGAAAACAAGTCACACCTGGTGGACCGCCTCATACCTGCTCAATTCATTCCACTGCCAAGGTTCTCAGGAGTTCATTAGATTTCTCAAGCTACTGTTCATGACTTATTCATCACAAATCCAGACAAAATCCTACATGAACTCGCAAACCTCGCAAAAAAGGCGATTATGTATGGAGATTGACCCAGACTGGTATCCGAGAAAAGATGCGGTATGCTTAATGACAGTTCCTTCCCAAAAGGATTATGAAAAAAGATAACATTTCGTAACCCACAAATTGCTGTGCATGATTTCCGTAAGCCTACAGTAGGCCTGTCTATTGAAAAGTTTTTTTTTTCGACATAAGCGTATTTGTTAATCTATCTACTGTATACTGGAAACTCTAAAATTAATATACAGTCTGTTTCAGGTATTGTGATAAATATTAGCAGACGAACAACATTTACAAGTGCTGTTTACTTAGTACAGTAATATACCCTTTTTGGTGCAGTACAATTTAATCTTATTTAAACCTAAATGTGATACAATAATACCTACCTTAAATTGAAACGAAAAACTTGACGTAATTTGATTTAAATAACTTAACCCATTATGATACAATAAAACTTCAGCAAATTTGGTGCAATAAAACTTACCTTAAACCAATTTGATGCAAATGTAAATGAACCCACATTCATTCAAATAACTCAGTTTTATGCAATCAACCCTAAGCAATTAAATAAAGAATCCAATTAAAATTAAAGAATTAACCCGATGTGATGCAATAAAACATAATTTACTTAATGCAAATAAATGAAACTTAAACCAGTTTGATTTAAATAAATGAAACCAATTTGATGCAATAAAGCTTAACCTAATTTGTTTTAAATAACTCAATGTTATGCAAATAAAAAAAAATAGATTTACATAACTTAACCCAATTTAATATATATAAAAAAAACAATTTGATTGAAAGAACTTAAAATGCATAAATTCTTGTAGGTTATTCGATAAATAAGTATTAAGTTATTATTTCATATCTTGCATTTTTTTTGTTTCACAGAGAAATTAGTACAAAAGATATGCACCCTAAAAATACTGGGGAATTATCATATTAACATGCGACATATTGATCAGTGGTTTAAATGTTGCCACAAATTAGGTGATGCAACATAAATGGGCCATTTAAGAAGATGACTGTTATAAGCCATACAATTTCAGATTTATTAGAGCTTTTCAGTCAAAAGACTTGAAGCTCTTATTTTCATTAGCTGTAAATGCCATTTCAATTCAAGGGTTTTAGACTGTGTCTGTTTTAAACAAAACACAAGCAGGCAATCACACTGATAACTGCCCTTGGAAATGCATCCACCAGAGCGCTTATTCAATCAATACAAGGAGAGAGGGAGTTTGTATAAATAATGAAAACAAGGCAAAGTCATTTTCCACAAAGTAAACCACATCTTCCATAGGTTCCATAGTGTTCCATAGGGAAATCGGGAAATCTTAGTGAAATATATATTGATCATAATGAATAGTACTGTAAATATATATCGATTTCAGTCAAATATTTGTGGGCCATGGTGAAATATATGTATATTCTAAAGAAATATAAGAAGATATTAGTGAAATGTATGTATATTTTATGTAATATATGGACACCTTAGTCCAAAATATGTAGATCCTAAACTTAATTGAATCAATGATGGTGAAGTAACTTGGTGAAAGTAACTGGTGATGCATCAAGTCACTAAAGTGGTCTACTGTTCAAAGACAAGCTATTACTGTTTTTAAATACAGTTACTGTATGGATGAGATTCTTTAAGTACTCTTTCATCTAGAATTGTAGTCTGCCACAGGTGTCTACTCATCTTTTATCTAGAACATTTTCTGTCCATTAGCAAATTTAGGCCACATAGCTTTTAATACCAAACTATTTACACCTCGTATCTGTGCATAAAAGCCCAGATAAAACAAGGTCATTGAGTCTGCCTGAGAAAAACATTTTAGAATCCTGTCTATTGATTGAATATGATGGCTTCATCACCCACACTCACCTCCCTGAGAGTGACGTGCATCCATACCGCCCCCCACAGCTCCTTCCTCCCTGGTGCTGGTTGGTTTCTACAGCTGTGGTGTGTGAGAAATGACCAGAGAATTGGCCTCTGGGGTAGCAGCAAGCCATCCTGGTGCTATTAGGCTTGTGGCTAATAATAGGTGTTTCAGTCTGGGGGAAGATCAATCAGGGGGAATCATAGGGAATGTTCTGAGGAGCACTTTTACACATCTGCCCAGATGGATGAAATTACACTTGTCTGTTTTTAGCTGTATTACTCCTAAATTGGTTGTCTACTTTTTTCTTGCACTCTCTCTCTCTCTTTCTCTCTCTCTCTCTCTCTCTCTCTCTCTCTCTCTCTCTCTCCCCATTCATTCATGTGTCAGTGGTCTGCTAAAAGAATTGTGTGCTGAACTCCCTGTCATTTTAGTCTTTTCCTCATGGCACACCTTCAATTTATTTACTTACTTGCATCTGAACAAGTGACGAATAATGTCCCCAGAGAATTTCCTCTTGTGAAGAGTTTAATTGCAAAGAAGTGCATGGAACACATCTTTCATGTTTTTTTTAAACATTTTAAGCTGTCATAAATAAATATTGTGTTCACTGAAAACTATTGAGGACATAATTATCTAAATTCATATCTTGTTTTAAAAAAAAAATGCAGATTTTTTATGATTAGAATTAATTATTGCTTTATAAATCTCTGCAATTGAAAAAAAAATGCAGATTTTTTTATGATTAGACATTAATTATTGCTTTATAAATTTTTGCAATTGTTTTGCACAAGATCTTTGTACTGTTATGTACTATTCATGTGCAAATATTATAATAAGTTATAAAGGTATTTACAACCTGCAAACTACTGTTATAGGAATATTTAAAAAGATCTTTGATATATGCCCATCGCTGTCATGAGCTATGAGTGTACTGGGCCGTGGAAGTAACCACATGTTGGTAAGACCCCCTGTGATTTAACACTGGCAGTTAACTGGCATGATGTGTCCATCACAAAGGTTTGTGTGGAGACTGAGAGGGGTCATTTACAGACTACAAAATAGCTGCATGCATCTCTGATTTTAGCTCAATGGCTGACAGCTTGAAATGTTATATGTTTGTGAGCAACAGTATGGCAACTTGTATCAGGTTCTGGCCTTTACGGCAATGTATTTTGAGTTTTATACCGAGTTTGATATAACTCTTAGAAATGTGCCAAGTTTGATTTGCTTGTAGTATGAATTCGTATAAGTATCTCTGACACTGTTACAATGGGCTGACATTCACAATATGGCACTCAGTGAAATTACCACTCAAAGACACTCAGTGGGACTTTTTTTTAACAGTGAAAATGAATACTGTACATCATTGTTGTTTTTTTTTTTTTTTTGCTTGCAGGGAGCCTGATTTGAGATGTTCTTCTGTTGTTGATTGCTCAACATTGAGAGATATTTCAAGGGCTCAGAGAGCTGACTGAGGAGAAGTCTTTTCAAAGAGCAAAGCCCGATGACCAGGCGAAGGAAATCAAGGCACCCTAGTGTGTCGCCTTAGCAACGGGGGAAAATTAGCATTGACTTCCGAGCAAGGCTACAAAACTAGGCTTCAGGGTACTTTTTACATCTTCAAAAGTGACAATCAAAGAAGATCTAAAGACATGCTTCCACTTCCATTTATATTGAAATCAGCTTCTTTCTTTTTCCGCTGCCATAACACAAAAAGCCTTAATGTATGTATTTTTGCTCATTTTCCTGTGTTGTGCAGATTCCCTGCAATGCCTCCTTGCTTGTGTTTGCCTCCCGTCGTGGCAAACAGAAACGTCTATGACAGTGAATGCATTTCAGAACACTTCCCAACATGAACTTGAGCTGACACTGGCTTCCTCATTCGCAGGCATGGAATTCAGCTCTCATGATTACCAACACGCTTAATGATAGTGTCTCCTAGAGTCACAGAAGTATCACACTGATGCACCATCTTTCTCTCTCTCTCTCTCCATCTCTTCATCATTTTGCAAGGAATTCATTGGCGTCCAAACTGCAGAACCCGCAACTAAGCCCATCAGGAGCTGTTATTCAGAGAAATGAAGTGCAGATTGTTTGTGCCAACGGATGAAGCTGCTTGGTATATCCTCTCATCACAGGCAAGCTGCACTACCATGTAGGAACAAGCAGGAATACATTAAAAGGTAATGAGAGATCAGTCAGAAGAGGGTCATGCAGGGGCACTGTTTGGCATCGCTGTTGCAGGAGAGAGCTTTCCAGCGTGACGGCCTCGTTGTCTCTGTTGAGGAGCCAGAAGGGGTGGAGTTCAACAACGTTCCTCATGGCAACAGTTGCTAAGCCTTGCTTCTTGTTGATGTGGTTATTTGTGAATCAAAACTGGGTGCATAAGATTAGAAAGTATCATATATATATATATATATATATATATGTGTGTTATGTCACATACAAATGATGATTTGAATAAATATTTTCATTCAAAACCATTCAGATACTGTGTGCCATTTACTCCAGGGTAATTATGTTGCATGAGGAGCATTAAAAGGACCATGAACTACAGAATGCTAATGAGCAATATTATTCACCATGCAGAGCAGATATTACATTTATTTTTATTTTTGTTTTTTCATGAAACCACAACAGTTTTAGTAAAATAATGAGCTGATGATTGCACCCCTGAGAGATTAAGCATTTCCAAATATTTCTGCAAAAGCACCGCTGATCCTGTTCTCTGCCATATGGTCACTGATGAGGGCTATGTGGAATCACCTAATGGTATGCCATTGTAACAACACCTGGCAACAGTTCATCCAGACTCATACTCCTCCCTTCCCCCCCGCTGAAAAACGCTGGAACATATTTCTGTGAGAGAGAAAGCCCTATGAACAAATAATGGATGCGAGCCAGTCTAAATAAAGTGTGGTTTATGAGTTGTGGTCAGGACCATCTCTTTAAAAAAGCGTGCTGTACAAAAACTGCTGCCAACGTATTTTTTTCCACCATACGGTTATAATACGAAGCCATTTCTTCCCTCTCTCACAGTAAGAGGCTCAGTCAATAAACGGCTGCCTGTAGACCAGTAGTCTACAGCCACAGGAGAAGAGAACAAGCCACACACGCCAAAACAAACCCATGTTCCCTTGCAATTTTTAACTCAGCCATTTCAATAATACACTTACTGGGCTTCTGTGCAGAATAAATGTTTGGTAAGGCATGTCATGTTTCACTTTCTATAGTAATCAACAAAAACGACAGAAAAATGTCATTTATTTCATATGAAAGAGAATACTGTGCAATTTTCCTGCAGGTTTTACCTATAAAAGATTTATGATTACACCAATAACCCGAGTACATATTTCTATTTACAGTTATAATTTGTCACTGCAAGACAAGTTCAGGGTTATGTGAGGTAAATATCAAGAGACAGACTTACTACCACCAGACTGTCAGCTTCTATTACCTATAAACTTCAAGGACCAATCAGCAGGTCCAGAATTACCCACATTTCCCATTTGCTTCACTAAACAATTCATATGAGATACTAAATAATATGTTTTAAGATGAAAACTATGAACTCTCATTGTTTAAAAGAGCCGGACAACAAAACAACAACACAACAATATTTACATTGATGTTTACAACATTTATCATTTTACATTTTACAACCATTATGTAGTAAAACAGCATTTAAAAATATCAGGTTTCAGGTGGGTGCTTTTAGGTTTTGCAATAAAGCCTCTGCTTAGTATTTAATATCTGGCACATTGCATTAGTGGAGGAAGTTTGGCAATGAGATGAGGTGGCAGAATGTTGGGATCTTAAAGACAATGGATTCTGGATCAGTTGTTGGGATTGAAAAGCTTGCAAGGGATGAACTGCCAAAACTGCATTACAGTAGTTCAGTCTTGAGAAGACAAGGTACTGAACAAGCAGATGAGTGGCCTCTCTGGAGACAAACTTCCAGATCCTCTTGCATGGGAGAGATCTTCATGACCAAAGACAGACTGGCAATACAAAGAATAAAAATCATAGGTTTGCATTGATTGTTAGAATTTGTGAACTAAGATTAGGAAAATTGATACAGGGATGAATAGCAGATCTATTTTGCTGTGATAAAACCAGCTTTGAAAGGTTTGTTTGCAGTCAGAGATTTGTGGGCAGGTAACATTTACGACTAAGTCAAACACATGGAATTCACACATATAGAACAGTATATTGAGCATTGGCTAGTTTCTTGAAAGGTTGCGCCATGCTAATTTCATCTGAATTAAGCTTTCTATTAAGGCCATAAGGTTTTATAAATCAATATTTTTATGGAGCTCCCTTAAGGTTTCTGACCAAAAATGCTAAACCCTTGAGAAGTATTAATTTTTCCATGTCTCTAGTGAAATATGCAGCCACCATCAAAGTCCTTAGACCAAATTAAGACAGCTTTAGGTGGGGGATTAAAAAAAGCCTCCAAAATGAGCATAGTCATATAATGGTGGCTCATAAATTGAGAAAGTCCATGGATTTATTTCACAACACATAAACCTCCAGTTTACTGTAAGAAATCATGGAATTTTTAACCATGATGGCATCTATGATGTGACTGGAAAGTAGCTGTGAACAGCAAAATAGTTTTACTCTGTATCATCTACCAAAGCTCCATGCTAGTAAAAATGTGTAGAAAGATAAGCATAATATTTGAGGGGAAACATGATCATACATTGTTTTTTATAGGTAGTACTGTGATGTAATTTCCACTGCAAGTTAATCATTTTGCATTTTTTTTGACAATACTGTTTTTGCAAGAACTATTCCAAAACAGCTGACCTTCATGTCTTAAAATAGCAAATGACTGTTGTTTTGTTGCTTTTACTTAATAACTTAATGCCCTATGTGTTATTTCATGGTTTTGAAAAAAAATCTATTGTTCTAGAATGTAGAAAATAAATCCTAACTTTTGTCCAAACTTTTAACTGGTACTCTATGCTGCATATCATCCAAAACATTAAACACATTAACATTTAAATCACCTAGATTTGGGTTTCCCACAGCTCAGACTCTTAGGGGTGTTCTGTGGTGTCTGGCATCAGGACATTGCCAGCAGATCCTTTGGATAGTTGATGATCAATGTTGTTCACTTCATGTCAGTAATCATATTGTGGCTGATTAGTGCAGGTCAAAATATTAACTATACTGGTATTACCTATAATATATATACGTAATACAATGTATTACCTAATGTATATTGTACATTATATACACACACACACACGTATATTTTCATTTTTTATAGCAACAGCTCTGACAGTAATTCAATATATATACAATACACAATATATATACAATACACAATATATATACAATACACTATAT
>JAQMYJ010000023.1:26652791-26704022 GCA_030014305.1 Clarias laeviceps | reverse complement strand
ATATAGTATGGGCTGTTGCTATAAAAAATTAATCAAGAATCCAACAGTGCTGTGGTCTTAGCAAAACAGTGGGTGATCTTGTTTTTGTCATGTGTCTAAAATTTTAAACATTTAGACATTTAGCAGAAAATTAATTCCAATGCTAATGATGACGTGATGTAAAAGTAGATATATGAACTCCAAATGTCAGTCATAACATGTTTATTTTAGTGGGTTTAAATGGTCAAATGAGAATAACAGTAGTCCAGAACCTGGTCCACATTAAAGAAGAAAGACTGCCTGAATATGTCTGTGTAATATCTGGGCACTGGGAAACTCAACCAATGTGTTTTGCTCCTGTATCAAAGCCTGTGCAAAAAATTCAGGATAACCCATTACGTTCCCAGGATTTATCAGAGTCTTGACTTATATTGATCACTCTTGTTGTAGTGTCTACTGTAATACCTCATGGCCAGAGGACTGTACATGGAAGGAGGAATAAGCAAAACCTTTAGGGGTTAAAAAGCAGTGACGTTTATTGAACACATTATTTAGAAATTATTTTACCTTCAAGATGACTCAATGTAGCCATAAGGGAACAATCACTGCTCCCTGTGCCTGTAGTTTAGTTCAGTGGGGGCTGCAGAGCTGTCAGGGTTAGAGAGTGAGTGCAGAGCAGAGAGAGAGGAGGCTGGAAGTATGCTGGGCCAGAGGCTGCAGGAGCCAGGAGCCCCTGCCAGGGCTGTATGGTGGAAAGCTGTTAATAAGCATTGCAAAGCTCTTAAACATAATGATCTGGACTTCTCTCCCTGGGCTAATGCCTATCACATGCCTCCGACCAGCCTGCCCACAGCTCACACACCCAGGAAGAGGAGGATGACCTGTTGGATGAGGGGGTGTAAGAAAAGTACAAGAGCACTAATATGGTGTTAAAGTCAGCGTGATGCTTTGATACAAGAAAATAGGTGATACTGATTTCAATTATATGTATGATGATTGCAACTTTAGTGACTGAGCAAGCTCAGTAAAAATATTCCTACAAATTGCGAAGAAAACCTCCTCAGTAAGGCACAGCTCTGAGACGGGGATTAATTGGCTTTCAGCCTAAAATCAAACAAACTGCAAACTGCCACTTGCATAACTCTCTGGAATGGGCCTAATAAATGAGCACACATCAGCAGATATAGTAAACACAGATGCATTTAATTTCTCCCTGCAAACTGGAAAGTAAGCACCATGAGACAAATGTTACTATGTTGACCTGATTACAACAAATAAATACGTACAAGACAAGATGGAGGAGGAGACTTCCTTTGTGTGAGTATTTTGCAGTTATGAATCAAGCCTTTGACATTGCTCCTAGTGCTCACTAGCCTGCTGACACTTTGTTGTGTGGTGCCTAGACATTTATTCGTGACGAGCTGGTGTAGAACAGCCGTAATAAATATCTCTCTCTTTCTGTGTGTGCTTGCTTTGAGGTAGCTTAATTAACCATGTGCTGTGCACTCTCCCCAGTGACATATGTCCCAAAGAAAGCCAAAAATAACACGAGTGGAGGGGAGTGTGTATGAAACAGGGGGATCACATGTGTGCAGTGAGCAGGTTCAGAACATATTGATGCACTGAGTGCATCTGCATTAAGAGCTGTGTTGCCTCTCCCATAGGAGCGCTTTAGGAGGCCCTGGCCTGAGGCATGAGAGAGAGAGAGAGAAAGAGAACATGTGTGTGTAGCTGTGCTGTAATTGACGACACTAAGACAGAGACACTTGTGGTTGGAGTCTGCTCTCACATGTGCAGGTCTGACAGGGCATAAGTCAGCAAGGCCAGATCTATACTGAGCTGATCCATTAGCACTAACAACCAGAGTGCACTATGGAAAGGTCCTGAGGAAACCGGAAATATGTTAACATGCTGGATCTGGAGGTAGACTTTGCAGGGGAATGCAATCAAGTCCCTGATCCTCTCTTACACATTCACACACCTGTAGCAACATCTGTACATTTGCTCTTGCTCAAGATTACACATGAACATGGATCTAATGATATTATCACAACAGCAGACATGTATGAGGGCTTCAACCTGAAATAATAATATCCCTGATTACATTAAAGTTGATCAGCTTATTTTTAGCTTTAACTGCCCATCTTTATATTTTATATAAAATATTTCAGTTTGATGTCCATGTCTTTCTCTACTCTGCCAATTCTATTTATTAATGCAAAGAAATAAAAGTTTGAGTATCTTACATTGTACTTCTTTTGTCATCAGCCAAATGCACCCAAATACACTCTCTGTTTAAAGTAGATTGTGAAATCTGGCACATAACTGTTCATAACATCACTTTTACTCAAAATTTAGATTTTAGCACATAACAATGTTAAGCCCTCGACTCGGACTGCTGCACTAACGACCCGTGTTTTATCTCATAGAAGTGTTTCACATGACATACAAGAACATGCAAGACAAACTGGTTTTAAACTTCCTGCGGGAAGAATAAGCGTACATTGATCTGTCCATAAATCTTTGAAGGTTCAGTTTTCATGGTGTACTTGCCTTTTTTGGAGTATGCCATGCTGTGTCGCATGTTTTTCCGTGAGAATTTGGGTGCATTATAAGTGCATTAAGGTTGTACTCTGTGTATTTATGGCAAACTATTGTGTTGACTGGCTCTGTTGAATGCCGCATATAGCCACACCCACCTCGAGAAAAAAAGTTCTATAGTGCAAAAAAGCACTGGCTGCTGTGATGTAATCTGGCATGTAACTGCTCATAACGTCCCTTCTGCTCAACATTTTGATTTCATTTATGGTGCAGATTTAACTTCAGGCAAATACTGAAGAATTGGCAAAATGTAATTAAATTCTGGCCAGCTATTTTTGTGACAAAATTGGCTGGAAAGACATACAGACAGAAATTACAGACAGACAGCAATACAGACTGGTTTCTGGTCCCCCAATGTATGCAATGTAAAGATATCATTGAAAAAGTGAGTTTGGAATCTACTCACCAGTCGAGCGTTCTGTGGCCTTTTTATAGATTACCCGGGAAAGGATAACAGTGAGTAGAGATTGCACTCCAGCCCAGGTGAATCAGCCAGCCCCGCCCCCTTTCCACACAAAGAGGGCTGTAGAGTGAGTGGGGTAGTTTGCGCTGTGTGTGCGACAGGTCAGAGTGAGAATAGTGCATGCCAACTGGACAGTCCATCTACATTTTTGTGTTGAGCTCCGGCCCTGTGAACTATGGAAAACAAGAAATTCTGCAGTGAGAGAAACTGTAAAGGAGCATGATCTTTTAGTGACTCAAAATGCCACCCTTGAAGATAATATCTAAGCTCCTATATTGCCCACTTAATGGCAAGGGCCTCTCTTTCTATAATTGCATAACGATTTTGGTGGGTGACAGTTTTCTTTTGGGACAGCTTTCAGGTACCTTGTTGCATGCTCAACAATGACCAAGTTGAACTTGTGCCCTATGTCGATTTGGTGAGTGGGTTGGCACACAATATCCATACCATTCCATTGGAATGGCACGCTGATGTTTGGCAGGGGAATCAGTGGGGCGGGGCTGGGATTTGTCAGAGCTGTCCATTGGCACTCTGGGCTTTGCTGACAGAAGTTCCAAACCTCAGCATTGAGCCCTGGATGCATTGAGTGGAAGTGATCTCTTGTCTTTTCCATTATGTTGTTAACCCCCTGAATGGTGTTAAATGTATGAGATGCACCTTCGTGTTTTGTGGACCCACAGAGGGGCAGGCTAGCATGATGGCACTTCCTGTGTCTTACGGCGTGGGGAGCGGAGCTCTATTTAATTTGACTTTAATTAAAAAATTTGGGAAAAGCACAGTTTCTCTGGTGGGAGCCGCCTCTTGTGGGCGAGTGAAAGTGTGGTGAGTATATACTCCGGTGCGCCCACCATCTTTTGCATTGTTGTTGGCTGACTTGTGTCCACTGCGTTACACTCCTCCTTAGGAAGGGTGTGAAGCCACTCTCTCCGCCACCTCCAATGTAGTGACATGCTCCGACTGGAGCCACCTGATTACAATCTGATTCAGTCGATCTAGCTGAGCACTAGCTTTGAGCAGATCATAACTCGTCCCATTATCCTCATTCAGGATGTTTTCCTGACTACATAACTTCTTCAAAAGTTATCATTCACCACTATCCTTCCAAGTTGTAATAAGTTCTTAACCCATAATTATTACTTTCAGCAATCTCCTTAGTTGTTTTCTTTTCTTGATGCAGGCCAATATTGCATCTTTATATCGATCAAAACCTATTTACCAGGACTACAGAACATGTCTGCTGACATGGTGGTATATTGAAGAAGCTATCCACTGCATCAATTAGGGTAAAAAATTTGTTGCCACCTGAACCGTATTTGATCACTGCAGTACTTATCCAATGGAAGGTTCTTAACTATTTGCTTAGTTAAATCCATGTGGTGACTTTTTTTGGATGGAAATTGTAGTTTGTCTATTATCTTGCTGTCTGGTCCCTCCTTTTCTACTAACAGAAAATATGATTTGGTAAAACTATTTATCTCACATTGTAATATGGAATGAGTATCAATATGACTTATATAGATCACTGAAATCATTTTGCTTTGCTGATGGTACTTTAGTTACCATTTATTTAACTTAAATAATATTGTTGGTCCGTTGCTATCAGGGTTATCCACTGTGGAGTGAGTTCTTTGTAGTCTATTGCATCATACGTGAAACTGATGCATCTAAAAGATCAATCCTTTCATTATCTTGATATAGAACCTTAAACGGTTGCCAACAACTGTAGCTTCTAGGGTAGGAGGGTTGGATCTGAAGGCACCGTGGAGGACAAAGGATGAAAGTAGCTGTCAGAGTGGGCAGCAGAAAAAAAGGAAGTGAGAGCAAACTGGAGTGCTATGGGAGTGCCGCAAAGGGATGGGATGACAAAGCTGGGAGGGGACAGTGGGGGAGGGGTGGGGGACACAAGGTGAATTTGAGAGTCCTTGGAGAACAGGCACAGGGTCCCCTTTGACCTCTGTCTCAGGCAAAGAATTTAAAAATGACATGAGAGAGGGGAAGTTAGAGTCCTCATGGCTTCTCATGGGCTTGAAATAATGCCTGCACCACTTTTTCTTGTCATGAACAGACAATGCGAATTGTGAGACACTGGACGATTTCAGTTTAGGTCTTAGATTTGATTTGCCTATTGTGTGACTGTATGTCATACCATGTTAATTTGAAAATCTCAGTTTATACTGGCACAATTAAGCAATAAATGGGCAAAATCAAGTTAACTAAACCACTGTATGATATATAAACAACTTTTCATAGCAAAAAAGACCAAAACGGATTTTTGAATGGGTGGTTGTTGCAGAGCACTGTCAACAAATTCTGCAGTTGCTTATTTGGGGTTTCTCCACCGTAACTGGAATTTTGGCCAGCTCTGTGTCACCCACATTGTTATTTCTCTAATCCTAAACAGATTTGCTCCCGCCACCAAAAAATCCCAGACTTGGGTGTCTCTGTGGTGTTCTCCACAGACTACATTAATGGTCTACACATGTTGATAAGTTATGGAATAGATTAGTTGCAATGTATGTGGTCCTCTTCGTGGAAGAGCTAGTGGCATTTAGCAACACACTTTTTAACAAGGAAAACATCTGATCCATTGTGCCCTCACTTCCACATTTACATTAGTAGTACTTTGTCATGAGATTTCACACAGCCAGCTATGACTCCATCGCCTGGCCAGTAAAAAAATACTAAACTAAATATCTAAGCACAGAGTTTAAGAAGAAAATTAAGACAATTCTTAATAAGACAAATGTGTTGTTTTCAATTTTTAAAGTTTGAACCAGAAGATAAAGGAGGTTAAGATCATTTAACAAGCAGGTCTTTAAAAAAAATTAAAGATATTAAAGACTGAAAAGATTTTTAAGAAATGATAGGCAGGCATTTACAGACAAAGCAATTCCTTTTTCTTCTTTTTCAAAATGTGAAATTTCTTGAATAGATTAAAATAAAACTTGAAGGTTTTAAACAAATAAATCACTTTTACTTACTCTTATATGTGATTAATTAACAAAGAAATATTCTTTAGCCATCATGCTTTTCAAGTATGTTAAACCCAAATAGTATACTGTACAGTAAGTGATTATTTTTGAAAGTGTTGATTAATTTTTTATAACAGCACCTCACCAGACTAATGATTTTTTTTGTCAATGCATTTATTGCAAACACATTTGTTTCTATAGTAACAGCCACCTTACTGTGCCTTGAAAAATATAAAATTTACATAAACAAATAAAAGTTTGTAATTGTTGATATGGTGAAGAGACTTTCATTGAATAGATAGTCTCCGGTGATTTTATAGATTTTTTTTATAGATTTTCTAGAAGTCAGAGGTGAAGCTATGACTGTAAGTTTTCAGGATGAGGACTTTGAAATTTCTCAACGTATGTTCAAGCAACATATTCTTATCATAGGAGAGAATGTTGGACTGTTTGCACAAGTTGTTATGCAAGTGATAGCAGGAACTAATGTGTTTTCTGAACGTTCCACAATATTTAGTGTAAACATAAATTAATGTGTATTTCTTTAATTAATAAAAAAAGTGTAATATGGATAAATTCTGTGAAATAAAACAGTTCAGGATATTCTGTTATAGGAAAAGAATCATGGTGGTAACAATAACTTTACACGAGTCTACGTTGGGTAGGGCTGCATCACACTGCTCTGCTGCTGATTATTTTTCCTATAACAGTATGTCAACATTATGTTGCTTACTTATGGTAAGACATGACGTTAGACACAAAATGGCTATGAAATTATAACTTTCCTAGCACTAGTCTGCTATTTTCATATACTGCTATTTTAAGTTTCAGAAATTGTGAGCACTGATGTCAGTATAGCCAGAATACTTCCATTTAAATTAATAGGTCAACAAAGATTTTATGCTAGTTTGGTAATATACATCAAAAATGAATTTATAATTTGTGCAGTAAATTAAGTTTCTGACATTTTTTTTAATTAATGTAAAACCACTTTCAAACCAAACTCTATTTAATTCTATGTCCTTTCACTTACACTATGTGTACAAATATGAAAGCTTGCATTGTATGTTTGTGTGTGATCAAGTGCAACAAGAAAAAAAGGACCCCAAATTACCCGGGTCTTTAGACAGCTGGGTGAAAATTATATGCATATACACAAGCCTGTCTGAAATCGAGCCAGGTTGGGGCATCTGTATTTCTCCAATGCACATGGAGGGATCATGCAGTCAGAGAACTACACTGTCTCTCACTCTGAAGGAGGGGCAAAGGGGAGAAGTCAGGGGGTGTCTGCTGTTAACAATGAGGGTGCTTCATGAACGCCAATCTAACTGGCCTAAGGCAAGAAAGACATCAGCACGTCAACACTCCAGACAGAGAAGCCTGTACAGCCATTATCTCTAAACAACCACGGCCTTCTCAGAGCACACAGGCCTTTTACAAGTGCTAATAAAGATAATTAGTACAAAAACTTGTAAACGGGTAAAAGCTATTAGGAGCCTTCATTTTTGTGAAGGATCATTTGTTACTCATATGCAACAAATGCCAAATGACAACTTGAGAAGGAGAAATTGGTGTTTTGCTTGGCACACAGTTGAGCTTAACTGCTTTTTATGATTTATTAAAATATTAAAACATTACATATAAGTCAGAGTGGCTAAGTGATGATTGTTTAGGTTCGTGCCCTGAGAAATGTGCAGCATTTTAAACAGTATGTCATTCAGTGCTGTCAAACATAAAGCCCATAAAGCCATACAGTCTATTTAAAATGTAGCAACCCTCTGTTGCATTGTGGTGTACACCCTCAGTTGGATTTTATTTAATTATACAGATTGCCAGCCTCTTAACACTGCTTTTCATGCAGTGTACAGTTTGACTTCTGACTCTTCTGAAAAATGCCCATTATCCAGGATGTGAGATTGCCACATAATGGACACGCACAAGCATTTAACTGCAGGGTCAATACAAAGTTTAATAATTGCAAACTCTTTAAAGTCTCTTGAACGGAGTTGAAAGCCTGTAAAATGCCTGCACACTACAATATGAGTGGTCATTTTTGGCTTCCAAAATGATGATCCAGGTAATAGGTGGGCATATTCCTTTTCTAACTAATTGCTCTCCCTCTCTCTTTTAAGCTATTACTCTCTTAACATCCTGATAATAGCTTCTTTTTTAATTCACTTTCGTGTACAGTATATTCAGGACACACCGTCCAGAATTCCAGGTGCATAGATTCATAGATGGAAGTACCTTTTATATGCTGGTGCATTTTTTTTTTAAAAACAATATTATATCTAAGGACTATCTAAGGAAGTGCTTCTTGAATAAATAAAAAAATTATGTTTTTTTTTCAGCCACATTCAAGGAGCCAAATAAAATGTTTTTCTAAGAGTGTTGGTTATTTATAGTCTTCCCCTATTATACTTTAAAGTAATCAGTAAAACAAGGATAAATACAATTGAACATCTCATTTGGTTCATGTGTTACAAAACATTTTAAAATTATAATGACATAAATTTTCTTGGAACTGGGCTACGGAAAGCCTTTATCACTAGAACTTGCATTATTTTTTTAAACCCTAGGCCAAAGTCATCTTGTCACCTTAAGAAATATTTTCACACTTGCAAATTCAAATTCAGGTTTGCTTGACTTCATATAATTCATATAAAATGTTTGAAAGCTTAAGGTTAAGAAAAGGAGGAGGGGCTCACGTTAATTATTTAATTATTATTTAATTGTTATTTAATTTAATTATTTATTATTTAAAAATTCAAATTAATTTCAGAATATTAAATTCAAGGAGCCTTTTATTTCTCAAACTTTAATCTAATATGAGAGTGCGTTTATATTATCCCTCTGTTGTAAGCTTTACTATTTTAATTGTTTGGAAATATCATTGTGAATTTTTGTTTTATCACTAATACATTTTGGATCTCTGCACCTTCTAAGGTTCAGTATGATGAACGTTTATGTGATTCAAGGCAGCTTATGAATCCAGGCATCATCATTGAGCATACTATGATGCATTATTGTTTGGTCCAGATGGGATATCTAGCCAAGTCAAGTGTACAATCCCGACCTTTCATTGACAATAAAGTTGCCATCTTGGCCCTGGTATACTTCAATACATATGGCTGATAATGGAATTACTCAAACACCGGAAAGATGTTAAGTACTTTATATAGCAATGTGGTCTGCTTCTCACAGCTGGCACTTCATCCCATATACTGCTGCATTCTGGGAACCCGCCGTCTGTCTCCCTCTTTACCCCACTATCTCCAGCCTTAATCTAAAGGCCAGCTATTATGATTTCTGTACTTGGCGTATCTGAGGCCGATTTAGAACATCAACACCATCAATCACAAATCTGAGAGGCCAAGCAGCTGGCTGAACCTTGTTGTCCTGCAGGCCTATTTGTCATCTGGGATACGTCCTCCCTGCAAGTAGTTTGTTCACTCCGATAACGGCCTCACAGATTTCTTTTCTCAAACAATGCCCCAGTAAACCTATATTTTGACTACCCTCCTACAACCACACGATGGAGAACTTATCCAAATATCAAACTTTGGATGAAGTTTGATGAGTTTTGTTTAGGTGATGAAGAAGAGGGGGAGCATAAGATGAAAAAAATTCATCTTATGATGAATCCATCCATTAAAAAACAAAAATAAATACTATTAATAACAGCAGGGAGGTGAAGAATAAAAATAATGTTTGTGCTTTTGCTTTTAAATACTGTATCTGAGTCTTATATGGTTTGCTGTGGCCAATTCAAATGACTGAACAAAGCCTCCAAGTAAACAACTAAACAAGCTCTCCATAACATGGCTATGACTCACTATCTACTAAAACAAAATCTGGTATGACTGTTAGGCACTTATAAAAAGCAAATAATAGCATCTAAGCATGCCATTACAAAAAAAGAAAAACCCTGGGTTTATAAGACATAAAATCCCACAAACATCCATCCTCTACAGTGGAGCTAATCATAAGTAGGCTGTGTAACAATAGCCTTTGTTGTATTAATATTATGGATGTGCTGGGAATTTTTATTTATGCATTTATTTATTTATAAATAACATGAATATTAGTGCATTGCTGCAATTCCTGAAATGAACAAGTACTTAAAGAATAAAGAACTAATGCTTGCCAGTTGCAGTTATGTGTTCAATTGAGAACAAATACTTTGTTGAATATTCATGTTGTAATGGCACTTAATTGAACAAAAGATTCTCCTGATTTGCATATCCATCAGTGCCCTTGATGGGAAATGGTGGAGGTACTGGCACAGAGCCACAGCTGTATGTATCAGTAAATGATACCTCATGTAATTATCCCTCACACAGCTATTTGTTATATATCTCATCTACGCAAAAGGAATATGAAGAATATCAGCAGGTTTGAAAATTAGTTTACTGTATAAGACTGGACACTACAAAATAAATTTTACTTTTAACTGTAATGCTAAGAAGGCTTTGGAAAAGATATTCTGGATCTCAGTGGGACTTACTAGTAAAATAAATTTGAATGAATAAGAACTAAATTCTTTTTATTACATTCACTTAAAAAGGATAAGCAAGTGACATTTATAACATGCTGTTACTCCTGTTAATTTACAGGGAATATCTTAATCGCTAAAATCGTTTCTATTTTGTCAATTCTCTTTCTATAGCTTATCATTATTGTTTTGTTTGTGTGATCAATATGACTTATCAGTTTATCAGATATTATCAGTCCCAACTAGTTACCCTCTCGACCTTTCTTGTAATATTGATATAATAAGTCATAATATAGCAAAACTTAACCTATAAGAGAATAAAACTCAATGATGACATGAGCATAATTATGCATGACATTTTGTTAACAAATGCTTATGCCAAATATAAATATTTATATTACTACACAAACACAATAGCCTAAGTAATTAATAAGATATGCTTGAAAAAAAATCTAATTAATGAATGCCCTGGAATACATTCCGATTTTAGGTTTGTATACCAGGCTTTTAAAAAATCATTAACCATTATCTATGAATATTTGATATCATGTAAAGGTGAAATTAACAGTTATAGTCAGAACACAGCTGTGTGATATTTCTAAGACACTGATTAGTGTACAGTAATTATGCTGTACACTGCCTAGCTACACAAAAGGTGCACACTGAAATATTTAATTTGACCAGGTTTATTTTTGGATTACGATGGTGGCCATTCATGTTTGAAAATTATTCCTCATGGTCCCAGAACTAATCTTTTACAAGTCCTGGAATAGGAAACAAACAAACAAACAAACAAACAAACAAACAAACAAATAAAATAAGAACCACTGATATGATAACATAGTTATTCAGTACATTCAGGTCATAAGCTGACTTCATTTTATTGCCACATAACATTACTGACACTATACCAGACCAGCTAAAGCAAACCCAGATCATAACACTACCTCCATGTGCTTCCCTTATTACCCTGGCACTTCCTTTGCTCTGGAATAGAGTCAGTCTGGACTCATCAGACCGCGTGATCTTTTTCCTTTGCTCCAAAGTTCAATGTTTATGCTCACTAACAAATTGAAGCCTTTTTCTGATTAGTCTCACTAACAGTTGTTTAGTCCCAATTCTGAGTTCTCATCACGTTGCGTGTTCGGAAATCCTCTTACTTAACTATTAATCATAGCTATGATTTCTACTTTTTATTATTTTTATGATGCAACTACGAACATTTTTTTAAGTGATCTTCATTCATAATTTTTTTTTACTACATTTCTTCCACAAAGTTGATATATAATATTGTGCTACATTATGTAGTCAATTCTACTGAATTAAACAATTTGTATGTATTTGATAACCAGTTATTATCTATTGTCTTCCATAAAAGAAATATAATTTTCTTAGCATAAAACAATATGTTTTTCCATGGCTTTAATGACGTTTAATGAGTTACAGTAAAATATAATGTGACACAAGGGGAAATGGTTTTCAATTATTTTATTTATCTATATTTATTCAAAAAGCTTTTAGAAAGGTAGGGTAAAAAGGACAATTATTTGCTCTCATCACATTCTATGATTACTGTTGTATTGTAAGTGCTAATACATTCAGCTATTTCTAGAAACAATGTATTTGCTTTTATTATTATGTTTTTTTGTCAACTACAGTACACTCATATCAAAAGCATGATTTGTGTTATGTTGGTAACATTGTAATAGCAAAGACTTGCAAGACGTTATGTCATGTGGGTTGCTCCCCTGTGTGACAGTTTTTCCACGTAGGGTCTTCACATATCACACAGTGTTTCCTAGATGTGCTCTGGATCTATAACCACTCTGAACACTGAAAAACTGTGACTGATAAAGATGAAGTAATGAATAAATGTATGGATGTAGGACAGCACATTGGTGCAGCCGGTACCATTGTTATCTCACAGCTCCAGTGTCCCTTGTTCCATCCTGAGCTTGGCATACTGTGGGATATTTGATATATTCTCCCCATGTGCGTGTGTGCTTTCTTTGAGGTTTCAGTTTTTCCTCCCAGTTTAAAAAAAACAAACAAAAAAACAACAGCAGGTGGATGGGCTACTATAAATTGCGTCTAGGTGTGATAGACTGTGTGAAGGTGAGTGATGGATTGGCATCTGATCTAGTGTGTATTCCTGTCACACACCCAGTGTTCCCAGGTTATCCAATACATTCTGACCAAGATAAAGACGTTACTGAAAACAAATGAATGTATTCTTGAGGAAGTATATATGGCAGTGAAAACCAAAAAAGGTGAAAGGTTTTAAGATAATAGAAAATTATTGTGTTTAGGAAGCCAATTTATGTGTCTCACTCATTTATTAAGAACATATTGTTGAGAGAATATATACTTATAAAAAAAGGGTTCATCAAGGTTCAAAGGAAAATTAATCGGTCTTAGCAAAACTGTGGTGTGTTATTTAAATGATTTTGCTTTATATCTTTACATATTATACATCCATAAAGCCTACACTTACACACACACATTATATATATGTTTTTCTTATTTACATTGACTTTTGACTTATATGCAAAAAGCTGAAACTGTTACATTTCAGCTACTTTAGCAGGAACAAGGTGCACTTTGAATGGTGGTGGAATAAAACCCCCTAAATTGAACCCTTAGCATTTACTACTCTTTGAAAAGTCTTAATGACAAATCACCACTTTCCCTTTCACCACCTAGTGTTTCATCTGCAGTCACCCCGTGGTGCTCTGGTCTCTTTAAAAGCTTGTCATTGGCTAAGTGCCGCAAACCTTAGCCTTGGGCTATACCTTAGAAAATTATTCTTGGTTTCTTGCCCTGACGCCCATGCACAAGAGAGGCTTAATACAGTCTCTGTTCATTTCAATAGTCTTGAAAAATTTCTTTCCTTTACCTATAATAAATTTGAGCCGTGCCTCAACACTTTGTTTTGATGAAGGACGTGTTATGGTGTTGCTAATGTGTGAGCATAATTCTACAATAACAGCTGGGCAATCAATGAAACAAACACAGAATCCTTGAAACTTGTTGATCTTCAAATACAGTTTGTGAAACTAAAATAGGGAATATCAGTGGAAAATGTCATAATTAAAAGCCAAGGTCTTTTTATGTTTCTGCATTGCTTGCTGCCTAGGACACCTTAGGTGTACCTGAATATTTGATAAAGATTTGTAATCAGGTCATATACAGATGCATACTGTCTTGGTTCATGATAAATTGAATTAAATGTAAAAATAAGGTTCAGTAAGGTAGAAAAATAGCAAATAAATATTATATATTTGAATTAAGAATTCGCCACCTAGATACTTATTGAAAAATGTTAAAATACGCCTTTCCTGAATTCATTAAAATGATCAGTTACAAATAAATGTTGACAATAGACTAAAAAAATCAAAGAACATTTTTGCCGGTCCAATTTCCAAATAATTGTAGGCATGTCTTATGTGGACCAAAAGAGATGAAGAAATGAAGACATGTCAATGGCAATGGAGAATGTTTTTGTAAAAAAAGTAATAATTACATTTCCAAACAAGCCACCAAGCTGTACAAACATAGGACTTGAGAGCTCAGGGGAGAAGAGAGATCATTGTGTCCAGTCCTGGATTCCCAGTGCATAAACTACTGAACCCAACTTCCGCCAACGACCAATCGGGCCTCTCTGACACATACCCAGGTGACCACTACTCTAGTCTTGTTGGTCTAACTACTTAATAAGTGCCTGTTAGAGGTTTTCCTGGATAAAGTCCAGAGCTGAAGGGGCCCTCAAAGCAGCTGAGTCCAAATGAGGATAGCTTCATTTATCAATCTGCCCAATCATTGGTGTTTCCGAACCACATGGTGATTATTAAAATGTTCACCATGATAGACACCTGAAACAGTGGCTCTCAGACAGATGTTATAGTCAGTCATTAAAAATGAACTTGATCTCCCAGTTCAAGCACTAGACTCTAAAAAAAAAACTGATGTGATAATAACCACCAGGCAAGAAAAAAACAACAACAACAGAAAATAGACATTTCCTTCTCCTTTTATATCTTCTACAATATCCCCCTGTGTGCCGCAGATATCATTATATCCTGAAGAATGTTGTTGGATTTCCAATCCTCTTTATAGATGACAGATGAGAAGCGGGCAGGTATTAGAGTGGAACACTTTATCACTTACTCCGTAAGCCCCTTGATGAGGGACGTTCACTTGAGAATGTCATTCCAACACGGAGAGAGAGAGAGAGAAAGAGAGAGAGAGAGAGAGAGAGAGAGAGAGAGAATAAAGAGTCTCACTAAGGTTTGCCATATCTCTCACAATGCACCATTGTGATGAATTTAAGGTGGTGTACTGAAAAATATTATTTTTTTTCTGACCTAAGACATCATTTGATTGATAATTTTATGTAATTCAAAAGCACATCTTCATCCTATACCACATACACACTTTCTAAAAGCAACAATAGCAAAATTAACCGTCTAAATCTGCTGTAACTTTCACATTAGAGGTTAAAATATAAATCTGTTATCATACAACATACAGTATCATAAACACAGACCTATATATTACAAGCAGGATTGTTAATGACATTTTGGTAACATATCATTATGTCAAACATAAACATTTCTATTATAACACAAACGTAGTCATCACAGTAATTTGATATATAATATCCAAGCCCTAGGTCTTGTACAGATCTGAGATTTGCACGCCATGCCTTAAAAGCCATTCATTTTGTCCGGAGTTACTTTGTTATGAAGGGTTTGCATAAATCAAATGTAAAATGAATAATTAAAATCTGAACATAGCCATTTGGTACTTATGAGACAATGACTAATGTACTATAAACAGTATACTGTCAAACAAAGTTAAGACTTTAAACTTTTATGATGCTGTAACATTTTTCATAATGTTTATTAAAACAAAACCTGTTGTGCTAGTTTATATGATGCACTATTAAATCAGCAAGAGCTCCATATTCCCAAATAATACAGTTTTCATTAAACCGGACATAATCCTGAAGCAAACAAACAAAGTAAATTATTCTAATGATGATAACAGGAAGACCTTGGGGTAAAGAACAAGTGATCAACTGTGGGCTGTTCACATCAGTCCACAAAATTCCTAAATATCTGTGCTCTTTTGTAATTTTGGGTAGACCCCCCATATTTCATTTCTCTCTCGCTGATAGTATTTATCAGCAAAATCCTGATAAAAAAAAGAAAAAGAAAAAGAAAAGCAACTTAAGCTCGAACATAAGTAAGACAGAGGTGAACAGGATTACAGGGGCCGACTAGGACAGACATTAGATTGTATGGCCATAAAGGGCCATTAGTGTTGGCAAACTGTACTTCAAGCCCCAGATGACAGGGCTTTTCAAGACAGACAGATGAAAAATATGAAGCTAAAATTCCTCATGACAGACAGTTGAATTAGTTGGTTTGAAGGCTTGAGAGCAAAAAAATATGAAGCTTTGTTGTGCATATTTTTTCCACATGTTCATGTGGCTTTGACTGTGTTATTACCTCATTTGATCAACAACATACTTTTTCATAAAGCACAAACCTGAACCCTCATTACAAAGATTCATCACACAAGACATAGTGATCGTAGATTTAGTGGCTAAATGGAAATAAATGTAATACCAAAAACTCGACAGATATACTATATACAAGAAGGCACTCATCAACTTCTAAGAGTTCGTGTTTTTAAATGAATCAAATAAATTTGACAGCTTGGTCTATAATAATTGTTCTAAACACAAATATGTTTTTGGAACAACATAAGCAAGAATATAATAAGTAAGGGATAAAACATGATGGGGCATGCTGTTACAGAAAAGTAATCAGTTATAGGGTGGTGTTATGCGACATGCATTTTATTTATTATTTATTTTCCAACAAAAGCATGTTCTAAAATATTTTGTTCTTCTTGTACCACAGTGATTATGAACAGTACCTGTCAAAAGTTTAGATTTGCTTTCTACATTCTAGAACAATATTGATTTTTTTGGTCAAAACTATGAAATAACACATATGGTAATAAGTAATTATGTAACAACAACAAAAACATCAGTCAGTTATTATTTTAAAACATGACATGAAGCTGTTCTGGAATGGTTCTTGCGAGAACAGTATTGTCAAGTGCATTTGCAAAACCCATCGAGCACCATGATGAAGTTCATTTAGAGTTACAAGCTTCAAAAATCACCAATCAACAGAACCTCAGATAAGAGCTGTTATGAAGACTTTACAGAGCATAAGGAGCAGACACATTTCAATATCCACTGTTCAGTGGAGATTATTGCATATTTTGGATACCTTCAGCATTGTTTTACAATGTAGAACAAAATACAATCAGGAAAGACCATGGAATTAGAAGGTGTGTCCAAACTTTTGCCTGTTGTTGTATATTTTTAAGCATTCAACTTTAACAATAACCTGGCAAACAAAATGTTGATAAATAAACTGGAAAGAAAAACAGTCCTCAGTGATCTTATTCTTATAATAGTATAATAATATTATAAAGTTCATAGTCAGTCCCTACACAGACATGATATGGAGATACTTTAAAAGTCGGCTTTTCCAGAGTTGTCTCGATTGTCTTTCTCCTGTATGGGCTGAATGAGGCAGGGTGATTATCTTATCGAGGCTCTCAGACAGGTAGACAGCTGCATGTTCTGGGGTGTTGTCACTTTCCCTGGCAGAGCAGGAGCCATATCACTAATCTGCTACAGGGATCAGTCAGATGGGAGCTGGAAGTGATGATGGCTCTGTTCACCCACCTTTTCTCCATCTCATATCCCTCCACCTACCCCCATCCAAACTGCACTCACTTGCTCGTCCTAGCACCCCTCAGGCCAAAATGTGATCTTTGTCCTGATAAAGGTCGGTGGAAGCGAGACTGCCAGACTGGCCGGGCTGGGTCGGAGCCTCTATGAGGACTCAGTGCAATACTGTCCTGGAGGGGCTGATGAATGGCATTCTCACATGTGAAGAAAGACCGGGAGTCAGTCTGGGTAGCCCTTCTGTCTACCCCCCTCCCTACCCCAGGAGACTCCAGGCGCCATGGTGTAACTGCAGTCTCAGGTATGCTCAGCGAACATTGAACAACATTCCCAAGCCCATGCCTAAGACCATGCGTATAAGGATCCTTCCAGTCTTGTCAACTGTATGCAATTAGTGTGAACAATCATTTGGCCTCTGCTGTTCTCTCATAAATAAACTGTTTTCTTTTACTTAAACAAACCAGATTGATCTGTTTAAAACATCATCCTAACATCGTCCTTTTCTGCATACTCTTTTTGTGTAAGCACTTAAGATGATTACTAAATAGTTTTGAAAATAGAATAAGTGAGTAAGATCTTAGTTGAGGTTTTCACCGTCTGTCAGCAAATGGGAGCCACGGGGCAATTTTCATTGTGGTGCATGTGGTTTTGTGGTGTATGTGCTGTCATTTATCTACACTGCAACACAGAGGCCTACCCACCAGTCGCTGTCAGTTCATTACTGGAACACGCCGCATGGATCACAATGTAATTTGTACTTTATTGAAAAATGTGTGCTCTAATTGAGGTGTTTTTTTTAATTTATGTAAATAGTTTTATTTTACATTTCACCACCAGTGTTACTTAAAAGATCTCTTTTGTCTCAACATACACCACTAGTTCTACTTGCTTAATGTGACTGCTGAATGCTTGGTTTATTCACTCTCATATAAGTCTTATATATGATATGTGATTAGTCATGTGTAATTTCAACTTAAACCTAAATATTTACAAAAGAGTAAGTGCACTAAGAACTGTACTCTATACTTGACAAGGAAATATGTAGATGTTTGACCAGACAAAGTGGCATTACAAGAGTAAACAATGTGATGTATTTTTAATTACATAAATTCTGAAATCTTTTTTAGACTTTGTACAGGTTGCAAATAAAATTCAATCTGCATAACTTAGCAGGGGTTCAAATATCTCTAACCTTAAGATATTAGTTTGTAAGTTTGTTCATTTGCTTGTTTGTTGGTTTCTTTGTTTATTCATTTATTAATATCCACGTTATTCAATCATGGTCCTGGGAACACTGGTTGTGTGGCATGAAATCATTTTTGGAAGGTTGTGGAAAACCCAGAAGAAACCTGCACAGGCACAGAAAACATTGGACCCTGAAGTGTTATAACCTCAAAGTACTTGCATGTCAAGACCAATTATTTTGTTTTTACTATACACTGAAGACATTTATTTTGAAGATCAAACAAAGAATTGGAGACAATATATCAGATTTCCAGTCCAATATAAATAAAGCGACATCTAAAACATCAGCCTTGCTGTCCAATACTTCGGAGGGGACTATACCTACTGTGTAACCCTGCCTTTGTCTATGTGTATGGATCATAATCATATTTTGAGTAATGCTCTTGTGGATCAGTTATTCTATATATTGAATGGCTAGTTAAGCAGCTACTATATAAACAGTGTTGCAGCTACTATATAAACAGTGTTGCAGCTACTATATAAACAGTGTTGTTTTTAACACTAATCACTTATTTGCGACTTTATGGCGACCATGATAACACACCTAATGTACAATTAGAAACTATAGCCAATTTCTGACCAAAGGCTGATGTCACTCCTCTGTTGAGGTTAAGATTGATTTACTACCCAAATTATCTGGCCAACAGTGGTCTCTTTTCACCAATGGATGTCACAGAGAGGGAGTGATAAGAATAGCAAAGGATGAACTACACACAGTCATTGCACACATACCTACATATGTACATCTATATTAGGTTTATCTTATAATAATAATAATAATAATAATAATAATATGCTGCAAGATATTATTATTATTATTATTATTATTATTATTATATATATTAGTAAGATACAAAATAGGTGTACTGAGTACAAAATAAACAGTCATTGGAGTGTACAGAGTGACCCATAAGTCATAATAAATTATTTAATGTAATTATTTAAAATAATAAATTACAGCAAATACTGAAATTGACAGCCTCTGATTTCATGGGACATGTGTATTCACTGCATACAAGAATGCTGAGATGATTTCATCCTTTAGTGCAATGATTGTTCTGGGCTGATTCAAATAGACTACTGACTTCATGCTGTTTCTTAAGGCCCGTGATCCATCATGTAACAATACAGCAGCATTGTACACAGGAGTACAAAAAAAGTGAATGCAGCTCGAGATGAATGCAAAAATATACAAATAATACAAGGGATTTAAAATTAATTAGTTAATACATCTTCTATACCTATTATCCTGTGTACAGGGTAACGGGGAGACAGGAACCTATCCCAGGAGACTTAAGGCATGAGGCAGGGTACACCCTGGACAGGGAGCCAATCCATCGCTGTGCACGCACATGCATACACCACAAACTTCTTCACACAGTGGGAGGAAACCGGAGTACCTGAAGGAAACCCACCAAGTATGGGGAGAACATGCAGGACCGGAGGAAGGAATTCAACCCAGACCCTGGAGGTGCATGGCCACAGTGCTAACCACCACTGCTGCTCCATCAGACATTCAGGAAAATAAATGTGGATGGTAACTAGATAGGGCAGTGACAATAATGTTCAAATCAATGATAATAAATAAAAAGTAGGGTAGAATTTCGGAGACAGCCTCAACTAAATGGTACTGTTAACCATATCGAACACAATTTCAATCACTGAGTTATTTTACTGGATGTTTTAGGCTGTGAATATACACATTTTTAATTAAAACTTGAAAACTGAAAGAAAAAAAAAAGAAACCAGCTGTATTTGTTTCCTACACAGAACCCATGGGGGCGTAAACTTTTGCGCTGGACAGTAAACATATCGGCGCCATGTTTTGGAGGCGGAACTAACGCTCCTTGTAATATGCGCGTGCGCACAAAAATGCGCATGCGCCATTATTCTTCCTACGGTTCTCTCGTGTTGAGGTGAATATTGAGAAGCTAACTAGCTGCAATGTCTGATAAAAAACAGACTGTAGATTTGGGTTTGTTGGAAGAAGATGACGAATTTGAAGAATTTCCAGCCGAAGGTGAATGAATTTTACATTTGTTTTGTGATTTGGACGATAAAGAAAAGTGATTTGAGGGTGTCTCGGGACAGTGACTCAGCGAGCAGCTAGCTTTGCTAACGTTAACTTATGGTTAATGGGAGTTTTGTGATATAACACGTTCAATAGAAGGGTGTCTAAGTTAAATAATAGTCTATAATTAATAAAGGATCAAAAGTGTCTTAAGATATTTAACGACCATGTCGTTTGAAGAATCCCATTTTGATACTGAACTATCAAGCTACATTAATAGAAAGGGCAGGTAAGTTTCCGGTTGAAATAAGCAGCTCTCTCTTCTCTCTTTGTGATTATATTGAATCTTCATTTTCGCCTGTATGGTACAGAATTACAATAACTAAGTGTGTATATTAGCATGATGCCTACACCGCTGTAGGTTTGGTATTACATCAGTAACAGCGGTGCACAAAGACATGTTTGAGATTTGTCCCCATTGGTGCCAGCTACCCTTACCTTCCCTTAAAAAAAGCTAAGGCTTCACTCGGACAGCGACTACACAGACACTCGGTGAACAATCTAAAGCATTATCAGTCGGGAAAATAATACTTTCTCTTACAGAAAAAAAAAGTAATTTTTGTCATGGCATCATAATCGAATAAAGAAGATTCTTAATATTGTATAATATTGGTGACTCAGTGGAAGGTTTCCTGCGACCCCTCGATGGAAGCAGCCGAAAGACTTGCATCTTTGTATTTTTGCAAACAAAATTAAGTAGATGTAGCAGTCTGAAGGCCGGCAGGAAGAGCATGGTTACTGATGGAGTAACTCATTGGTTATTTAAAAAAAATATCCAAAAAGAGATGTTATAATAAAGATGTGAGCTAGAAAGCCATATCAACGCACTTGACCATTGGCTCTCACTGTATTTCAGCAGTTCATATGTAATCAGGTGTTTTGGTCCAGCAAAACTACAAATACTTTATAGTCTTTATTATAATAATTATGTTATTATAGTTATGTCATGTTTTTTTTATTTTTATAATTGTTTCCAACATCTGTTTGATTCTCAGACTGGACAGGCCTGGATGAAGATGAGGATGCTCATGTGTGGGAAGATAACTGGGACGACGATAACGTAGAAGATGACTTCTCCAAACAGCTAAGGTATGTTGTTGTCTTCTATCTAGCAAGCACTTTTCTAAAGATTTGCTACAACCTTTTTACAACCTTGATTCTGCTGCATGTTGTGAAATTGTTCCTATGTGTTGACACCGTCTATTGGACAGCATTTTAAACAAAAGTAGTTTCTGGCGTATGTTAGCAGCAGAAGATGCTGCCTAGTAAATACTTCCTGAATCCAACAAATTTGTAATGTCAATGTTGTAAAATTGATTATCAGCACTACATAAGATGATATGCTTTTAAGCATAACCAGATTAAAGTATTGAAAGACTTGATGGACTTACTGTCAGCACAATTTGATCGCCCTGTTGTAAGTGGTTTTTTTTTTTAATTTTTTTTTTAAATTATTATTATTTTTTTTTAATTTAATAAATCAAAGCCTTTATAAATATTATGTCCGTCAGTGTACATATTTGGTAAACAATAAGTTGCATTGATGCGTATACTGACTGACTGAGGCCTCAGAACATTAAACTCATTGAGCTGATGTAGTATGTAATATTGTAATATTCAGAGATTTTTCAGAAGCATATACAAAAAAAATAGTAACAATTGTTGGAATCTTTAATAGAGTGCAAAGATATTCGAATGGCTTGAATGGAAAAAGCAGTGTTGGAATTTTTTTTTTTTTTATTCCCCTGTATTTGTACAGCTAGGTTTTTCTTTTTTATATTTTGTTTGTACAGCAAGGTTTTCTTAGCTAAAGTTTTTCTATATTTTATTTCTTATTTTATTCATATATATTTCCTGTTAATCTTTTTTTAGGTCATGGGTGGTCGTTTGAGCATATCGTACTGTGTATGATTATGTGACCAATTAAATTAGAATTTGAAATAATAAATCTGTCTCTCTTGACCATTATAATTGGCAAATTTTGGTTTAGTTTTTTGATATGGAGTTTCATCCTTCCTTTGTAGATTTATTTGGTTGTATTTTTTTTTTTTTGTGATTTTAAATTTCTGTATGAATTCTTTTGGCAGAGCTGAACTAGAGAAGCATGGATACAAGATGGAGACGTCGTAACATTGACCCTCACATAAAAAGCTAATGACTGGTTAATCCGATATGAACATAATCATATTCTTCTTGTAAGGAGTCGACGAGTGTTACCATTGTGAGGATACTGGAATAGAATGATTGTGTATGCTCGTGTGTCACAAGAAACTATTTGTATGTGTTAATATTTGTTTTATTAAAGCTTTTCTCTTCCTATTTGGTTTTAGTTTAATTTGTCATTATATTTCTGATGTGGTTTTACAGACACTTTTTTTAATGGTTTCTAAAACTGGAAATTTTCTAAAAATTCTCTTTTCAGGAAAAAATATAACTCGCAAAGACAAGGTGTAAAAAGACTAAGACTACTTTGAGCAGTTGTGAGGTTCTTGTTCTAACAGAAAGCATCTTAAAAAAAAAAAGTATTTGGAGTTGACTCCATCTCTCAGTATTAAAACGGATATGTTTTATTTTGTATGTAATTGAGTATAGTAGACAGTAACTAAATTAATCTGCATTTTCGATGCAAGTCTTATAATAAAGAATTTGTTGCATCGGAATGGTGGCTATGTAGCTTTGTATCCCTAGATGGTAAAAACACTTGTCAGAATTAAATAATACACCAGAGTGGAATGCAGCTGGGAAATGTTTTCTTGTGTTAAATGATAGCAATTCAGTGGTATGTGGAGTTTAAGTGTAGGTGCAGACTTCTATGGTTTAGCTTTGCTTTGATGCATTTTCAGCTAAAACAGCAGTCAGACCAACACAAGCAAAATTCACATGGTAGACAAGCCAGTTAAATGAAATTGAAAGTTTAGCAACTATTTGTGAGCCAGTAAAAAAACAAGAAGGAGGGTCTCTTTGGTCAATTAAATATAGAGGACATGCTAATTAAGTAATGCTCACGCCAGATTCCTGCATCTTACTGTAACATAACATAAAACATTAAAAAAAATAGGCTAACATTGCCTCTGCATCCTCTCCAAAAATCACAACTGATTAGTAGCAGATTATTGATGTGTTGGTGTAAGTATGCTGTTAGCATGCTGTTGATCCATTAACTATATTTTTAAATTTAATATATAATAAAATCTGACCGCTCACACACCCCTTTTTATCCGGTGTAAAGCTTATAGATACTTAACAGAACAGAAAAAAAAAGCTGACATTGTGTAGAGATCCTGTATGTGTTATTCAGTGAAACCCACAGAGGCAGGGAAAGCAAGCTAAGGAGTAGCTCCACTGCTGTTCACAGCACTTCCTGCTGAGCCTGTGGTGTTTGGCAAGCAGATTATCCAGTGCAGTGTGTGTCAAAGGCAGGGGGGTGGCCGCAGTCTGTCCTGCCTGGGCCTGCCCACCTTCGCCATCGGGCCCTGCTCTTCCGCTTTGCTCGGCATGGGCTCCCACACACGCACAAGCTGAGACCAATTTGCTCTGCCGCACTCCCCTAGCAAAATGATTTCTTTGGATTTGTGGCTCTCAGTCTCAGCGCCATAATGAGCTGAAATCGACGCCAGTAAGACATCTTTTACCACAGGAGAGAATCCTCCTATTCTGTTCCATCTCTGTGTGGCCTCTTTCTGTTTTACTTTCTTGATTTAGCCTTTGTCTATTAGAGTTTATCCATTAAAAGTACTTCTAAAACATGATTATAAGAGGTCTGGTGTTTCACCTCAATCTCTTTTTATTTATTTATCTTTTTGTTGGATGGACTAAATTTCCAATAGGTTTCATTCTTCATGTTCAATTTAGAGGTGGTTTTATATTACAATTCAAAAAAGCTTGGTTTAAACATGAGCACTATTCCTACAAATGTAGGTAATTTGATATTTTGAGACACTGAGCCTTTGAATTAAATGAACTGCTATTAAATCAATAATACCGGCACTTTTTGTAATTTTAACAGGGGAATAGAGAGGAGCAGGAGCATATGCACACGCACAGCCAGACATACTCATAACATGCAAATCCACCGATACCCTTGAAAATGAGTGCTGTGTGCTGGATGATTATTTTAATTGTTGGAAAGTCGGCGAGGTGTGAAAATCACTAAGTGAGAGGAACAGCGAAGAATCCAAGACCATTTTGTTTGTGCCAGAGGCGTAAGATTGGCTTTGTGTTTGACTGAAGGTGGTCTTTTGTGTTGTCCACAAAAAACAACAAAACAAAAAGAAAGAAGAAGAAAAAAAAATTATATATATATATATATATCGTGGAGCATGACAATAACCTTATGTTTGGGTCTATAGTGTTTCTTTTGTTCTGTTTATAACAGTCTGGTTACATAAATCTATGGTCAGATTTTTACTTTGTACAGACAACTGTTAAGTATTCATATTATTTACCAAACATTATTGTGTTGGCAATTAACTTGATTAATAAGAAATGTTTGCAAATGTATTTTATTTACATAATCCAAAAATTTAAATGTTGATCCTGATCATCTGCTGATAATTTATTCCAGTCCCACAGGTATTTTTCTTATTCTCTTTTATTTGGTTGTTTATTTAGTGGAATTTTTTTTCTCTGCTTTGAGTGTGAGTGAGAGTGACTGCGGTTCTGTGCTGCACACGACCTCAGTGAGCTTCCCTTCTATGAGCCAAGAAAAGACAGGGGGCTGTCGAGCTGGGAGCTTGCAGCTGCTGCAATAATAGGCCTAATTGCACATTTTCTTTTGTGGGGCTCAAATTAGTGGCAGAGCACAGCTACAATGCCCAAACTGCAAATAAAAAAAATAAAAAAAAGGGGAGAGAGAGAGAGGCAGAGAGAGAGACTCATGGGGCAAACTGCTCACCAGTGCGGTCCATCACCACCACCCACAGCTCCCTGTCCACACCTGCACTCGCCCTCGCCAAAGTAAACACAGATAATAAGGTGTAATTACTTTAAAAATAATAATGAGAACCCTCCATGTGACAATGGCCGGCCTGTTTATTGAGGGATGAAAATAACCTGTGAAGACACAGATGAGGGTTCCCCCATCAGGAGACCCTGAAAGGCTGTGCCATGTGTTAACCTCGTCTCGCAGCCCATTCTCTGTTGCTCAGCATGGAACTGTACAAGTCAAGCAGAATCCCAAACTCTGTCTTTTAGCACATTCACTGTAACATTCATTTGAGCACAATGCTCAGATACAGCACTTTGGATCATTAGCATTAAATGACTGCTAGTTTGCTATTTATTTTTTTTTTTTAGATATACTGGTAATACTGGAAATATTCACATCACATGCTCATAAGACATTATATCATTAAATGACTGTTTATATTTACAGTAAATTTGGGTGCATCTACAGAATGGAGCAAAGCATGTTTTGTGTTACCAACACATTATTTCACACATCAGTGAAACTTTTTGACCAGCTGACGCTTAACAGTTTATCCTAAAGGCATAGGCTTTAGGATTTAACTTTTAACTACACATTTTATTTAGCAAAATGTTGTTTAGAGTATTATTATTATTATTATTATTTTCTTTAATTGGTTATATTGCTTTGTAGTCCTTCAACAGCAAACATTTCACAGGCTGTCCATTAAAATATTATTGTTATGATCAATCTTTCAAAAAAGATTAGACCAAACCTTTGTCCTGTACTTTATGTCAAGCCATTTAACAATGTTTAATAGCAGTTAATGTTACTGCAAAATACCCAGGGCTTCTAATTAGCCACAGAAATGAAACAGTGACATACCAGCATGCGCTGTGATGGCTGATGGTCGCTATTACAATACAGAATGTTTAAATTACTACTATAGTTTAAGCATGGAATATCATCTAGCTGTTTCTGTGTAATTAGGAGCTATAAACCCACTGGTTCATTTTTTCTTGAACGTATTCTATTATATACGATCATTAATCCAAGAATGGTTGTTGGACAGATTTTGAATAGTTTTTTTTCTTCTCTCTTTAATGGGACATCCAGCAAGCTCCAACTGTGTCTTCATCCGCCATCTTCAAGTAGCAAGCACCAGAATACCCAGTAATTAGAGTTTGCAGAGGTTTTCTTTTTTTATTCCATTCTCCCACTCTGCTAATAATATTTTAAGCATCCATATTGAGCCATTTGACTGCATGTAATAGCTCTGGACAGTCATGGAAGGAAAAATTAACAGAACAATTTAAGCAGATCAAGGCTTGCTGGGGCAATTAAGCACTACTGATGTTATCCTTGCCTGTAAATTACCAGTGCTCTGATAATTGTAATTAATTAATCAACTTGATCGTTCATGCGCTCCCATTAACACAAGAACTGTAAGGTAGACTGTGCCTTGACCCTTCAGGTGTGACATTTTTTCTGTTATATTGAACAACTCGTGTTAGTATTATCTGCAGCTCTCTATTAAAAAACACTACCAACCCTACTTGATTAGCAGAATTATGGGATAAAAGGGGAAAAGGTCCGTAACAGATGATATGTCCTTTTAAAAGGACATGTATGTTTTTTTTGTAGCAAAAATATTTTCCAATTAATTTTTATCTATAGAACGCTTTTAACACAGGATATTGTTATTTACGTCATTTATGTATAAATGAACTTTTTAATCCTAGTAAGCAAGCTGGAGGCAACAGTGGCAAGAGAACTCCAAGATGAGAAGAAAACAGACTTAAAAGGGAAGCCATTCTCCTCTGGGTGATATTAAATAGTACTGTGTATAACTTTTGCTATATGGTCAAAAGGTGCAATTGTATAACAGAAATGTATTTTAAATACACAACCTCCACTTTCTTGAGGTTACCATCTGTTAACCGATGAACACTTAGGTGCAAATCTGTTCATGGTAATTTCAGTCTTAAAATTATCTGAGCAGTTCATTGTTTCTTTTAAGCAGACCATATGAAAGCATCCTCAGCAGTAGGATATACAGTACTTATATTGCAAAGATTATGGTATGGTCACATGCAAATTTTTCATGAATGGTAACACATTACACAAGAAAAGTTAAAGGTTAAAAATGAGGTCATTGTTTGTACCTTTCTTTGTAAAACTTCATTCATATGAAATCATATGAAAGCCAATTACATCACTCTCAAGAGTTCGGAATTTGTAAAAATGAGATCACTCCATCATGTCATCAAGACAAACATTTTTTAATGCATATTTTATACAGCTCATAAATGCGAAGAACATGTGATATAATTACAATAAACAAACAAGCCCAGTTATGTAAAATGTTTGCTGATATGTTGAAGCATTTATGAAATGAGTCCCAGATGTCACTTTAAGATGATAAGTTTGTTTTCCAACACAAGAAAGTTCCCAAAAAATAACTATAGAAACAAACAAAAAAAAAATGCATTGAACATGCAAATCATAGAGTAGAACTCCATATATAGCCACATATCAGATTACTCTTTCAATCATCCTATACAATCGGAAGAGATGTTCTTAATTAGCTCAATAGTTCATGCGATGCTAAGTAATGAACAGAACATGAAAATTAAAATAAAAACAGTTTGTTGCATGCAGCCAGTGTGAACATTTGAAGCGAGTAAACAAAATGTGGAGCCCAACTGTAGATTACGAAGATCCTCTTAAACAATGTGGCATTGGGCTTTGAGATCCTGGGAGGCCTGGCGCAGACACAGAGAATGCTACAAGCTCAACGAGGAAACAATTAATCATGTGCGAGTGGCTGTCTGCTAACAAGACAACAATAATGTTCCAAATCTCTCCCTGAGGCCGGATTCAAATCCAGAAAGCTGTTCAGGCACACGGCCCCTCACACACACCCAGACACCCAGACAGAAACACATGAGTATATGTGCATACACCCACAACCACCCATACACGCACATACACGCGCAACCGTACAGGTGTTTAAGAGTGTATAATCCTCTGATTAAGTGTATGTAAGTGAATGTGTACTTTTTTTAGATTAATTTTTTATACACATTGTCTCATCATTGCACTTGAAACTTTTAAATAAAATAAACATTCTGTTCATGTTGCATTTTTTCACTCTCTGTGCCAAAAAACAACAACAACAGCAAAAAAAAAAAAAACACCTGAAATGTCACATTAATCAAGTTAATTCACAAAGAAGATCATCCATAGTTTAGAAAATAGAACTGAGAATTGATGAGGTGTTTCTTTAGAAAGACTTCATCTTTAATTTATCCATGTGTCCTGTGAGTGACGAACAGCCCTGAAATGAGTCAACACAGACAACGCCTACTGAAATACGATGGAAAATGTCAATTTTTATACGGCTTTCAGGGGTGTGGAATTAAAGAAATATATAAGCAAACAAAGAGCTGGTGTGTGTTTCAAGATGGGGTGTCTGGTCAGCATCACCCTGGCTGTCAAAATGAGGAGTGACACAGGTTACTGCAGGGCTTCCTGCTGAGGAACCCTGTTTCTGCTAGGCGGCAGAAATAGAGCTTTGAATCGCTGCTTGGCAACCCACATATTCTTTGACTAGGAGAAGCATATGGCTTTTCACTCTTTTCTCAGTCATCTATGGCTCAGAGCTCATCAAAACATTGCTATGATTCTAAATAGTTTCTATTATTACTGTTTAGCAAACTACATATCGTGGTAGACTTGCAGTTTTATGGGTTTTGCACTTATTTTTTTTTCACCATCTAAGAAAAAACAAGCATGTAGTCTATGTTACACCATCTTAGAAATTCTTTTTTTTTTTTTTTACAAAAATAAAAACAATTTGCTGACGAAAGCAGCATTTACGTCCACTTACATGATGTACAGGACAGTATTTTCAGCATATAATTAGTAAATGCACCCAATTATTTTACAAGCATCTCTTCTAATATCATAAGGACATCAAGTACATTTTAATGAAGTATTATGTTGTTATACATATTCACAATAACCTCTTAGCATTTACTAATCTTCTTCCTGTGATCTTTTGCAACTTCCTGTTGATCATGTGACTTGTGGTGTATCCCACAATAGTTCATGGAGCCAATGTGTTGTGTAAATGTAATAGGAATAAATAAATATCCATTTATGACTCTTGTAAAAGAACATTTTAAGCCTGAAAGGTTAAATAGATTTAAATATTGTTGCAAAAATAAGTATTTTAATGACTAGGGTTAAGTGTAGGTATAGTAGGGCTTGGCTAGAACAAAATGCTGTTTTGTAAGTGCTGTATAATGGTTTTATTTGTCATCCCAATCATAAAATAAAGTAATAAGATCAGATAATATAGTAAGTTAAGAGTATATTATCTTTTGCTTTCACATTGTGTCTGAATAATCTAAATAATCTGTATCTCAATAAAGATTCTAATGGCCCAGAATCTAATGCAGAAAAACATCACAAAGACTCTATATTGGTGCTTGTTTTCTGTTTTGGAAGCATAAGAACTGAATCTATTTGTTATTTCAAAAAAAAAAAAAGTATAGAGCAACGTAGCAATCAATGCATTAAATTAGAAAATTCTACTAAATATGAATAAAAATTTAATAACCGAAGCAAAATAAAAGCTGTACAAAAGCAACATTGATCTTAACCTAATTGAAGAAAAAAAAATTTCAGCACTTGCTTTACTACAAAGAACAATAAAATTCACACAATTGCATATTGAGAAGCATACAATTGATATGTCTATGTACAAATAGTTTCATTTTCTCACTGGCTTTCATAATGGTTTTCATTCTAGATCTAATTCAATCGTGAAATCATGATTTCATGAAATCATATGAATCCGTTTAGCCATTCAGGCTTAAAATAACCTTTTTAAATGAGTCATAAAGGTATATTTATCATGATAATATCACAAAATAGCATGATTCATCTCTCAGTCAATCTCAGGATTCATTACTAGGAAATTTGCTTTTGTAGACAAACATTAACAAATCATTCGCCAGTGTGGTACGTTACATTTCACTAAGACAACACACAGTAAATGTAAGTCATCCATAAGTTCATCTATCTGTGTTACGGATCTGTTAAACATGGCAGATGGTTTCTGGAAGAGGAAAAGGAAAAGACTTAAAGATTTTCTTATGTAGTCATTTTGTTCAAAGATGACTGAATGCCTTCATTTCCCACAATGTTCCTGAGCGGCCCCTGTGATCAGCAATTATGAGAATGAGTAGGAATTTGAGGGGCAAGCGTGCAGTACACAGGGGAGCAGAATAGCCAAGAGCCTTTCTTGCTCTCCGGTCAGCTCTTCGTGTCTGCGGGCAGCATCTGGGTCCATTTAGCGGCCTTGTTCTGCCTCGTCTCAGATTGCGGCTTTCAGTGTGCGTCCTTGTTTTTTTGAAGAGGGCTAAAGCCGGCTGGTCTGGACCTTCTCAGACTGCCCCAGTGCATCCGCCCATCCCTCCAGAGGGGCAATTTCAGCCCATCCCCAGATGCCCCTCAGCATGTTTAGTGTAGCTCCTCATTTGAAATGAAAGATGCTGAACAGATTCATTCAGAAGCTGCTCTCCTTAAGCCTTTTTTTTTTGAAGGGAGAGGAGTGGGTGGGCGTTGGCGGGTGAGCAACGGCTACAAGTGTGTATGTGTGTGTGTGTACTTGTGTGTGAGTGTGTGCATATGGGCAGACGGTGCAGCTATGCATAGTGTGAATAGCATCAGTGTGGTGAAGCAGTCATGACACTAGGCAGTGCTCCTCATCACGCTACCGCTGTGGCTTTGAAAGGCCTCAGTCAATCTGCTCCGAGGTCAGGTTTTAGCAAATGATCTATCTAAGCAGGACGACGGCTCACTCGATTTATTCATATTTAATCATTGACTAGTGTCAAAGCTGTTTATCGCAGCTCGCACTGAAGGAAAACCAGAGCAAGTCTGACTTGTTAAGTAACTTGGCAGGATGTTATTCAAGCACAGATTTATTTTCATGTAAACAAAAAGACTGTCAAGACTTATTATACTCATTCAGTTCATGTCAGTGCCACATCCATCCATGACATACATTTGTATCTTTTTATTTGACATCTTTTTGTTTAGATGCACAAAAAAGAGTATGAAAGGCTGTTATAATTTACAATCTATAATCCTAATGTAGCACTGCATTTCCATAGACTTTGTCCAGAAAAACATAAATCTTAAAAAAAGCTGTCATAATCATGATGTGGAAAGAAAAGAAAGAAAGAAAGAAAGAAAGAAAAAAATTATATATAAAATTATATGTGGATGTCATTAATACTTTGTGATGAAATAATAGAAAAACAACAAACAAACAAGGTAGTCCTCATATAAGGAAGACAGTTTTCATATAAAACAGTGACGAAACAAGATTAGACATATTTCTTGATCAATGCTATATTTTAACACTAGCCTGCTTGCTATAGAATTGAGAGCCCTACTGTATTTTTAATTTTGATTGGTCAGAAAATATTGATTAATTTTGTCAAACAGCAACTCAAACACTAATGCTGGTTATCATTCAAATAACAGGTTTTAATCTTATAATTTTTATTAAAATAGAAAAGCTCATTCACAGGCTCTGGTATGACTGATGATTCACTTAGACAGATTAAAACACGCATAGAGTGATGCTTTCTGAGAGGCGATGTCTCCAGTGTCAGTGCTTTGTAACAGTCAAAAACACTTATAGTAAAGCTTTAACACAGGAAGTCTTTAAGGCAGAGGGCTTTGCAGTTTCTCTGTAAAATGTCATGCTTTTTTGTCTTATTGATCTCAAGGGAGAGGAAGAGGTGAGCTGATGTAATGTGTTAACCGGTACTAACTTCTTTCCTGAACACCTTCACCACAACAACAACAACAACAACAACAACAACAACAACAATAAACAGCAACAAAAACAACAACAAAAATAAAGAAGTGATCTTATATGATCATTGTTTAAAGAAAGGGATGCAAAGACAACAAAGTTGTGTCAGTCCTTTTCATCAGCAGACTCCTTTCAAACCAATGATTAACTTGTCAATATGTTAAACAGACACAACTTTTCTGAGCCACATCTTTGTGTGCCTGTAACTAGACGGTATTTAACCCCAGAGACCTCAGTGGTCCCTGTTCTCCGACTATTATTAGACTGGCTAAAAGCAACAAAGTGGTCCAATCACTTGTTTTTAAGTGGCTCTATTTTTAAAGCACCAAAATTAAGCAACTAAAAATAGAGACATGTCCTCTTTAAATGAAGCTATGTTCCTTGGGGAGGAAGGGATGACCCGAGGCAAAGATGTGGCAGAGGTCACAAGGTCCATCAACATTACTCTGACACTCAAGAGAGCTAGACCTGATATTTGACAGCGCAATTCAAACAGTCAGTTTTCCCCTATTATGCTGATTACGAATAATTCAGATAGCATTTTTTTGTTTTTAAGCAAACAAATAGTCCTTCCTTTGTGCTTACTGAATAGTTCGTCTTGAAAAGGACAGACATATATATAGTTGTCTGGCATTTACATGCAAAAGACACGTTAAATGCCACAAACAATAACCCCTGCCCAAGGAAACACTTGAAAATGTCATATTGTTGTTGGAGTTTTCAAATCAAAATACAAATTATAAAAATGCCTTTAATGCAGGTTTAAAGAATTCATTAGTTCGTAAACATTATTTCAAGGCATATTAGACAATAATGGATCAAGTGGGTGCCATCAATATTTTGAAGCCATGAAAACATTTTTTTAAGGCAGAAGAAGCCTGCTGTGAAAAACACTGTGGTTCGTGCTGCTGGTCTAGAAGCCCAAGAAGCCAGCACTGAAAAGCCATGAATTATTTTGAGCGCAAAACACATTTTCTTTGAAGATGATCTACCATTAGAGACCTTTTGGCACCTGTCAAAATTGGTCGTATGCTGTGGAGAATGTTAACTTTTGCTTTTACCATCATGGAATTCCTTTTTTTTTTCACCACAATGCAAATGGCAGCGAGGAAGGTATGAAATGAGGCTAAGGAACCCTTTAGAACAAAGGAGGTGAAATGAACAAAGTGGACTTTGAAATGCAAACATTAGACAAAAATCTTTACTATGTATTACTGCACTGAAAAGTCATAATATATAAAAATGCAAACAAATACACCATGCTGTAATTAAGCTGCAATAAAATCTTTAATTTAAATTTGCAATAGGATTTTTAGAATATAGGCTGTTGAAAATTCCAGCTCAATTACATCCATCATCTCCATCCATCCATCCATCTTGTGTAGGGACATGGGTGACCTGGAGCCTATCCCTGGGAAATAGAGACACAAAGCACAGTACACCCTGGAAGGGGGGCTAACTCATCACTGAAAACAAGCACACACATTGATGATCATACACTACAGAATCGTGAAATACATCAATCAGCCTACAACACATATCTTTGGATAGTGTGAGGAACCTGTAGGAAACCCGACAAGCAAAAGGAGAATGTGTGTGATATTCAAACCCTCAACCCTGAAGGTTCGATTCAATATTACTAATCACTAAGCGCTGCCTCACACAGCATCTTTTTAAATCTAATATGTTACAGCACTTGTTACACAACGTAGCACAGCACAATAACAAATTCACAATCTTTGTCAAGTGAGCCATATGACATAAGACAGTTCGAAGTTCTTATTTGTGTTTTGCATGGTAATTGCACTATAATGATGTTCAGAAAAGGTCAATGAAGTCATCATTACAAATGTCAATTGAACAGGTTTCTTACTTTGTTCTCTCACATTTTATCGGGTACCAGGTACCAGATTGAGAAACAGTGTTAACAAGTCAGGATCATGCAATTTTCCTCTTTCTGTTTGGAAGCTACTATGCAGCTATCTACACCAGGGAGTTGAGAGATATTGATATGGCTGTTGATGAAATTCTGGATGTTTCCTGAAATTAGAGAAAAAAGTAGTGTAGATATGCTTTGATATGATAAAATGTCCCCTTGATTACTAGCTGGGTATTAAGAACAACAAAATGCATGAGGTTATCACACTTCTCAATTTTACTTTATAGATAATGTAATGTTTTTATTTCAAATAAATGTAATGCCCACTCTTTACTACCAGTGCTGAATGCAGTGAAATAGAATTTCCAATTCTTAATGTCCATGGCAGAATGCTAAATTCTGATCAGTGATGTTGGGTGGCTTCTGGTGCGAACAGTAAGATTAATTTAAAGACTGAACTGCAGCAATAGCACCAAGCATGTGTGATTTCAGAAACAGATTTGTTTTATTCAGTAAAAATTTCTTAATTTATTTGATTGTGCATTTAAATAATTTGTTTGTATTTGCACTTTTTTGTGTTAGGTAATCAGTGAAAATGATAAAATTGCTCCCATGACATAAGTTTGCTTATGTGTAAATGCTATTTTAATTTAAGCACAAAAAGATAGAAGCCTGAATGCTCCTCAGGATAATTTACTTATTTTATAACACAGCATTAGGAACAGAGCTTTTGCAGTCTGATGATTTCAGGATAATGCAGGAGTTTCTTCCTTTTTTTAAGCCCTGTACCAGAATAAAGGGTCAGAAATCTTAATGCACAGCACTGCACTCAGGAGCGGCAGACCGATTCCGCCCCTTTTACATTAATATGTATGTTTTTAATGATACGTAATGATGGCTACTGAAATGTTGGGGTAAGTCAAAAAAGACGGGAGTTGCCACGGCAACCACCTGGGCTGTGGTGTGCAGGGTGCACGTGGTCATGCTGCACACATTATTGAGGCTGCTTTAAACACAGAGAGGCACATGCGCTCTGTAATTGCCTGTGCCATTCAGCTGCTGTGCTTCATGTGATTCTGGTCTTGGATGAATAGCTGCATTGCAGCTATTAAGGGATAACTATTAGAGAATTGTGGCTCCAGCATCTTATCTGAACCTCATTTGGTTGTTTGCAGGGGTTCGAATAATAATGGGAAGATTGTTGGATTAAGTCAAACAAGGAAAGAGAAAATATATATTTCATGTTTACAGGGAGCAGGATGAAAAAAAAACTAGCATTTTGTATTGTATCGTACAATTAGTGTTATTGCATGTTGTGTTTGTAGCAGGCGGTTAACACAAAAAGAGATTAATGGCTGTGTAACTGTTGGATTCATACCACTGATAAAGATTACAATCATTTCATAGTGACATGCATGCAAATATTAGTTTTTTTAGAGACATAAAGATGTGGTTGGTGCAGACATTACAGTGAACTATTTATGTCATGTATATTTATATATACAGTATATATCAGCTATCTATGATAACAAGGACTACATGTTTATACTTTAATTTAAGGTAGAACATGTGATTAATAGGTAATAATAAGATTAAATAGAATAGCACTAAAAATACAATATCTAATTCAGATGATAAAAAACAGTATTGCATCTCTTATTGTTTGCTGGACTTGAGTGGTTTGTTGCATTTTCTTCTCCCTCCTGGAGTTGAGGAACTCTGATGTAGAGATGTCAGCTTGTCAGAGACTAAATCACTTCCCCTTCATTTGCGTTGTGTTTGAGAGCCATTGCACCAATGCTTTAAAATCAGTCAATCCTCTTATGACGACATCCCTGCTGCCTTGAATATCGGACCACCCTCTCCATTTTTGATAAAAAAATAAATAAAAAAGAATTCTTGAAGTGTGACACTACATAGTCTCATGGGGTTAAAACTTTGTAAAGATTGCATGCTGGGAAAATAGTAGGCCATGCCTGTGTGCATTCAGCCTGGACTGAGTTGTGCACTCAGAGAAAAGCCAGTGTCTTTTCTGTGGCGTTGTCAGTGACAATGACAGGCCCAGAGCTTATTGAAGGTGCTCTCTCTCCTCACCTATCATGGATAGGCAGTTACCCTAAGCTACGCCAGTAATAAATCTGTAAATAGTGTTTTTCTGCTATCTTGTAGTGACAGTGTTTACCAGCACAGGATAAAAGCCTCCTTTCTGTTTAAGAAGCCTCATGGATGCAGGTCACTCATCCATACCCATACAAGATTTCACATACAAAAAGTAGTGGATTTTGTTACTACACCAGGATATTACTGAAAATGAATACTTTCATTTGTTTAATTAGATTTTTGCTCACACATTAGACCTGGAAGTCTGATTCCTGGATATTATAGAGAAATAATTAACCGTTAGTTGACATAAAGTTGATTACATTTCTACTACAGTATTTCCCCTGCATCACAGCAATGCACAAACAACTACAGTGAAATGCAGTTTACGAGTGTTTCGCAAGACGAGCAAAGATTTTTAATACATTTTGACTTGAAAAACAAGCAAGTCTTGGTTTACGAATACCGAATATCATGTATCACGCATGAGCTTCTTGTTTTGAAGCCGAGCGTCACGTGATCACAAGCCAATGGTTTTTCTCTCTCTTGTGCTGTGGAATTGTGGATAATCGTCTCCCCTGCTTGGGTCTCTTCCGTGCACGTGTGTACTGTTTACTATAACACTGTGACCACATGTGTATGTAAAACATATTATATTTTGTGTCTGTATGTGTGTACTGTTTCTTATAACACACGTGTATGCGTGTGTGTAAAGCAAAAGAAAGTCTCATTAGAAGGTTAAAAATCCATTTTCTCCCTCAGCCTGTCCTTTGTAATTTGACACTGTGCCGTTAACACACTCTCTCTCTCTCGCGCCTTTAGTGTGTGTGTGTGGGTGTGTTTGTGTGTGTGTGAAGCACCCCCTCTCTGCTTCACACACACACAAACACACACACACAGACACACACTGCTCTACACAAAAACACTGCTCTGTCGCAATTCTTTTCAAAGGTAAAGTGCAGGTTCATTTGTTTGTTTGTTTTACTTTACAGCAGTGATTTCATTAGTATGCACTCACACGAATGTCATTAGAGATGTTATTTGCTAAGTTTTCTGACAAAACATTTTTTTCGTTATGTCTGTGTATGTGTGTGTTTGTGTGAAATTCAAATAAGAGAGGAGAAAGGTTTATTGTGTAAGATGAGAGGAGGGAGACGGGAGGGGCTGAAAGTAAGAGTCCTGCGCGCATAAATGGGAACACTTATCTGTCGGGATTTATTTTTACTTTTTTAGGTAAAGTGCAGCTTAATTTGTTTTATTTTTATTTTATATTTTGTATTAATTATTTTTATGTATTTATTTCTTTGGGCTGTGAAATGAATAATTTGAGTTTCTTATCGGAAAATTAAATTTGTTTTACAAGTGTTTTGGAATACGAGCCTGCTTCCGGAACGAATTATGCTCGTAATCCAAGGGTCCACTGTATTTTATAATGGATTAAAGAATGACACATCAATTTTCTATCTTTTTTTGTCATAGAACATGTGTGTAAAATGTTTACTTATGTTATAGTAAAGTCATTCCCCCCCCCCTCTTTTTCTCTCTCTTTTTTTTTAATAAATCTGTTCAATATTAATCTAAGAATATATGACATGAGTCCTTGTGGATTCAATGTTACCATAGAAATGATCACATATTGCTTCTAACCAATGAGATTCACTGGGCAGCTGCCATTGTTGTCAGAGCTGTGATTGTAGAAAACCAATCAATACCTTCAGACCAATCAGATTTGAGAATTTAACAGCTGCAAAAAGTGCAAGAAGCAGAAGCAGCTTCCATTTAGTTTTTTTTTCTGACCAAATAGTGGTCACTTAAATAATATGGTGCTTTCTTTGATGGCATGCAAATATTTTTCTGTAACTTTTGATTTGACTTTTTGCAAAGTACTGTTCATTATCTGATGAAGCACTAAGTAATAAATCCTGTTACGCTTATTTAGTAAGGTACTGGCAAAAAAAGTGCTTAATTTTTTTTTTCTATTTTCTGATTTTCATAGCACTATCTAAGAGTTTCAGGATGTTATACCTGCAGAGACAGATGGCTGAATGTGCTGGGTCAGTGCCATAGTAGTTGATGGTTGGAGGATGTTCTGCGTTGATTTGATTATTTAAGTTTTGCTGCAGACGCCCTGCATGTCATTGGTAGCTCTCTTTTCTGTGTAGTCATTTTATAGAGGCAGAGCATTACTAACCAACCATCATAAGCCTCATCCTCTTACAGGGCCTTCTCTGTTTGTCCTGAGAGAGACGTTGAAATGGACATGTTCTTACAAAACTCACTTCAGATGTATCCTTTATTAAATACAGCTGGCCATTATAATGTAGTTTATATAATTTCAGGATCATTACAAGTGTAGCACTACTGTGCAATGTTACAAATGGTTCTAGTTTTTAGGCAAAAAATTTTTAAGCATAGAATTTATCCACTGGGCTTAGCAAAGTGCATTGTGGTCTGCCACCCACTTTAAAGCAGCATGCTTCTGTTCTCAAACATCAACTTAGTTAATAAAAGCAATTCCTCTTGACTGCTTGATATGCCTGATTTTGCATTCTGGAGGCGTGTAAGTTCTCAGTTTCTTTGGATTTCATCAGTAACGAAATTAATTAGAGTGGCCACGAAAATGTAATCATTGCTCCCTGGAAATTGAAATAAATTAGAGATGCATGCGTTGGGGACTGCTCATTAGTGCTGACCTCGTGTAATTACTGTATCCATTTGTGAAATTCATAACGGAATTGAAGCAACTTTGAACTTAGCTTAAATAAAGACTAGATTGCACAGTCCCCAGGGTTTCCCATGAATGTTCAAATGGATTGGTTGATGAGCGGTATTTGTGTTTGTGTGTGTGTGTGTGTGTGAGAGCAAGAGCAGAAGAGAGACAATGATTGTTGGAGTTGGGCCTGGTACAAGTATAATTCTTACCATGATGATGCTAAGTTTGAGTTAGCCATGTGATCAGGATCAACAGCGTATATACAGAAAAAAGTACAGTAGTGGATAAACAGGAGGTCGCCATATTAAACTAAACACTTTGTCGCTCTGTGTAATCGCTTTTTGCTTTGTAATTCCAATTGTTTTTAAAGGGGACCGCCAGCATTTTGCCATGTTCAGTGCCTGAAGTAATGACATTTGACAGTCAGATTGGAGCCACTTCAATCAAGATTGTTATAGATGAATAGCCTGTTATGTCAATTTGTTTTGTCATTCACTTAAGCCCTGCGCCTAGAACTGAGACTGGACTGTGTATTTAGATGTTTTGTACATCATAATTTTAGGCTGATAATTACAGCCGAACAAATCACTCAAGTGTCAAGTGTTCACAATGAAAATATGTGCTACCTTTTTTTGTTTCACTGTGAGAAGCAGTAATCAGTGACGGATACCCACTCATCATATAATAATGCAGTGCTGGGGTGTGCTGGAGCTGCGTCTAGCCTGGAAGGCTGTTTGTGTCCCACTTCCAAGCTGATCTCCTTTCGGGAATTTTGTGGCCGTTAAATATCTAGATGCCCTGTTCGTTCTAAGGACTACTGCTGTAAACATAAAGACTTTCCACCAATCCTATTTCCAGTTTGATCATATCAAACATCCTTTCAAAATGTTTAAGCCAACATGAATCTAGGCTGGTGCAGGAAATGGGGTTGAATAAACAGAAACGTTCTTTGTTTGTTTAGATTTTGGAATTGCCACTACAGTTTTTGTAGCTGTTGTATGGTTTGTCTCATCGTATAATTTAATCCTATTGGTTACAACTGGATGAGCTTTGACGCAGAAATTTGAATGTCTTGAAATTTTAATGAAGAAAAAAAAATAATTTTAGGTTTTCTTAAGCTACCATCTTACCAAGGTAACTGAATTTTACGTTTTTATTAAATGTATATTGTAAAGGCAGCATACTATGCATTTGTACAACACTAATGAGTATGAACCCAATATCTACTCTCACCCAGGAGTACATGGGTTCCTCTCAAGTTTGTTCATTGCTCATTTTAGATCTATTCTTGTAAAGCTTCTCTTATGACTATGCCTAATGATTTAAGTGCTATACAAATAAACCAAACTGAAATAAATATTTACAATGGAGTGGCCATGTTGAGTCACTGCTTTTTAAAGGTCTATTTTAGTAGCTGTATTCTTTACATGACAACACAGTGGTTTAGCGATTAGCAATGTAGTCCTATGTGAATGGAGTTTACATGTTATCCCTATGCTTGGTGGTTCTAAAGACATATGTTGTAGGGCAATTGCCCATAGTGCATGTGCTCTGTATTAGGTTGGTACCCCATCCATGGCGTACACTACCCTGTGCTATAAGGTCCATGGCATAGGCTTCATGTTCCCTGCGACATAAATAATGGATGGATGGCTGGATGGATATTCTTGAAAGAAATGCTGGAAATGTCACACTTCATTTGTTCAGTCAACTGTTTATAATTGTATGATCGATTAGGTAAACAAGGTTTTTCCATCAGTGTGAACTAGTAATATGTCACTGATCTGCAGCTTTTGTTAGAACATTTCCAGTATAAAATGTAGTTGGGTTTTATCTGCTGCAGCTGACATACTGTAGATTTCCAAATTTTTAAACCCATTTTTGGCACTCACTAAGTTTGACAAGATGTCACAGATAAGTGGGAAGGAGTGATAGGGATGACACCTGAATCTGAGCTTTTTGAGATGTCACTGTCACTATTACATTAAGGCTTTATGGTGCTGTTGTGCAAATGTACAGCCAAACGTGAATTAATCCCTTTCCACATTTCCCTAATTGATTTAAACAGCATAGTGTTTTGGTTTCTCTATTTGTGACACTTGTCATTTCAAATGCAGAATGTGTGCTACTTAAGCACAAATATAAAGTAACTTTTGTTATAATTGTTGCAGTCAGTAGGGAGTATAATCATTTCGCTTGATAATATTATGCACATATGTAAATAGATCAATTAGGTATTTCGACATGACAGTTCGGTTTCATAATTAAAAGGTCTGATGCTCTTTTTTGACTGTAAAGGTTAATTAATGTGCTGGGTTCGATTGAGGGAGGGGATGCAAAAACACTAAAATACAATTTTATTTCTTATGCACCTGTTTTTATATTGCTGTCGAATACTTTTTTATAACAACAACAAAAGAAAATCCTCTTGTCAAAGTCAGTTTCTTATGATGTACTGCAGGGTATAGCTAAATGCTTCACCTTTAATGTCAAAGGTACCAGGACCCTCCTGTTTATCGCCCTCTAAATGCCATTAAAAGCATTAAAGGTGACTTTTTATTTTACACTAGCATGTTTGTTCCTTAGAAGAAACTGCCATTTTAATATCATGTTAAGTTTTTTAGATATTTTTTTTTCAACCAAGTAAAGAAATTAGTTCAATTATGGAATGATTTGTGTCTACTCCAGACCCCCCTCCACAATCTCTGCAATTCATAATTGGGTGAAATGTAGTTAATAAACATGCAGGCTGAAATAAATGTGCCAGCCGCTCAACTGTACTCCTGCCAAAGAGATAAAAAGGAAGAAAGGCTCGAGTGTTGACAGGTCCATAAATGCAGGTCTGGAAAAGCACTAGAGTGAAACGCTGTAGTAATATAATATTCATTGCCTCATTAAAAGGGAAAACCTGTTGGGGCTGTCGTCTTTCAAAGAAGAATGGTCTTAAGTAAATGCACACTGTTTTATTCCTTCGTCGTTTTCTTTCTCTTCAAAATCCCCTTTGGTAAATAAAATGTTCAATATCTGGAGTTTAGTGTTTCTTTTTTCAGGTCCTTCTTTCATTTTTGTTTTTATCAGAACTTGTAAATCATGTTTAAGCATCTCATTAGTAGGTGTCTAAATATCTTAATTATACAAACTACTAACATTGAGCTTCTTTGTTCAAGAAAAGCAAAAAGGCGGGAGTGAGACTGATGTGCTGTAAATAAGTATTTTCCTCATTACTAAGGTTGTCTACCGTTACTTCCACACTTTACAGATCTAGAACTCAAAAAAATCTATCCTTAAAATATACTTTTACTCACTATATAATGTATAAAATAATAGATTATATATGAAAGGTATTTAGCTGGCCTTGAGTAAAAAGGCACACTTCAACACTCTTTAAATCAACCCAATTAAATCTATAATTAGTGAGTTAATTGAGCACAGCCAGGCTTGATTATCACAAGTCTTGCTCAATATGAACCTCACTTATGTTGACCCTTCACATCTGTATCAGGGTTTAAGCAGATATGTTCAACAAGCACTTCATGTCAATTTAACTCAAAAGAAAAAAAAAGAGATCATAAGAAAAAAAAAAAAAAAAGCTGACAGTCTACAAAAGGTAACCAAGTCATTTCGAAAACGCTCCGTGTCCACACAGCCAAAATTAGAGCCACGGTATTCAAGGAATTTTCTCTAGAAAATCTGGTACATTTCGAACTGCCTAACTTTACAGAAAGGTATCATTTAACTAACATTTTCAATTAACCACTAACTGTTTTTTAAACTAAATATCCTAATAACTTTATAAAAAAGTTAGAATCCATTGAGTAGATGTTACACAATGTCTCACACTGGTCAAAAGTGCACATACACAGAAATGCAGAGCCAATCAGATCGCACCCTGTAATATTCACAATCTTATGGCCAAATAAGTGCACAAAACAGATCAGATGTTCTGTGGGTGGAGTGTCTGAGAGGCTGAGAATGTACCAAAAATGGAAAGCTTGTTAAAATTTCTCCAAAGATCTGTAGTTCAGCGTTCATGTCTCCACAATCAGCAAGAGACAAAAACAAGCTTCATGGGAGAGTAGCAAGGCAGAAACCACTGGTAACCGAGAAGAATATAAATGTTCATCACTCATTCACCAAGAAGCATTGGATGTACTCCCAAACCTTTTGGATGATTATTCTATGGATAGATGAGACAGAAGTGGAACTGGAGCTATTGTACCTGGCGTTAAGCAAACACAGGCTTACAGTAAGCATATAGCAGTGGAAATGTGGTGGTTTTGGCTGATTGGGCTGGAGAGGGTGGTTGGGGGATATGCTGACTCAGCACATGGATGAAATTGAAGAACCATTAATTTGACTCTGTGTAAATATCAGATTATTCATTCCACAGTTGAAGCATAGGGCATTACATATTACATCATGCAAAAAAAAAAGAAAAAAAAATCTAATATGCTTCAAAACTGCCTATCAAGTGGAAGATTTTGATGCAGTATTTGAAATAACTTGTTGTCTTCACTTGTTGCATCAACTATTTTGTACAGACAGGTGAGAAAATAAAATAAAAACACTGGTTCTATTATGCTCTAATAACATTTAACACAAATTAATACAAAGTCCTTTCAAATTATCACCTTTATCTTATGTTGAAACATTTCTATTCTGATGAATATAGTCTATTTCCTCACTCACCCATAACCATATGGTCTTTGGGCTTCACAGTCACCAAATCCCAGCCATGCTTGTTTGGGATCTGGGGTAGTGTAGAAAGGGTATTAGACTAAACTTAGACAACACTGATGTGAAAACACACAATTGCATAATGGATTTAAACCCTGAAAATTTCCAACAAACCTAAAACCACTGAAAATAAAGAAGTATAAACAACAAGCAACATTTTTATATATATTTACTACATATGGTGCTCTATTTTCTATAAGGCTCCAATATCCATTTTAGAAATTGTTATGCTTAGCATAGCCTAGAAATTGATTTTACCTTCAATATATGATGAACGCTGGGTAAGATAATTTGGTAACCAGGAATATACTGCAGGGCATCCCCTAAACAGAGAATTATATTATGAATAGAGAATGAATCCAGACCCAATGTCGGAAATAGGCAGGAAGGTCCTGGCCTTTAACTCCAATCAGCTGCTTTACTGTCACCAGTTCATATGTAATTATGTTCCATTCATTTTATCTATTTATTTATTTATTTTGTGTGTGTGTGTGTGTGTGTGTGTGTGTGTGTGTGTGTGTGTGTGTGTGTGTGATTATGTGTTTCACTTCTGTTATTATCATCAGATGTTCAAGCTGTCACATTAGTGATTAACTCAAGTTCATGTCCATAGTAATTTTTTATGTTTATGTTTTGTTTATTTGTTTCATTATGTCAATTAAAGGAGATATGCACTTACATCCACCTCATTGTCTTTACTACTATATATGACATAAGTATATATGCAGCATTTCAAAGAGGAAACACAGCAGTCATTTCATCCTTCCAAACTATAAAAATAGAAAAAAAAAACTTCAAATGGCCATTTTAAGTGGTCACTACCGAAATGACCAACTGATGGACACTTTGGTCCAAAGATTATTAGCCCTGTTATTACTCTGTATAGAAAAATGGAGGTGCCAGCGATTGAGTTTACCTGTAAATGTAGATTAAATTCAGCTAGGAAATTATTATAATAAATTATTATAACTTATTATAACTTATGTAATAAATTATTATAATAAATAAATTATATATAACTAAACTAAATGAAAAAAAAAAAGTAAATAAAATGCACTGCCAAATTTTGATATAGAATTCCTTGTTTTTAATGATCTATCAGTCCTTAACTCATGTATGTATATATGTAAACCGTAACTAGTAAATGAAGCTGGTGTCTTGGTGGCAGTGTAGGAAGTTTTCTATTTTTTTAGGTCATCTGTTTATTATTAAATTTTGAGATTTGATACTGTTTACATAGCTTTCACAGATTGTGAAAAAGTAAAACATCAGCTTTGGCCAAAAACTCATGACATTGACATAAAATCTGTACAGCTATTATATTCAATCTCTATAAATCCCTTCAGAGATTTCACTTCAGAGGGAGGAGAATAGTCGTGATTATGCCAGAACTGACCACAGACCTACTCACAGTGATCTAGTAACATCTAGACAATGATGGGACCTGAAACCAAAAACTTTACCCATGTTAAAATTTTACACCATTGTAGAATTTTAGTATTTACAGTATGTATGTTTTAAACCCACAGGCTACATTTCCCCCCATTTACTGCAGTGAACATGCTACAGTATTTTACTAAATGCAAGAGTATCCAAGGGAAGAATAAAAATAAAATTATAACAGCATTTAAATATTTAAATTTTTTATATTTAAATTTTTTTTATATAAGATTAAATATGTGTGTGTCTGTCTGTGTGTGTCTGTGTGTGTGTATGTGTCTAATATTTATTTTGTTAAATGTTTATTCTGACTTAAATACACAGTATATTCTACTTCATATACATTTGAAGAGATGCTTTTTTAATTTAAATATTAAATGACTTGTTCAACCCATGATTTTTGTTAACTTTCATGTATTTATATATAATATACATTATAAGTGAATAAAGGTTTCATTAATGTCCTGCATCACAAATATTGAATTTGAAATTGTAATATGTTACATAAAAATGAAATTTTGGACACTGTCCAAAATCACTGATGATTTACAGGTTACTTTATGTTAATTAAGGCAATCTTCATTTAGTTTAATTTTTGATGTAAAACTAATTCAGGACATTAATTCAGGATCTCTGTTTATATGTGTATTTTGCAGAGGTTATGAAACAAGTGGTTGTCTATTTCTTTAGTTGGGATATGGAATTTGCTCTACTTCATTCTGGCAAAAAAACAAAAAAAAACACCTCAGTTCCTCACTTGTGATTGCTCTCTCTCTCTCTCTCTCTCTCTCTCTCTCTCTCTCTCTCTCTCTCTCTCTCTCTCTCATTTCATCTCTATCTCACATTTTCTCTCTTTCATTTGGTTTCTAGCTCTCTTTCCCCAGCAAATGTAGCTGGTTAAGATATTAGGTCAGTCCATTTTTTTCAGTCCAGTCATCATTACCATGATATCCTTTGCTTGGATGGCAGGAGTCCACATTTTTAGTGTGTGGCGTAGACTTGCTGGGTTTGACAGTGAGTGTGGTGTTGTGGGCACCATTTCCTTTTGCACAAAAGCCCATATTGACCTAGTTAGTTAATAATGAAACACTGGAGATATATTCCAGTGCCAGCATTTGTTTCTCATTAGATGACATAACCTAGGCGTAATACAGTGCACCAATTCCTCCAACCAGGTAGGCATTTTTTTTTCTTCTAGAAAATGATGGTATCATTGGTGTGCCTGTAGTTTTTTGTATTTGCTGCATTTGAGCCATTTTGCAATATAATGTCTAGACCTGAAAGTGGCAGTGGGAGAGTAAAGCTAAACGACGCCAAGTTTGCATCTACACTCGCTATATCTGAATGAGGTTTTTATATTGCACCTAATTTCATCCAGATGGGTTTGGGGAAACATACTGTGAAAACACACTGATTTTGTGTTTTGTAGCCAAAGACAGACTGAAAGTTGTCTTCAGGACATGACCTGCTGTTTCTACAACTACATGACTCCTAGATAAAGGGGCTTAGATTATCTATGGAAACTTTCTGTTTTGTATAAAAATTTTAATCCACTGACCTGATCATCTGCTGTTCATGCTGATATCCATGTTGAGCTCATTATGGCACACTATCCACCAGATTATAATCAGATATGAGTATTTAAAAATCACATTTAAAATAAAACATACAATTGCTATGATTTGTGTTGTCAGGTACTTATTACCTTTTATGTGTTAATAATATTATAACATTAGATTCCTATAAAGTAACCGCCTAACTTCTATGGATTTCTAATAGACAATTTGAATAGAAAAATTTCCAAATATATTTCTCAGCTATATTAGAAAGACAAAATTATGTTCTTACAAACACCCTTGGACCCTTGTTAATTCTTTATTACTGTAGTCTTGTAAATGTGTTAACTGCATCATGAATTAATTTACCACACCAGTCATTTGATGTAACTGATGTATCCTGAGTGGTGTAGCTTAAATATATGGTGCTAATATCTACTAATATTGGCTGGCCTCGCTTGATAGCTTGCTCTTTCATTTTTATTTACTCTAATTCTGTGAGAGATTTTTCCATATGTGTTCTTGGCATGAATGATAAAAATAAAAACTGGTCTTTTTTTATTCAAAGCAAGATGAGTTGAATGACATAGCTAAAATGACAACAAACCAATAGCTAGTTGGCAAGATGTGTATCATTCATATTCTGTTTAATACATTAACGATCATAATGCACGGAATGCTTAACATTTTCCTACAAACCTCATAGATAGTAGCTTGTGGAGCATGGACCTTAAATCTAGATTTTGCATATAAGCTTACATTTCATTAGCACAAAAACAAGTTTATGTATGATGAGAGGTGATCGAATGATAGTAAGGGAGTGCCGTGAAAATGTCTGATTATGACTTTAACCCAATTTACCCTCAGTGAACCCCTGAAATTCTTCTTTTTATAAACAGCTACAGTTGAAGGCTGACTGCAATCTTCTGTTTGTGTTGGTTATATCAGAATATTGGCAAACTCTGCGGTAACACATCACACAATGACAGCAATCTGGCTCAGTCAAGACCAGTATAAAAGTGAGAGCTAACATTCAGTGATACTCTTACACATGGTATTTAACCTGTATAGTGTCAATGAGGTCCAGAAAACCACAAAGTATATATTTAAAGCAGAAATTTTATTGTTTGAATGTGAATAGTTTGAATGTGAATTCAATTAGGACTCAAATTAAAATAATCCAAACGGAGGTGGCGCTTGAATTGAACTTTTCCAAACAAAGGTTTTATTGGAATCCAAGGACAATTAAACCACCAATAAATACGAAGGTGGTTTCAGTGTTGGCTTTCGTAGCGTTCGACATGCCAGAAAGAAATAAAAAACATGTTTCTCAGTCACAATTGCAATAAGTTAAGGTTTTAAGAGGATAAATTTGTAAACAGAAAGGCTCTGAGTCATGGCTGTTATACAGTCCCATGTGGTGGTGGACGTACCTCTGTAAAATGCAAACCAGCTCCCGTTCTGGCATTCCTCCCCTTCTTTACACTTTGTACATTACACATATTCTTTCTATTGAAAATGTTTAATGGGATTGATCTAACTTCCTTAAACACCATAAGCATGGCCGATTTATAGGCTATAAGAGTGTTATTACATAGTAACAGTTGATTTCTTACTATAACATTGTAATAATATAATGTAAACAGTCATAACAGTCACATTTTAAAATTAATGCTCTTACAAATTACTGGGTTCATAATGCATACCTACCATGTACTGTATGTTGTGTATCAGTACCACACATACACCTGCCACTTTAATAGGGACACCTTTACACCTGCTCATACCTGCAGGTCATAGGCTTAAAAAAGCCAGTGAGCAGCAAGTGTAGAAATAAAAAACCTTGTTGAACAGGTCAGAGAAGACAAAAACAAACAAGAACCTTGAGACGGATGGATGCAAGTGTATTCACCCATCATCTATACCGCTTTATACTGTATACAGGTTTGCGTGGGGCTTGGAACCTATCCCAGGAGATTTAGTGCACGAGGTAGGGTACACTCTGGACAGGGTGCAAATCATAGGGCAATACACTATATAATTGTATGTATGTGTATATCCAGTATATATCCAGAATATACACAGTATGTGTGTATGTGTGTTTGTGTGTGTGTGAAGACAGTAGGCCAGACTCATAGGTGCTCTGAACTTGAGGGGCGTCATGGTCACTGTCAGACCTCACATGCTGTTTGTGGAGGAGTATTTGGTGGCAGTAAGTCAGCTCTCTGTGATTATTTCCTTGTTTGTGTCTGTCGGTGCAGGCATTTGCGCAGGACTAACCAAGCAGGCGTGCTATTTAAGGATGAAGCCTTGCTTCAAAGATTTTCCAGCATGCATTTAAAACATGTGTGGTTGAAACATGTGCCATGTACAGAAGTATGTTTGCATTTGTGTGTGTGTGTGTGTGTGTGTGTGTGTGTGTGTGTGTTGTAGCACGTTTCGTAAACGCTCCGTGGAGTCTGTCATTTTCTCCACAGTATGTGCCTTATAAACCTCAGGGTTCTGCTATATGTTTGTAAACACACACTTTCAAAGTCATTAGAAAGAAATTAAAGGCAATGTCTGCATAAACACGGTCGCCATGCACGCGCCTTTAATTTACATGCTGTGAAAGATGAATGAGATTTGAAGCCTAAATATTTTTTTTCCTTGCATTATTTTGTGAGTCCACCCATCTCTGGATTCCACCCATGTCATCTGACTAGCTTTAACTGTTTCAGAGCACCTCCATGTCAGGCATGTACAAAAGAGCTTCTGGTTGTGCTTTTTTTTTTTTTTTGGTGTTTGGAGTTGAACATCGCTATGTCTCCAAGCACACAGCTCCATCTAGTGAGAGAGGGGGACTGAATTTGTGTGTCCCCTCCCCCAGTTATAGGAGAAATCAAATATTTGTGTCCTCTCTCAGAACAAAAAACTGACATTTACTCTCAAACCAGGAAAAAACATCTGTATTCAGCATTTTTTAAAATCTATAATCTGTATTGATAAATTTGATTTGCTTAAATCTGACAAAATTTCGAGTATGTATATGTATATGTACTGTAAATGTGTATGTATATGTATATTTATATGTGGAAGATATATTTGAGTTGTAATGGAATTATTCCTACTGATGTACTTTTCTATAGTTATTACAATCTCATCTGCATTTTTAGTTCTTTACAGCTATAATAATTGAGTATTAAAGTAACAGCAATGATACATTTTATTCTTGTAAATTAATGAGTACTAAAGGCACTATTGTCAGTACATTTTAAATATTCTATAAATTATCTTGCCTTCATCAGGTATGGCATCATAAGGAAGATCAAAAAATTAATATTTTTATTTGTCCCTTCATTCATATTTAAAACCCAGAAGACAATGTAAGAAATTTGGACTTCCCTGTGAACATGAATCTGTGCTGCACAAGCAGAGCCTTTTTTATTTATTTATTTATTATTTTTTACAGAAGCTATTAAAAGACTTACCTCATGCTATATTTTCCACTTTATATGTGCTTCTTCTCATAAACAACTTAATTAAAGTGGCCCTCAAGCCTTGGTTCTTATTAAATTACAACCACTTCTCTCTGTGGAACTCCATGGCAGTGTAACTAGCTCACCCCACCGAGCGCTAAATAAACACACGTGGAGCTTCACGCATTCTGTGAATCTTTCAGAAGTATTTTCAGCATTTATCCTATCAGAGTGTGTGTGTGAGAAAGAGAGAGAGAGAGACAGAGCACATGACACCAGTTAAGTTTATTATAGTTAACTGGGTTCTCTTCTCTGCTTAACAACATTTATATCTTTAGGACAAAGGACACTGCAAGAAAAGTCAGTGAAGTTTTGTGTAGAAAAAGTAAATAAAGACTCTGAGTAAGCACTCTGTAATCTATAATTGTGTCAGGCCGTCACTACACTGATAACAAATATATATAAATATACCAGTAGGATTTCCCTTATTTTTATTTGCAAAATTAAAAACACTGCATATGATTAGGTCTGACTCCACCTGGAGCAAACGAAAATAATGGAAAGTCTTCCTGTAATGTTCAACGATGCTGGGGAAACTTTTAAAGCACTTGTAGAATGCGAGATATTTATTGGAAAACCAAAAATATGTTTGAGTCCTCCAACTATTTTTTTCATCAGTCATGCATTTATTACCTAGATAAATACCTAGATTCAAATTTATAAATGTTCCAGAATCTTATGGGTAAGATTATGTAGTTAAAAATATATTTTGTGTACAGTATATGCATTTTAATACACACTACCGTTCAAAAGTTTGGGGTCACTTGCAAATTTCTTTGTTTTTGTTTAGTGATTTATTTTCCACATTCTACAACAATACTGGGGATTTCAAAACTATAAAATAACACATATGGAATTAGGTAATTACGTAACAACAAGA
>JAQMYJ010000023.1:26610874-26646281 GCA_030014305.1 Clarias laeviceps | reverse complement strand
TGGCCAAAATTCTTGAATCTCTTGTGAATGAGCAAATTAAGGAGTTTTTATATTCTAATGCCATTTTATCAAAATATCAATCAGGCTTCAGAAAAAACATAGTACCATCACAGCTGCAATGAAGGTAGTAAATTACATTATTGTTACACTTGATAAGAAACAACATTGTGCATCACTTTTTATTGATTTGTCTAAAGTGTTTGATACAGTTGGATTCTCAGAGCATGCAGTTGCCTGGTTCACAAACTATTTGAGTAATAGGACTCATTAAGTGCATTAAATATGAAGGTTTGTGCTCTGAATTTGTTACTGTTCACAAAGTGGTGCCGCAGGGTTCTGTATTAGGACCCCTTTTGTTTATTATTTATATAAATGATTTGGGTTTAAATGTGACAGATGCAAACTTGCATCTTTATGCTGATGATAGTAATTTATTGCTATGGATCGTCTCTTGATCAGGCTATTGAATCACTACAGAAAGACTTTGTTGCTATCCAGTATTCGTTACGTCATCTAAAACTTGTTCTCAACGCAGACAAGACTAAGCTTATGTTGTTCTCCAACTCTAGGAAGTTGCCACAAATGACCCCTTCAGTATCTACCCTAGAGGGAAATGAAATTGAAGTGGTTCATACTTATAAATACCTGGGCATCTTACTTGATGACTCCCTCACTTTCAAGCCCCATGTGGAGAATCTTGTGAAGAAGCTAAGGTTAAAACTGGGTTTAAACTACTTTCGTAATAAGTTGTGTTTTACAAGCGGCTTGTAGCAGCAACATTTTTGCCTGTGTTGGATTATGGGGATCTTTTGTATATGAATGTTTCCGCTCAATGTCTTCGAGTGATTGATGCCACCTATCACTACCTCTCTGAGGTTTATTACTAATTGTAAAGTACTGACACACCACTGTGAGTTGTATAATTGGGTGGGATGGCCTACTTTGGCCACCCGAAGGGTTTGTCACTGGTATTCCTTTATATATAAGGCAATTCTGGGATTACTACCTAGTTACAGTATATTAGTTCCTTAATTGCAGAGAGACTTGCTGATTCCTATTTGTTCACAAGATCATTTATTGCTTTCTGTTCTACTGATTTATTATCATTTATTGGTATATGTCCGTACTGAAATGGGTAAAAGAGCTTTTTTCCACTCAGCACATGGAATATATTGCAGAATGACTGGAAATTAAAAGAGTTGATTCCTTGGAACACATTTAAATCCAGATTGAGAGTTTTTGAGACTGATTGCATTGCTTGTACAGTGGAACCTTGGATTACGAGCATAATTAGTTCCGGAAGCGGGCTCGTATTCCAAAACACTCGTAAACCAAATAGAAATGTTCCATAAGAAATAATAAAAACTCAAATTTAAATACATAAAAATTAATACATAAAAATCATTAACACAAATTAATACATAAAAATCATTAACACAAAATATTAATTAAAAATAAACCAAATTAACCTGCACTTTACCTTTAAAAAAAGTCTAAATAAATCCCGACAGATAAGTGTTTCCATTTGTCCAAGACTTCTCGTCTTATGCAATTACCCTTCCTCCACTCTTTTCACACACGTGCGCGCGCGCACAACGAAAACGAAAAATAAAAGAAATCTCTCTAATGACACTCGATTGAGCGATACACTAATGGAATCACTGCTGTAAAGTAAAAATTAAAAAAATTATTTTATTGATTAAATTATTTAATTTAATTTAAAAAGTGCACTTTACCTTTGAAAAGAATCGGAACAGAGCAGTGTTTCTGTGTAAAGCAGAGAGAAAGTGTGTGTGTGTGTGTGTGTGTGTGTGTTTGTGTCTGTGAAGGCAAAAGTAGGAGGGGTCTGTGTGTGTGTCTGTGTGTGTTTGTGGCACGGTCTCCATTGACGCGCTGGCACTCAGACACACAGACACACACACAGCAGGCAAAGAGCAGGCTAAGCCTTGAGCAGAGAGAGAAAATGGATTTTTAATGTCTCTAATGAGACTTGCTTTTGCTTTACACACGCGCTGAACACACATGCATACAGACACAAAATAAAATATGTTTTACACACACACGTGGACACAGTGTTATAGTAAACAGTACACCCGTGCACAGATGTTGATTATACCAGTAAGAGATGCGCGCTAAGACCCAGCAGGGGAGACGATTACCTACAATTCCGCAAGAGAGAGAAAAAATGTCGGTTCAGTTGTGATCACGTGACGCTCGGCGTCAAAACAAGAAGCGCATACGTGATACATGATACTCGGTACTCGTAAACCAAGACGTGTTCATTTAACCAAGTTAAAATTTATTAAAAATCTTTGCTCATCTTGCGGAACACTCGCAAACCGCGGTGCTTGCAATCCGAGGTTTCACTGTATAGTAATATAAAATCATGACCCTATAAGCCTTCTGTAGTTTACATACAGTAAAAAAAAAATTTTTTTTTGAATATTTACATTTCTTGTTAGAATCAACTAAGGCTTATTTGTTGCCCTTGAAATGATAATCAGTAATTCATTCATGAGTCATTCAACTGCTTTATTTTTGCCATGAAAAAATTGTTGAACTTGCGGGTTGTGAATATTTTGACTTCCCTCTCAAGCTTGATGCTTTTTCAGTAAAGTGATAAAATGATTTCAGTGATTGAAATTTAACTCAGGGCCATTGAAAACAGTGCAGCCTGTGGCCTTCTCTTTTTTTCCAGCGTCTGTTATGATACTGTAGCTTTTGCTTGGGCCAAAGCAATGAAAGAAGAGAATATCTGAAGCTGTCATCGATGTGCCGAATGCACATATAAAAAGCTGTAAATGAAATGCAAGCCCAGCAGTGTAGGAAAGTTATCACTCTCCATGGGCAGCAGGGGGAAATGAAAACAGACATGGAGGGTTGAGGACTCTGTGGGGAGAACAGAGAGTGAGCAAAAGAGACAGGGAGGGCTATATGTGCTGTAATATTTTGTCAGAAGCTGTACTTTCAGGCACACTAAGGGCTGAGTTATTCCTCCATGGCGGGCTGTCCAGGGCAGTGACGCCAGTCCCACCACAATGAGCGGCTTTGGGCTGTGGTCTAGGGTTATGGGTTGCTCTGCAGATCTCCCACTCCACACCCTCCACCCCTTGCTTCAATCCAATTCCTCCCACCCAACTGCATGAGGCTGGGGGTCTCGCTTTGAGAAGGAGCTCTTGACAATTGTCCTGTACCAGGACAACCGTAGACAAACAGGGCAGAGTTAGACAAACAGGGCAGATAGGAGATGTGGACTAGAATAATTTAAGCTAGTTACAAGAACTCGCCTTTCTTTTGGACTTCATGGTGAGGCTGCAGCCATACTGGGTTAGAGGCATGAGCTGGTCTGTGGATTACGCTTTTAATGTAATAACACTGTCTGTATCTGTATATGTTCAGTGCACCAATCTAATCTAAGGCAATTTAAAGTTCTTTCTTCTTCTCCTTTTTTATTTCATTATAAATTAATCATATTCCCCTGAGAACACTATTGGAAAAAAAGCAGAGATAGAAATGTCAGCGCTTGAATTCAAACACATTAGTTCCATTTAAATGGACAATATTACTTCAATCCCATTCCAGTCATTCAGATTACACATTCCAGTCTGTTTACATGGACACTGATCTGATAAGTTGTGTGTTTACTTGCTCAAAGCATTTAATCAGAATAGAACTTTTTTCACATGCGCAAAGTGGCACTGGCACTGTCAAGCGTTTAATCTGCCGGAAATATTACAGGAAAAATAAGGAGAGTAATTTGTTCCCAACTTTGATGTTAGGTTAGGCTTCCCTTTTTTCCTGGCAAATCCCACCTTCTGTGTTATGATTGTTATGATGGTTATAAGAATTCAGTCTAATCTATGATTAGTTAGATCCTTCAGTGCACGTCACATGTAAACTAGTCTCTGCTTCTTCCTCAGCCAGTGAGTGAAAATCAGATGTAAAGACCATTGGGAGAAAGTTTACCAATCAAGAATCCCGGAAATTTGTCATATCTAATAACTAATCTTACCGCACATGGAGCAAACATGCTAGGAAAGAATTTGTCTATTCCAACAAGAGAGAAATGATGGATCAAGTGTTTAAGTAGATACTAATTACCATTGCTATCAAATGGATTATCATAGGTTTACACCACCCCTCTCATTCTCATTGAAAAATCACGATTGGGCTACATCGTGTGAGGCTGTTCCAGCTGAAGTGGTTACATGATGCATTTTTATTCTGATTAGACTGTTATTCTGAATATTAATGAAATATGAGGGTCCATGTAAACACAGACATTATCAGCGCATTGTGTGCAATACACTGATCAGCCATAACATCAACACCACCGCAAGATGAACTGAACAACATTGATCACCCACTATACAGCAGGAAACTGGTGATCATGGGCACCCGAGGCTCATCCCTGCCCGTGGAGACAAAGGGCCAGTCCATCCAGTCCAATCCCACAGACAAGCCGCTGCAGCACAAATTTTGAAAAAAGTTTTTGTTGGCTATAGTAGAAAGGAAAAAGAACACCCAGCGCACCACAGCCTGCCGCACATGGGGAACACAGTAAGTCCAAGGCCGAAACTACAGTACAACCTCCCCAGATCCCAATCCCATGGAATAGACTGGACAAGCAAGTTTGATCGATGGAGGCCCCATCCCACAATCCACAGTACCCAAAGGAACCCAACATCCCGATGCCAGACACCACAACGCACCCACAGAGGCCCTGCAGAGCCACGCCCCGAACTGCACCAGTGGCACAATGGGAACCCAAAACCTAGGTGATTTCAATGTTAATGGTTTTAATATTATGGCTGATCAGTGTTTAACCGAATATATCCATTATACTTTATAAGGGTTGGATATTTAAACCCACAAATAAAACAAATAAAAATATAATACAGTTCCAAATCATAACTGATGTTTTCTATTTAAAAATCAACAGGCATCATTGGGAAAGTATACATAAAATTTGTCCTCTGTGTCCTGATCTTGTTTCTTTAACCTTTACATACTGACATAATTATTTAAACACATACATGTTACATGTTATTTCTGACAATTAAATGTACCATGTGTGATGGTAGCCAAAATAAAGGATAATTCCAATCCAAATAATAATCATCCCAATAATTAATCCTTTATCTCTGAAAGAAAAAGAGTAGCAGGTAGCAGTTTTTTACAGAACGATTAAGTGCTATCTGACACCCCTTGCAAAAATAATTAAATGCAGTGAGAAGTGTTATCAAGTGAATAGTTTGGAAGTTGGAAATGTACAGTATATACACTACCGTTCAAAAGTTTGGGGTCACTTGCAAATTTCTTTGTTTTTGTTTAGTGATTTATATTCTACATTCTACAACAATACTGGGGATTTCAAAACTATAAAATAACACATATGGAATTAGGTAATTACTTAACAACAACAAAAACAACAGTTAGTTGTTAGTTTAAGACACAGAGGTCAGCCTTTCTGTAATAGTTCTGTAAAAACAATCATGGAGTTAGAAAGTGACCCCAAACATTTGAACGGTAGTGTATAAACATACTGTATGTATTAAACAACTTGAAAAAACACAATAAGAGACATATCGTATGTGCAATTACATATAAATAGATGATTCAATTTGGATTTGCATTGACAGTTGTTCTGTCTATGAGACAGAGAGCAGACATACAGGGCAGGCACTGTAAATGTGGTAGGAGATGTGGAATAGAATTATTCTTGCTATTCTAGCTAAGAACTCTCAGTTTTCTTGGACTTCATGGTGAGTCTGCAGCCACAGTGAGTTAGCGGTGTAGTGGGGTCAATGCATTATGGGTCTAATGTTATACCTGTATTTGTATCTGTTTAAATATCAAATCTAAAAAAAATTAAATCTATTTTTATTTTTTTTTCATTTTAATCTCGTAATTTAATTATATATGAATCATATGCCCCTGAAAACATTGGAAAACACTATGGGAAAAGCAGAGATATGAATAGAATAGAAATTCCAGCATGGACTGTGAATTCTGGCTCAGATGTGCATGGGTACAGTTTACTGCTGGACATTCCGTTATTACTTTAGTTTGGACCTCTACACTATATTTTCCAAAAACAATGAAGTTATATAGTAGAATGATTCAAACTACTGTTTTCATGACCAGAAAGTTGCTTGACCTACTGTACAACATTGATGTTTAATTTTTTGTATGATTCTAAATTGTAATTGATTTTAAAAGCAGAGACCAGGCACTGTAATAAATGTAACATGCATAAGAATAAGACAGATTTTGTTATGTAATCACAAATAACATTTTTGCTATTCTTTCAAGGAGGAACATTCAAGTCCAAAAGCAACACTTTCAACACAGGAAAATAATGCATGAGGTTTCACAATAGTTGCTTCATTATTACTCTTTATTACTCTTCCAGAATGCAGTATAAATATTCTCAACTAACTTTTCCCTCATTTCTGTTAAAACTGCCTGTAGTGTCTTTTTGTACTTTGCATAATTTGCATATTTCTTTGTATCCCAACTACTGTTATGTTGATTTTATCTTAATTTTGGGTAGTTATCATGCAGCAGCAGCAGTCTGGTGAAGATGTCTCATTTTACATTGAACTCAGTGGCTGGATGTGACTCATTCATGTTCTCCACCCCTTAACCCCTTGCTTTATATCGTTTTCCCCAGCACACAGCAAACTGAAAAAAAAAGGGGGGGGGGGAGACGAAAAACCCACACAAAACAAAGACTGCCCTATATCTTTCTGAGTGGGTCATTTAACCTGCTAAGAAGGAGAGGAGTGTATGCATGGGAACCTTCTGTGTAGAATCTATTGTACCTGTGAGTGATCAGAGGGATGTGTGTGTGTGCATGTGTGTGTGTGTGTGTGTGTGTGTGTGTGCAAGAGAGAGAAAGAGTAGGTGGTGCTTGTCTGAGTGTTTGGCTCCAGACTGGCTCACTAAGAGGAGACAGGTTAATAAGGAGGTAGCACCCGGCCGGGTCTCTCTTTAATTAAGCCTGTCAGGGTTGTGTCCCTTTTGTGTCCAGCTGAACCTGTCACAGAGGGCTTGACTGATGAGCTCAAAATATCCTGACATTACTTTGCTTTGCTCATTTTTCGTCAAATGTGCTCCTTCCATTAACCTTGTTGCACACATCATGGGCTGCTTGATCTCTGCCTTTAAACTTCTGCCTTTTTTGAGTGTTCCTCTTCAAAATCTACTGTATCTAAATCCATTCATCATCTAAAACCTGATGGAGATCCAGCAAACATCTGGCTTTAACTGTTTCAGGAACATGTGGTGCTGTTATAGCCTTAGTACAATGTACTGTACCATGATATAACATTCTGTCCCTGAGCTAGTGTAAAGAATGTAACCATAAATCACTTAAATAAAATAACAGATTAATTTGCATAAATACAAATATGTTTATTATTTCTTTACTAAATTAATAAGGTTTTATTTCTTCTTTAATTTTATCCATTGAAAAATGATTATTCCATGTAATGTTCAGGGTTTCTTTTTTTTTCTACATTTTTCTAATTAAAACCTCACAAGTATATTATTGAAATAGTCACATGCACATGACACATGCCCTTTACAAACCGTACTCCCAACTGTCAGCTGTGAGATGTCACAAAGTTGGAAATTTTGAATGTAATGTTAAAATCGATTAATTTGACCCTGAAAAGTATATCATTCATCTTGCTTTTTGTTTAAAAGTAAGTAGGTTTTCCATGCACCACTGCTTTCTTTCAAGTAACATTTAAATTTTGTGATTAAGAATAAATTTGTACATGAAGTGGTTGTTGAAATGGCAGTATTTATTTCTGAGATGGAAGGAAATTTTTTTTCGTGATTAGCCGTCTCAAGAGTACGATCGTTCCTGCTTCTCTGTGTAGACTGGAAAATGCACCATATTGAAAAATCTGAATTGATTCCAGATTAAGGTTTTAATCAGCATTTAGGATGTTATCTGCTGTTCTGTTAAGTCATGTTATAAATATGCCAAATCAGCTATTCCTTGGTTAGCTCTAAACACTGTGGAATTTGATCTGTGTAATTTTATACCATAGATTATACTGTATTACCCAAAGTCTTTTTAATGGTATTTGTGAAACTTCAAGTGATAGTGGAAATATGTGTATGCCGGGTATAAAGGGTGGCCCAAAGATCTGAATCCATAGACACAAATTTATTTAAAAGTTTAAACTAAAGCAAATACTCATATTGACAACCTTTGACTTCATGGCACTTGTGTATACACTGAATCCAAGAATGTTAAACACTACTTGCTGTGTCAGAACTGATGTTGGTACATGCCAGGTTCTCCTGTAGTGCAGCGCCTCCTTTTGTTCGGGCTGATTGTGATAGACTACTAACTTCAAATAACCCAAGGAATAAATTCAAATGCTGTTAGATCTGTTTCTATTCCATCTTCTATTGTTATGGAGGTATGTGGATCCTGACTTTTGGGCCACCTTGTATAATACAGGACGGGAAATTAACAAGCTCATGACATCATAGGTGATGCAAAATAGGGATTCTTTTACTGTAGCATCTGAATTGATTTCACATTTATTCATATAAACCTTTGGAAAAATTTAATGTTTATTTAAACAAAACGATGTTTAATACATTGTTAGTGTCTGGAGATCTCTAGAAGACTTATATCACTTTTGTGAAGCTAAGCTCACTCTTAATTATTAAACACATATTTATTGTTATAATTATGTAACAGTAATAATTATAACAATGATTATGTAACTATACCCATAACAATAACAATAATTATGTAACACTAATAATTATAACAATTTAAATGTTATATACTACTATTTAATGTATAATGTATGATTCAGAGACTCTACCCTGCTGTGCTTTATCAAGCATGGATCATTTGACTGTTCTTCCCTTATCTGATGGCATGATGTGATACTGGGTCTTAATAATGTATTAACTTAAATGAAATGAAGACTGGCAGTACTGTATAAGGCTGAAGTGCATCCTACAATTACAATAAAGCAGCTCTGTAGCAAACAGAAGGGAAAAAAAATCAGCACAGAGCATTTACTGAGGAGAAAAGTACCAGGAGGATATGACTTCACTTTCTTTGAACTCGCACATAAACAAGAATCATGAGAGAGCTGTAGAAATTTAGCAAAGCTGAAATAGGTGATTACTTAAAAAAAAAAAAAAAAAAAAGACAAGTACCCTCAGTCTCGCTTAATGATACGTTTAGTCTCATGCTGCTGTGTGGCCAATTTGGACCCTTACTCACCCACACAAAGAACACTGTTACTTTAGGGATTTTTTTGTGTGGCTACAGGTTGAGGTTTATCTTTATGGCATATTTTGATTGCTCTGTTTGTAACTCAAAGTCTGAACATTATAATTGAAGAATGTGTATACTTCAGCATCTTTTCTTTCTTTCTCTCTCTCTCTCATTGTTTTGCATTGCTATCATTGCAGTGTCTGGACGCGACATATCAATAACATTCGTCGCCACAGGAAGAACTAGAGATTTGGAGACACGAGGACGGCTTTACGCTGAAATTTCTCCTGGCCGCACGTCGTGCTTCCCTAAGCTCCTGTCTTTTTTAATCATCTTGTTTCCTAATTATAGGTCTGCTACCACAGCTTCTGGGCGTGGTCCCTTGAGAAAGCCATAAAGCTTACGGTAAGGGCTCAGCCTTCACCACATCAGCCTGGGCCTGTTTACCATCAAACCACTTTACTCCCCAAACACACACACACACACACGTTTGTCCTCCTCTACTTACTGACGTCATACACACAAGACCGTATTTACCTACAAGCTACCTGAGCACTCATGGTGAAATGTTAAGGAATACAGCACAACTTTGTGAGCATTTCTATGTCTCGTACTGAAATTAAATTTGTAATAAAAACATAAAAATTCTGAATCATGATACAAATCATACTAACGAAAATATCAGTGGTATAACTGGATTTTGTAGAGTATTGTAAATATAAACATGTAGTCGTATGCCAACCTTAATGATCTAATAAACCTGATGCGCTCATGCATTTTGGTTGGACAGTAACTGAATAGTCATATACTATTTGTATGTCTTGCTTTTTTGAAGTACATTGACTTCGAAATTTACATACTACAGAAGTAATAAATTTTCGTTGTCATGATTGAACTGATTACTTTTTTAGGCTGCAAACGTGATGGGAGCTGGCTATTAGTTTTAAAACCAGATTACATTCATCAGAAGAACAGTGCATTATCCTAATTGAATCATCATACTCCTTAATAGCCAATGAAATAATAGCTCCATATAGCAACCGATGAACACTACTTCTAATCTCAATAAAACTCATCTAAAACATATTTCTTAAAACATTGAACCAAAAAAAAAAGTGCTTTGTATCATTTTAGGATTAAATATAAATGTCATTCCAAAATTGTTATCTCCATTATATGTTAACCTTTATTTGACAGCAGCCAGAAAAATTATATTGTACAAAAAATTAAAGTATTAAAGTGAGATAAAATTGTGTGTAATATATATATATTATATTTTATTATTTTATTTATATATATTGTAGTTATGCTACTGTAAGAGACTGTCCTGGTAATTGTATAAGAAGCTCTGTTTAATAGTTTTTTTTTAGTTTGCAGTCATTTGGTTCAATCCTGAGCTAATGGTTACTGTCTAACCAACATTTTTCATGATCCCCTTTTTTCCTTGTGAGTTTCATCGCACCTGTAATAAGTATATGGATTGGCCCAAAGATGGCCCATGGGTGCATGGTGGCTATTACAGTATGTGCATGGAATGGATTGGTATCCCATCTGGAATGTATTGGTGTATCACATCATATCTAAAACAAACACTTTTGAGCTTTATTACATAATCTGTGTAGTCCTCAAGAAACTTGTTGGACCTTTTAACCCTTTTGTTGTGTGTTTGTAATGGCACTTGAGTCCAGTGCTTAAACCATGTCCTAAACCATGTCCGTAGTGTTTCTTCACCTCTAGATCACAGACGACAGAACTAGTGCAACTACTTATCATGTTACACCTTCTAAAACCCATTCAAAAGGTCACTGACCTTTCACATTATTACTGAGCAGACCCAGAAAGTCAGAGTCTCAACACTGCCATCCTGTATGCTTTGCTTCCCTCCTCTGATCCATTTGTCTGTATTGTTGGTTTTGTTTTGATTCTAGGACTTTTTTCATGTAAGACATTCATCTGGACATCAGAGTGCATATTTCTTTGAGCTTAGAGTAGCTGGGCCATTTGTGCCCTGTGGCAGTGCACTGTGTGTGTGGATGTAGGTGTTTTTCTGTGTGCTTGCGTGACCTGACCTAGGATCGGGTGGTGCCTGAGAGAAAGACAGACAGACCTGCTACCTGAGAGGCTTGTATGTTTGATCACTGAGCTGTCAGACTGCCTCACATCCCCCATTCCCCCTTCCAGGTCTGTGTTGACCTTGCGCCATCAGCCCTGCTCTTTCAAAGCACCGCTTTCATTTCCAAAGCACAATATTCTGAGATACACGTACATATTCCTGCGTGTGTAGGTAAGTTTTCCATTACCTGTCGCAGACACTTGGATAATTGCAGGGCCTGATTAAACTGTCACAGGTTTGGTGGACCCACAGGATCGTTTTGATGATATTTAGACTGCACATCCTGAACTGAATTTTCCCTCTGAAGCACATACAGAGTGATGGCTTGTGCTGGCCTGAGTGGATATGTTTTCCCTCATGTGATTTTTCTGACAACTTCTTTCATCCGGGCTGAACCCCCAGTGTGAGCGCTGGCAGGCTGCCCTCCTTTTCTCACGCCTCTCCACATGCCATGCACTCTCAGCCCTGTTTATTGACACTGCAGTCATGGCAAATCAAATGGATTTATTTGGTTTTTGGAGAGAGAGAGAGAGAGAGAGAAAGAGAGATAGAGAGCGAGACTAAACCAATGGTTGGAGACTGGTGAAGACTCTTGTGTCAGTAGAGTTACAGAGATGGGAGGGGGAAAAGCACAGTGGTGGTGGCTAATACATTTTTGTGGGGCTTTTAAATTGCTAAGTCCTCTTCTCTCATCTCCTTTTCACATTGCAGGCTTTTAAATAGACTCTTGGCATTTGCCAAGGAGTAATAATTATTTGGTAAGAACAGCATGCTTCACTGACTGAGAACTTGGCCGGATGCTTATCTCCTACTTGCTGGACCTTATTTGAAGGCTGTCTTACTTAAATATGTGCACAACCAATATAAAGAGTGGTAGTGATAGAGAGGAAATATTGCATTCATACAGTGATGCATTGTTCATTTTCAGCGCAAATAGTAAAAACAGTAATTTAACCTCCTGTTTTTAAACCATTGTAATTGTAAAATGTATTTGTTTTTGTCTTTTGTTACTTTACTCTCAAGATGTGGTGTTAAAATCGACTGCTTCATTTCTATAAAGGTAGTTACAACACATTTAAAGTTTTTTTTTTAGTTTGGCATTATTTAAATGACTATATTAAGAATAATCAAAAAGAATGTTACACATTAATATATAAATACCCATTGCTCAGTTTAATAGGAACACCTGTACACCTGCTCATTTGTGCAGTTAACCAATCGGCTAATTCTGTGGCAGCACAATGCACAAAATCATGAAGATATACAGTACTGTGCAAATGTCTTGAGCCACCCCTCGTTTCTTCATTAAATGAAATTAAAGAAATGGGAGCAAATGTTTTATTGTGACAGGCTTCAAAGAACCTAAAGATACAACTGAAAAACTGGTTGTTTATGTATCAACCTCAGCAGCAACCACATTTCCCCTCTCATCAGTTTTAACCGCTCATTCAGCATCACCAATATATTAATCACTGGCCTGATCATCTATCTTGATCTGCACCTGGTCCATGCCCTAAGTTAGATGTTTTTTTTTATGTTTGAATCATTCCAAGATGTGTAGCTTAACAAACGAATGAACAAACAAAAAATAAAACATTCCTCCATAACTCGTCACATACAGGGACTGAACTGAAAATGAGAGCCAAGAGCTTGCCAAAATGTGAGCCAAAAAAAGTCCTCCTGGAATCCTGGAGAACTATTCTCAAGACTACATAAAAAATACAAGGAAGTCTAGCAAAATATGAAATGAGAAATGAGGGGTGGCCCAAGACTTCTGCATAATACTGGAGGTTAAGAACTTGATTTAATTTTTCAATCAAACATCACAATAAGGAAATACAGTATTGTGATCTCAATCATTTTAACCGTGGCATGTTTGTTGGTGGCAGATTGTTTTGCTTTTCACACCCTGCATAGTCTACAGTTCACAACGGACGGTGTTAAACATCTTCCTATAGGTTGAAATGCTTTGTTGATTACAGAGCTGAGCAAATAAACATCTCAGCATCTGTATCTACATGATGTTCTGTATTGTGTTTTTGCCACATCATTAACTAATTAACGAACTGCATTCCTAATAACATACATTGGGAAAATGGACACATTTTAAATAAAATGTTACTTTATTTACACAAACCCCTCTACATGATTGCTATTTCTTTGTAAACACACACGGAGTTGTCTCTACCATTCATGATGAACTCGTGTTAACACATCTGGTGATATGCATGTAATTGCACTTCAAATGCATTTCGAATGAGATAGCGTCCCGATCTCGCTGTGGGAATGATTTCAATATGATCTGCTTTTGTCAACGACATTCTTAAAAGCTATTCTAAAAAGGGCTGGTAAATTATAAACTAAGTATGAAAAATTTTGCTATGTTATGTCCCCATATGTATATAAGAACATAACATAGCAATATATACATATATGGTGATGGATGTATTAGGTATGTATATTTTATTAAGGTATTAAGAAATCACTCACTCATGGTCTATACCGCTTTATCCTTTATACAGGCTGGCAGGGGGCCTGGAACCTATCCCAGGAGACTTGGGGCACAAGCCGGGGTGCACTCTGGACAGGGTGCCAATCCATCACAGTGCACACACTACAGGCAATTTTGGAACACCAATTAGCCTAATCTGCATATCTTTGGACTGTGGGAGGAAACCCACCAAGCACAGGGAGAACATGCAAATTCCATGCACACAGTGGCGGGAATTGAACCTGTTTGGGAATGGAACCCGGACCTTGGAGGTGCAAGGCGACCTAACCACTACACCACCATCCTGCCTATAGTGAAAATACTAAAGGCAATATCGATGTAGTGCCAATATGATCTGTGGCTTTTAAAAATTTAACTGATATTTAAATATGATCAACAGTGTAATTAATTCTTTTCACTTTAGCTATTTTCTTTCCACTTTAGACTTTAGTTTTATTTTAGCTAGATAGGTTTATTAGATAGCTAGATTAGGTGTCTTGCCTGGTATAACTGGTGGGTTACCTTATTAAACACCGTGCATGACTTCATGTTGGAATGGAAGAGAGCTTATGTTTGTAACTGACCACATGCTTAAAGTAAAATAGAAGTAAAGCCCTGTGACAGTGTGTTAGTGACAGTTATGCTTTTTCTGCTGCTGGCCTCAGGTGCCTCCATCACATTTATCCCTGGTGCCCTACCATGCCTTGTAATTACAGCTAAAATTACTGGCCTGCCACTGTCTCTGTCACTCTGCACCCAAATCCAATTTCTCTCCCAACATACAGCACCATAAGCCATGCTAAATGCCTCTCTGTCAAAGCTGATTGAGCTATTCTGCCAGTAATAGAAAACTTTTGTTTTTTCTTTCTAGTATATCTTAATTATTTTTTTTTTTGTATCTAATTGATATGAGATTGCTCTCATGGCCAATGCTCGAGCTATAAAAGATGATTTTCCACATCAATATTAAAAGAACAGCTTGGTTAGCTTGTGTTTTAATTTCCTCTAGAGGGAAAGTATAGGCCATTCTGCTCGATTCTATTTAAAGATGATTATAATCTTTTCTTTGAATATGGTAATGCTTACTAAATCTGCTTGCTTGCAAGATTGAGACTCATTTATAATGTTCCCGTAAGACAGAATTGTCAGTGCACAATTCGTCATTCATGTCTCTGCGGAATGAGAGAGAGGAGATCAACAACAAACAAACAGTGAGGGCCTTATTTTTCAAAGGAGAGGCTCAAAGTAGAAGAAGAAATCCATGGAAACAGATTTCCATCTAATTGCGGCTGGTGCTGCCTTCCTGCAAGCAACCTCAGTAACTACGAGCAACAGGAAAGATAGGGCACGGAGGCGGCAAGCTGCCAGGCTCTCTGGCGAGACGTGTTGAAATGCGGCCATAATCAGCCCAGATATGCCTGTGTCAAAGCAGAAGTGTTTTCAAAGGGCTGGATGGGACCTGTTGCAGCCTGTGCTGGTTGTTTTATGTGCCGCACAAGCATAAGGTTGGAGACTTGAGGTCGAGGTTGTCTGCGAGATGCCCCTCAGGGCTAGCAGGCTGTCTGATATCTCTGACTTTGACTGTCTCTCTATAGCAAGGGCAGAATGATTCTGTGGAAAAGATCCACCTAATGTTATCTTGTTGATGATTTTATCAATGTGAGACCCTACCGACCATGTCCTGTCTCTACCAGGAGTTAGGATGTTAATGAGTCTCTGGATCTCAGAGGAACTTCCAAGGCTGGGGGTTTGATTCCTACCTCAGGTCTGTGTGTGGAGTTTGCATGTTCTCTGCTTGCCTGGTGGGTTTTCTCTGGGTACTCCAGTTTCTTCCCACAGTCCAAAGCATGTAGAGTAGGATAATAGATGCTCCCAAATTGCCCGTAGTGTGTTAATGTGCACTGTGATGGATTGGCACCCAGGATGTGCCCCAAGCCCCTGTGATTGGCTCCAGGCCTCCCGCTACCCTGTACAGGATAAACGGTAGAGTGAGTGAGTAAGTGAGTGAGTGAGTGAGAGTCCTTTGCATTTTTTTTTAATGCGGATCATTATTTATAATTTTTCATAAAAGTTGCAAATTTTGTAAAACTAAGCCTTGATTGGTGTTCTGCAACTTTGGAATGATTTCTTAGTTTATTCAATCGAAACAATAAAAATGCTGCTTAACTTATTTATGGTTGTAAACAATTGTCTACTACATAAAGGCACCGTCAGCTCATGTAAATGTGGTGTGAAGCATTTATCATCAGTAATGTAAAATATTTAAATAAGGTAAATAGCCTCAGAATATTTGTTTAACACACTGAAAAAAACATTCAGGTTTCAACTTATTTAAATTAAGGCCAGAGTTTCCGCTCAAGTAAAGTACACAAGTTGAACAAAAATAGATAATGGTAAATAATGATGAAATTTTACGTTTGTTTACAAAGTGAATGTATTTTAATTGAATATTAAAATAATATCAACATGGAAAAGCTACATCAGGGAAAAATGTATTTTTGAGTATAGAAGCTGGGCCTTATTTTATTGGTGGATTATGGGTTAATGTTCTCTCTCTCTCTCTCTCTCTCTCTCTCTCTCTCTCCTGGTTGTGTATGCATCTTTTGATTTAATATTACAGAGAAGAAAGTTATTTTAAGTTATTGCTGAATTGTGCACAATATAGTCAAGGATGTGAACAAGTTTAAAAAGAGGCAATTTGATAAATCACTGTTTACAGAAATTACATCACTATTCTCCAGCATAATAATAAATAAGTTAATTTTGTTAAAGTTATGTTTGTTAAATGAGCCCCTTCTTTAACACTGTGTATCCCAGACTGGGCACTCACAGGTGATCTTTGTTAATTAGTAAGATCCATAGATTATCTTTGCGAAGACCACTGTTAATCAGTTATGACTTGGGCTTCTATAACATTTGCAAGGTGGTTTCTCCTCCTTCTCTCTCATTTTTTCGCAATCAAAGACATACAGTATAAACTGTGTACACTAAATGTTCAAAGTCCCAAAAGCTCAGGGAGAAGATGCTCTCTTCTCCACTGTTGGCCATACAGCTGCCCCTGCTCTCTACATGATTTCTACATACATCTGATTACTCCTCTTGAAGATCTCTCTAAGCAGCACGCAACAGCAGGGCTCAGAAAGTACAGAAGGTACACACACACACACACAACGTGTACACAGCATGAGAGCTCAATCGACTCCCTGCGGGCCGCAGTGTAAGTTAGTGCAGACTTCGGCAGTTGCTCCTTGTGCTGTGTGTTGTCTGTGTGTATGAAACTCTGAGAGTCCACCCAAGCCATTAGAAAGCCGCTGCATTCCTGAGGTTTGGAAAGCAGATGGAGAGTGCAGTGTATGTGTTTTGGTGTAAACAACATGGTAATAATGTTGTGATGGCATTTGGTAATCTCTCAAAACAGACTTTTCACACTCACACTTTTTTTTATATCCATGGGGGAAAAACAGCAAAATAAAAATTTGTTTAGTATTTATTATAAAATTAGATTTTGTCTATTTTGGAAGCTGCACCTAAAGTAAATGTATTGTGGCACAAACGGTTAAGGCTGTTATTTACTGGGATAATTGAATCTTTTATTATCATTATTATTATTATTATTATTATTATTATTATTATTAATAAACTTATTTATTAGCCTTGATAGTTTTTGGAAACTTCTCGACATGGCATCAAACAACTAGTGCAGAGATTTTACATATACTGTAGTACATTTACAGAGAATTTAGTGCAGGTATTGTGTGTGCATGTGTGTGTGTGTGTGTTTTGTGTGTCTGCGCCTATGGCAGGTGGACATGTGTCACTGTGGTTAGCCGTCTCCAGGGCTCACCTGTCAGTCTGTCGTGGGAAAGAGGTTTTTTATTAGCAGTGGGGGAACGCCACTGTGTGTGTGTGTGTGTGTGTGTGTGTGCGTGTGTGTGTGTGTGCGTGTGTAAGAATGCCAAATCCGACTCTCTGAGTGTGTCTCTTCCCAGTCTCTGTGCACAATGAGTGCAGGAGACGCGCTGCAGCCTGCTTGTCCCAGACGGCCCGGCTCCTTGGGGCCCGGCCCAGGCACAGAGCCGCCTTTGTCAGTCTAATTACTCCGCCTCTGTTATGCTGCTGCAGTCTCCACCATCACTGCTCCCTATAGCTCACGATGAAGAGTTACAAATACTGCAAATCTCACACACATGCATAAAGGCAAGTGCATAAACAGTTCACAAACTCCACCTTCTCCTGAGCTGTAAAGCTGTGGTCCGGTGTGGTGTTATCGAGTTATCGCATGTAGCACGGCCAGTAAATCCAGATGTTTTCGAGTCTATTAGAGGCTGGGATGCGTTAGCAATGCACTTTTCTGCAGCAGCACGCTGAGGCCTGTCAGAACCTAACCTTTTTTTTTTTTTTTTTTTCAGGAGGCAAGCTGCCCTAAACGAAGACAGACAGGCTCACTTGCACAAGGAGATAATGCTATCTGTGGCTACCTGTGTAGGAGGGGCAGATTAAGCTGGGAATTAAATGAAGCCTGTCTAAAGAGCACTTCAAGATGGAGCTAAAGCCCTGGGTTGAGCGCTGAGGCTCTTCAGCATCTCAGACTCCTTTCTTGGACACCTGCCCGGTCTGTGGTCATGGAGAAACCTGAAGCCTGTTCACAATATGGCTTTGTTTGTGATACAACTCCACAGTTCAATGTCCCATGTTCTTTGTAATCTCCCATCTCTCTGACATGTAGCTGAGGAAGATTTAAGACGATCTAAGATTTAATACGATATGCTAAAGATTTCTAAGCACATTCTCAGCTAGAGTGAAATATAGGAACTAGCCTGGTCAATTCCAAAAACACACCATGAACCAAAAATGGCAGATAATGTCAGTGAACTCCAGCGCTCCTGTGGCTACAAGAAGGGAAAAGAAAGATCATTCATCAGCAGACATTACATTACATCAGTTGCCAAAAAACTTTACATCCAATATTAAATGACATGGAAAATGGTAAAGAACGGTTGTAATACTGCCAGTTAAACTTTACAAGTGTCTCTCTTTGTCTCCTCCCTTGCCCGCCTCTCTCCCTTAGGGTGTGAAGCCTACATCCTGAGAGACATCCTCTTCTCATCTGGCTGCTTCCCCGGATCACTATGAGGGCTGGTACAGGCCTGGCAGACCAGCTGCTGCTAAAGCCGCCACGCTCTCGCTCTTTGCGAGCCGCTTTTCACCACTGACTCCTCTGTGGTCGGCCCTAATTAGAGTGCTCAGTGATTTCGGGTGAGTTTTGAAGCAATCCATTCCTGCCAAGGGTCAGAATATTTTCCACTACTAATATAAAGGAACTGGCAGCTTCCATATTTTAACTTTTGAGTGTAAAAAAAAGAAAAAGAAAAAAAAAAGCCTGCCGATGTAGCGGCACTTCAAGAGCAATAAACAGATTTTACAATATTGGCAGAATAAATCAAAAAGTATGCACATTGATCTCTCTTCAAGTATCCTATGTAGAATATGACCTAGATGGGGTTTATTTTTTATTTATTTTATTTATATATTTTACTTAGTTGTATATCTTTAAAGAAAATACAGTTATAAAAGGCACCAGCATGTGCCAAGCCAGTATGGTTTGGAGTGGCACTAAAAAAAGACTTAGTGCTCAATTCTAATCCTTTTTGCCTGGTGAATGTGTCTGATTTATGGATCTCTGACTTGGCCCTGAGCGTGGCGCAAGATGGAAAAGCCATGTACTCACAAAGCAAGCGCAGCATTCCTCGTTTCCACCAGCGTTTAATTTCCGTCAGTGCCGTCGACTGGGTAGGACACACTTTATGATTGGGTATGGCCTTTCAGCATGTATCGCTCATTTCGCCATTTATCAGTAGCTAAACTCCTGGGTAATTATTGATTTACAGTCAGCTCAGGAAATTGAATTTCATGCTTAGTTTGCTGGCCGATACTTGTGTGGCAGACCTCTGAATCCTCATCAACATACAGCTATACATGTGACTAACATCCCTTTGTGCCGCAGTTGGAGGTGAAGCCAAACTCATTAAGATCAACTTGAAACATGAGCAGCATGTTGAATAGATTGCTTAATTACCAAAAAAAAGTCTGTATGTCCACCTTATATGGAGGTAATTTTTCTATGCAAGCTTATGAAGAGATCCATAATGGGATTAATCAGAGCTGAGTAGCTAAAGACACTTCTGGTGAATGTGCATGAGCATGGTGTTGCTATTGTTTAAGAATGTTCAGAGCAGAGAGGAAGTGTAAGGTGGATGTTCTGGGGGAACTTTAAGTCTGTTAATTATGTCTGTTAATAAAAATGTGTGCCCTCTCAACAAGATACAGTAGATAAGTTCATATATATATATATAAAATACATATTTATTATGTTTATAAATAATGGGTTTAAACCTGTTTTAATGTTATTTAAATAATGTGTTTTGGAGTGCAAAATATTATTTTCAATTCAATTTGTTACAATTATTTTTGGATCATACTGTAATATTATTTGTTGTTGCCATTATTACTGGTGATGCTACAGATATTAGTAACTGATCAATCCACTGTCTCCAAATCAATCCTGAGCCCGAATGGGGTTTCACAATGTGTCTGTGTTTCCTCCAGGGTGTTCAGTTTCCTCCCACATCCCCAAAACATGCCAGTAGTTGGCATGGCCACATAAATTGCTCCTAGGAGTGAATGTGTGTATGTGAATGGTGTGGAGTGGTGTCTCACCTTGTGCCCAGTGCTCCAGGGATAGACTCCTGTTGATTTTATCAAATCCAAGTTACAATTGGCAGCCTGTGCAGGCCAAATCTCACACAATGGCTGCATTGAGCGTTCTAGAAGATTCAATGGGAAGAGGGAGCTTTGCGGCTTCTGACAAAGGAGCTGATAGATACCTACCCCCATCGATGCCAGCCATGGAAATAATGCCTCATAATTCATCTTTGCGAGCCGCTGACCTCTTATTTTTCAGTTCCACCTTAATTGTGTGATGGTGCTTTATCATTTGCCAGGTGCCTTCGACCCCTCCATAAGGATCTTTTCGGAGTCTGAATAAGGCCAGGCTAAGTGTGACCTAGCTGATTGAGGTGACCTCTGGAGCGTCCACTTGTTGATCCTTTAATTAAAGGTAATTGATTTTTTCTCTTCTCAGTGTGAGTATTTAGCACCTGGTCTCAGTTTGGTGTCACGATGGTGACCTCTGATGGTTCTACATCGACTTTGCTGAACAGTAAGTGGACAGTTCTCACTCCTTTTCTTTCTGTGGCTTTCATTCTTTCCTCCTCTCTTCCCCCTTTCTCTTTCACCTGAACTCAGGGTTTGATGATAGCCTCTTAATAGGCTGCTTTCCAGACTCCGCAGGCTTTTAATCTGAGATGGAGGAGGGAAAAAAAAGAGCAAATAGGGCAAAAAGAGCAGGACACGCAGTATGGCTGTATAGAGAACTGAAATGTCAGGAAACCTCAAGCTGATTGATAGCTCTTTTGAAAAGGCCGGCTTCACATAAAAGACTTTCATTTTCACAGGTGCCTCATTATGGCTTCATTATGACTCCTTCCTAGAAGAGAATGTTTCCTTTTTAGAGTAAGAATTTTGACTAAAAGCTCTCTACTGTGCCCATTTTGTTCTTACCTGGACCACTAAGAACTGTGACTATACAGTTTTTAGAAGTGTTCGTCAGCGTCACTGAGATGCTATGAGTGACATTTCCAGAAGAGGACACGCTTTTTAGGGACCTTTCGGGAGAATGGATTTGATGGAGACTGTCAAAATCTGAGCGCAAAGTTCTGCCCTTTTTATTGTATAATGGCGCTACTCTACAGCTCAGGAGTCCGGAACTGCCACTAAGGCTTTTCTTTTTCACAAATTGTAAAGTCTACCCTGCACCCAACCCTATCCTTCACCATTGTATCTTTTAATATAAATTGTTACACATTTGCAGAGAGTGCGGCTATGATTCCTGTAGCTCAAAACTCCTGTGTTTTATCCAATCGCTACCATTCTGTGGACCAAATAAGGGACTGACTGCATCAATATCATTGTGCCTGTGTTCTATTAAAAAAAAACTATTTTTTTTATTTATGCTTATAATCACATAGGCGGCATGGTGGTGTAGTAAGCACTGTTGTCTTGCACCTCCAGTGTCCGGGTTCGATTCCCAGCCAGGCTCGATTCCCGTCTCTGTATGCATGGAGTTTGCATGTTCTCCCCGTGCTTGGTAGGTTTCCTCTCACAGTCCAAAGATATGCAGATTAGACTAATTGGTGTTCCCAAATTGCCTGTAGTGTGTGAATGAGTGTGTGGGTGTGTGTATGTGTGTGTGCCCTACGATTGATTGACACCCTGTCTTGTGCCCTAAGCCTCCTGGGATAGGCTCCAGGCATCCCGCAACCCTGAATACAAGATAAATCGGTATAGACGATAAATGAGTGAGAGAGTGACTTATAATCACCTGAATGCAAAATATCTCTTCTCTTCTGGCACCTACAGTAGGTGATGGAATGACCTTTCTCTAAATATCTGTACAGTCGAGTCACTGGCCATCTTTAAGACATCTGTTTTTTAGACGTTTGGGTTAATTTCTCCCTTATCTAAACAAAAAAACAAAAAACCTTCCCGACAGTGTTTTACTGATGGCACTTACCTAGTACCACTTACCAACAGTAACCTAGTAACCCAGTGTAAGGATGAATCCAATGACGGAAACTTTAAAGCACTTTTGTGAGTCACTCTGGATAAGATGCCGTCTGTCAAATGCCTAAATGTAAATGTAATGTCAATCCTTAGCACAATATTGTCTATAGTTTGCTGGCTTTATTATAGGACAATTTAGAAATGTATCTCAGTACATTAGCTAATATCAACATACTTTGTTTATAATGACAAAGATCTTTCTCCTCCTGATGAAAAAGTCAATTTTTTCCTACTTAGAATGGAAGAACCAGTTGGTTTCTGTGCTGTTACATGCTTTAAGGCTTTAAGGCACCCTCTGGAATAAGGAAAGGGGTTATTTACATCAGGAAAACACAAATCTGGTACAGTAAGTTTGGTAAATTGACTGAAACACTAAGGTTATAAATTCACGCCTGCACATCCATACACATACAACAAATGAAGTTTACCACCAACATTCCACCAACCAGGAAGAATGGCGTTATTTTTTATTTACTATTGCCATCTCAGGGAGTTTTTCCTTGGCTCTGTCACCCTTGGCTTGCTCATCAGGGACAATCTGAGAATTATGATTTACACATATTTCCTCACACTTTTCAAACTAATTACTATAATTTTTTGATTCTGTAAAGCTGCTTTGCAACAATGCATCATTGCAACATTGTTAAAAGCACTATACACAAAACAGAACTGAATGGAGTAGAATTTAATTGAATTATGTTGCACTGTTTCTAGCCCCAGCATGTTATAGAGGAAACGCTGAAAACTGGGTTGAATTTGAAAATGAATGTTTTGAAACCCCCAACTAATTTCCTGCGCAATTAAATATGTAGTATTCTGATTGTTTCACACAGTGCTATCCAGCATAAAATTTACCTGAACTCACTTCCATGCGTTCTTAAGAGAAACTGAAAAGAAACTATGGCCGTTTCATTACATTCACTGACTGAAAGGCAAAATAATTCACTTCATGATTTTTCTATTTTTTTCTTTTTTGAAAAGTTATTCTTTGTGAAGGAACACAGTAGGACATGAAATCTTTTCTCTTTCTCTACGTTGCTCCTTTACCCCCCTCTCCTCACCACAGCAAGTCTCTGGCTCAGATCCACCTCTTATGTCTCAAATCAGCCTGCTGGCGCCCAATGCGGTGCCTACAGGTTAGCCGTAGCCACATTTGCTGGCATCCCGAGTAAATTTGGATTGCATTTACCAAGAATTCAACTTACTGCCGCCCGCCTCAGACCACCCTTGAGGCTAATCAGTCCACCTGTGGGTGGCAGTACTGCACATTAGGTCGTACTGCACACACACACACACACACACACACACACACAAAGAAAGAGAGAGAGAGAGAGAGTAAATCATGCCTATTCTTCTTTTGAACCTATTTAACGATTACAGGCAGTACTTTAACAATGACATTAAAGTACAAAGAAATGAGTCATTGTAAAGCAAAATATTACATTAAATACATTTTATGATTTTATTCCCGGTTGCATAGTGGGCACTGTCGCCTCGCACCTCCTGCGTTGGGGGTTCAAATCTCGCTTCCGTTCAGTGTACAGTATGTGGAGCTGGTTCCCCTATAGTCCTAAGACATTAAAGTCATTTAAGACTAAGGCATTTCTAGTTTGTCCATTGTGTTTGATTGGTTGTGTGTGCTTGTGCCCTGTGTTGGGTTGGCACGCCATGGAAAACGTATGGAAAACGTATGGATGAATTTTGTTTCCTAAAATTGTACTTATATTTTTGATCTATTTTTAATCTATTACCGTAGATGATTTAACATTTGTTAATAAAAATGGAATTGATTACCTATTTCCATTTCAACCTTCCTAACTGGCTACAAACCATCACATATTGACCTAAATTATATATAACCTAAATCATAAAAACCAGATCTTAATTTTCCTTCCACGTTCGTGATGGCACCGGGTTAAAAAAAGCCAATCCAGACATCTTTATTACCATTCACAGACTCTAGCTACTCCTGAGAGGGTGTCCCTAGATAGTCGCAATCCAACTGCACGTCCCTGGTCTGCGCTGGGGTCTCTGACATGTGGGATGAGCCTGATACAGCTCTACCAGGGGCCATCCAAGTGTGTATCATTGTAAGATATTTAAACCACCTCAAAAGTCTTTTTTCAGTACAGAGGAGGATGTTATGCTATGACACTAAACAGGTGGAGAGTGTAAAGTGGCTGGAATGAAAACCAGGCCATTCAGGTGTGGGAAGAGACCTTGCATCATTGCGTCAATCTGCATGCAGTTAATCAGCTTTTCTACATCATGGATAGCTGTGGAATCAGTGGGATCTCCTGACACAAACCTGTTCTGATTCACAACATAGGACATTTTGGCAATCCTTGTTGAAATGCACCCATATTGGTAACGCTATGACTCCATGGAAATGAGTTCACAATTCAACTACTGCTCGTGTCTCACTTTTTTTTTAGGTCTGATTTCAAATATCACAATCTGGGATATTTTGCCATTAAAGCAAATAATAATGTTAGTTATTATTATTATTATTATTATTATTATTATCACTACCAGTTATGATTATTATTATTATGATTATTACCAGTACAGTGTTCGGTTTGTTTAATTCTTTTTACAGTATCTCAGTGTACACATACTGTGCATGTCTATAACTACAGCAGTGATTTGCGTAACATATAATTAAAAGGTTTTAAAAAACATAAATAATAGGTGCTTCTGTTGAAAGCATGTATCATTTTATTTTATCACCTTGGGGCATGACATTGCCTGTAATCACTGAGCACGTATCCCAGACTTAAAATTAGGCTCTGACTTTTCAATCTGGAAAGTGTGTGTGTGAGTGTGTGTGAGTGTGTGTATGTGTGTGTGATGTTAACATGTGAGAATATTTCAATTAACAATCACATGGACAAAATATCTCTCACATATTACGTGTTTAGCAATTATAAATTACATTAGTTCAGACAGTTGCGTAAGACACACTCCATAACTGTACTTCATGCAGGAGATAAATACAAAAATTATGCACACATACAACACACAACACAAGCATTGCAAATATCACAGGGTGCAAAGGAACCTCTTTGGCCTTCACTATGAACCCTTGTAGCAGCATAGGAACTATTCGTCTTCACATCAGTTGTCGAATGGCCATGTCAGTGTGAAACAAACACTGTATATGGTCTATAAATAATTAAACAATGACAAAGTGAATGAAACAGTAGAGTTTTGCACAATTCAATTACAAAGCAAGATGATCTAGAGTAATCTATGTTTCCTATAAACTGTGATGAACCGGGCCGAGGTGAACAGCAGCTAATGATGTGGCGCTGGGCTGAACGTGGATGTAGGACAGTATCAGTAGGATGCTCACAGGCCACTTTTGTCTATGATGCCAGTTCCACAGGGCCTTCCTCCTCGGCATCAGCTCGGTTGGCACGGATCTCCACTAGCGTGCGGGCGAAGCGAGTCCAGTCCTCGCTGTGTGCCGAAGCCAGCTGTGAACCATAATAAGTATTTCAGTATTAATATCTCGCCAACCACCTGGACAGACCTGACAAGATTCATTAGGATGACTGTGGATATTACACGTGAAAGGGGAAAAAATTGTGCATTGTGACTGTAGAAGAAAATAGTAAAGACAAAGTGCTAAATATGATGGATGGAGGTGGGGATCATGAGGCAGATTGATTAGGGAAAGTCAAATGAGACGTCTGACTCCAAGGCAGAGGATGAGAGGGAGAGGTCTGCAGGCTGTAATTAAGCAGGAGTAGAGAGGTGAGAGGAGATTGTGTCTAAAATCTAAAGGCCAAATCTAAGCTTGAAAAATTAAAAAAGGGTTCATCAAATCATCAGGACTTGATCATTGTGATGATAAAAGAAAAACAGCGTTTTCTTTAATAATAAGCAGCCTCTCCCACCAGTCCCACTTGCTTTTTTTATTGGCTTACAAGACAAATGGTTATGAATTCACAGACAGAAGTATTTTCTGACAAGAATTTTTTAATGTATCTGACTGCTGGTTTAACCTGCATTGCATATCATGACAATCCAAAGCATATATTAAGCGCACAGACCTACAGATAATAATAATAATAAAAAAAACATCAGTCGCGGTAGGCCAAAGCTGCTTGACTGCCCCTGCTGTTGTTTCCCTTCACAACGCAGGCCATGTTGCAAACTTTTTTTCCAGCCTTTATGAAAAGCTTTTGGTAAATAAGCCCCCACTCAGCTGCAACATAAAACCCTTCAGCTTCAGTCAGTTTATTGATGACCCACTATTATCATCAAGCCTGAGAGACCACACGCCCGACCAGCACACTCTCCAATTACCACACGATGCAGGGCTAAAATTAGTGAAACCCCACACACAAGGCAAAACCCAGACTTTGAAAAGAGGACAGCAAACACGGGAGTCATGGTGGCTCACTGCTCGGTGGTGGTTAGGTCATGTGGAGGCTGTTTTAAAATAGTGGGTAAAGAAAAGCGGTAGAACCCAAGCAAGTTCAACTGGCCCGAGATCTTGGTAAAGTATTCAATGCAAAAGCATCTCACAGCAAGCAGAGCTGGGTTAATGCATGGCTTGCGTATTGCACCCTATTAACTTCACCCCCTTTCACTTCAGATGTACAGTGAACACTGCAAAATAAAAACTAATGATTTTATTCAAGTTGCTCTTTTGAATGCATACATTGCAATAAATACTAATGTCATGTTAATATACTGTACAACAATGAAACTGAAACGCCGGGTTTTAGACAACAATAATTCATTAGTATGGTGTAGGGTCTCCTTTTGTACCCAATATACCATCGATTCGTCTAGGGAATGACAGATACAAGTCCTGCACAGTGGCCAGAGGGATTCTGAGCCATTTTTCCTGCAGAAAAATGGTCAGGTCACTACATGATCCTGGTGGAGGAAAACGTTTCCTGACTCGTTCCTCCAAAACACCCCGAAGTGGCTCAATAATATTTAGATCTTGTGACTGAGCAGGTCATGGACTTCACTTTCATGTTCATCAAACCACTCTGTCACCAGTCTTGCTGTGTGTATTGGTGCATTATCATCCTGATACATGGCACTGCCTTCAGGATCCAATGTTTGAACCATTGGGTGCACATGGTCCTCCAGAATGGTTCGGTAGTCCTTGGCAGTGACGCGTGCCCATCTAGCACAAGTATTGGGCCTAGTCGATATTGCAGCCCAAACCATCACTGATCCACCCCCATGCTTCACTCTGGGTGGTACGCTTCTTTGGGGCTTCTCCACACTGTAACTCTTCTGGATGTGGGAAAGACAGTGAAGGTGGACTCATCAGAGAATAATACATGTTTCACATTGTCCACAGCCCAAGAACCATTGAAACCAATGTTTGGCATTGGCATGAGTGACCAAAGGTTTGGCTATAGCAGCTCGGCCATGTACATTGACCCTATGGGGCTCCCGACAAACAGTTTTGGTGGAAACAGGAAACAGTTTTTTTTTTAATTTTACTAGTTTTTTTGGATTTTTTCCCCGATTTTTCTCCCCGATTAATTTAGTAGTGTCCAATTCCTCCCAGTCACTAGGGGGCTCCCACATTAAGCTTCTACTACCACTCAGTCGGGAGAGCCGCAGACTATCACTTTCCTCCAACCCACGTGATGTCACCGACCATCTTTTCGAACCGTTGGGGGCGGAGTAACACACTCGGAGGACAGCGCCATCCTCTCCCTCCGCTTACGTGAGCCCACAGACGCCCCTGATTGGCTTGTACAGCCGTATTAATGTGGGAGCACGAGTACCTCTCATCCCTCGAATCAGCGATCTCCGGATGATAGGGCGAGCACTTTACCACTGCGCCACTCGGAGGCCTAGGAAACAGTTTTATGTTTTTTGAATACAATCCGGGTTAGCACCCGGACATCCCTTTCAGACAGCTTCCTCTTGTGTCTACAGTTACTCCTGTTGGATGTGGTTCGTCCTTCTTGGTGGTATCCTCACATTACCCTGGATACCATGGCTCTTGATACATCACAAATACTTGCTGTCTTAGTCACAGATGCGCCAGCGAGACACGCACCAATAATTTGTCCTCTTTTAAACTCTGATATGTCACCCATTATAATGTTGTGTGCATTGCAATATTTTAAGCAAAACTGTGCTATTACTCTGATAATTAAACCTTCACACTCTGCTCTTACTGGTGGAATGAAATCTCCAACACTAAATTGTCCAGTGTTTAATTTTAGATAATTAATAAAAGAAACTCGCAAGACATTGTAGCACAAAACAATTCATATGTAATAAATGTAAGTGAATTGGGGTTTTCCGATAACAACACAGGGTCAAAATATACAAACACCACTATTATTATTATTATGATTATGATTATTATGATTATTATTATTATTATATTGAATAGTGATGCTGAAAGTTCTAAAATGTCTTTGAATTTTCAAATCCCATGGCCTCTCAGCTTTCTGTCAGTTATGATGAATGAGTACAGCTAGTAGCTTCTCTGTGCCAACATAAAAAGCGTTTCTTTGACAGCACTCATTGGACTGGCCAACACATAGTATAATGGGAAATTCCAAGGAAATCAGCGCAGATCTGCAAAGGGGCTGACAGATTTACACAAGTCAAGAAAGCCTCTTGGAGCCTTTTCTGAACAACTACAGATTCCAAGATCAGTTTAAACAACTGTACATAAGTACAGGTTATTGAAAGACGTACAGTAGCCACTTTGTCGAGGGCTGCAAGAAGACCCAAACTGTTAAGGTTAGCTGAGAAGAAATTTGTTCAGATGGTCATAAACAATGCAGGAACCACCAAGGCACAGGGATGTAACATTGTCTATGGTCAAGCTGGTTTTACATCACCATGGACTAATAGGCTGCTGTGCAAGTAAGAAGCCCCTGGTCAAAAAACTGAGACCTTCAGACTTGACTAAAGTTTGCTAATGACCATGTGGGCAAAGGAAAGGCCTTCTGGAGGAAAGCTTTGAACTGATGTCTTTCAAAGTGTGAAGATGAGGCATTCAACCCCTAGAACACTAATACCTGCTGTTAACCATGGTGGTTACTTTACTTCATGCTTTGGAGCTGTTTTGCTGGCAGTAGACCTGGTACATTGCATAAAGCCGATGGAATAATGAAGAATGAGGGCTACCTCCAAATTATTCAGGGTAACCTCAAATTATCAGCTAGATTGCTGACATTTGGACAGCAAAATTGAGAGTTCCAACACATGACAGTGACTCCAAACAGACATCAAAGCTGGTTGTGCAGCAGGTTAACATTAATCTTTAAACTTGTGACTTATTTCAGAAAAAGCACGTTTAAATTTCATTAACCAGCTTCTCGCTTAATGAAGAAATAATTATTTTTGTGCTACATAAGTAATGAATGTGAGTATTCAGATCTAATCCTGTTTTTTGGGGGGAATTGTGCATGCAGGGGTTTGTCTTAAACAAAGGTGCATTCCCAGTTATGTGTAGTCCTGATCTTATGATCCTCTTTTGTTGTGTGATACCATCAAAGTCCAGTGCCAGTGTTTGACAGTTTTAAATTCATGTTTTGGGGCTATAACCCTAAAAAATGGAATGCAATTTAAGATGAATATTAAAGTATCATCATATTAAAGACCAAATTTTTTTTTTCTTTCAACAGACAAGAGTGGCAGAGTGCTTGTTCATCTTATCCTTCAAATTGTGGTCACATGGGCATATTTTATTAATTCAACAACTCAAAATATCTTGAACATATCTTATAATATATATATAATATACAGTATAATATATGTCAGTTTTTCTTCCTATTTTTTTCTACCTATTTTTCCACGATTTCATCGTTGCTAATCCCGACCCAATATGGCATCACTGAGACTGAAACTCACTCATCTCCAAATGATCAAATAATAAACTTGCATTTATATTCACTTGAGTGCAGGATAATCTTAATAACCAGTAGTCACATCCCCCTCCTACCTCTCCAACATCATAAATCCAGAGCCGGCCCTCTGAGTCTCCAACAGCCACCTCCTTGCCTCCGGAAGCCCATCGTACTCGGTTCAGGGCAGGAGCACCCTCGATGGTCACACTGGCTGTGGGCACCTGCACACACAATCAAAAGATCTGTATTTGATAGGTATCTGACAGACACTGTCATTCAAGGCATCTTAAATAGGAGTCAAAATCCAGTCCAAACACGGCTATTAAAACGAAGCAAAAGTGATTCAAACTATTGTTCCAGAGAAGTTACAACAGTACTTGAGAATGCAATGAAAATTTTATTTTCTTGAAGAAACACTGTTGTTACAGTAAATTGCTATAAAATAATACATTGGAATTTGCAAATTCTACATATAAATACCATTTTAAAACCCACATTTTTAAAAATAAATTATGAGAGAGATTAGAATTGATGTACTGCACATACTGTGCATACAGTATGTAAGGGTGTGTCAGCTGATTCCAGTCATTTAAACAATATCCTTTATTGTTATGTCTGGAATTAGGTTAAGATCTGTCCAGCACATGGAAGGATACTGCTGAACCGTAAAAAGAAATCTATAAATAATTATGAATGATTGTGTTTTTCAGAGTTCACTTAAATGCTTAGTGAAGTTGCAGTGTAAAAACTCCACAAAAGAAATGCCATGTTTTAAAGTGAATGTGAGAGGATTTTCACATGCACAATGTGACAAGACTCACAGGACTGAGAATAAATATCTATGTGGCCATAAGAAAATTATTTGTTAGTGAGACTACTCACTCTCACTCACTCATTGTGTATACTGCTTTATCCTGTTTACAGGGTCGCAGGGGGCCTGGAGCCTATCCCAGGGGACTTATGGTGTGAGGCGGGTACACACTGGACAGGGTGCCAACAGGGTGCCAACCCATCACAGGGCACGTACACACACAATGCCAATTAAGCTAATCTGCAGGTCTGGACTGTGGGAGGAAACCGGAGTACCCAAAGGAAACCCACCAAGCACGGAGAGAACATGACAACTCCATGCACACAGACTGGAGGCAGGAATCGAACCTGGAACCTGGGTTAGTGACAAGGCGACAGTACTGACCACTAAGCCACACACAGGCCTTAGTAGGACTAATAAAAAAATAAAAAAAGTTTTTAGTTTGCTAGGGAGCATAAAGATTGGACTTTAGAGCAATGAAAAAAAAGGAATGGCTTGCACAGGACACCCTATGCACACATGATGGGCACACATGCTTCATACGCTTCCCTTCTTACCCTGATGTACCCATCGCCCTGGTACAGGGTCGATCTGAACTCATTATACCACACAACCTTTTTTCATTCCATAGTTTTTTTCCCTAATTAGTCTCATTAAAGTTTTTTGGCTACACAGCTGTTTAGTTCTGTGAGTTCATGTCACATTGTGCATGTAGAAAAGCTCTTACTGTACTTTCACTATTAAACAGAGCTGTTATTTCTACTGTCTTTTCTTCTCTATTTCTTTTTCTTTTTTTTACATTTTTTATCATGCATCTTTGCTAAGTGCTTAAATCACTTTTTTGGCTGGGCATTGTACAACTCCTTATATAAATTTCTAATTTAGCAAAGAAAAAAGAAAAACACACAAAAAACAGTCCACAGTGTTCTACTCCAACACACCTGATTCATGTAATTGTGTAATTAACAAGGCATTAATGAGTTCAACCACGTGTGACAGACGAGGATAAACAGTAAGCAGGAACAGTCTCATATGAGTGCAGCCGTGGGGATCGGTGGCTGAATGGATCAGACATTTAGTGCAGTTGTTGGACGTCTTAAAGCACAGTGACCCCAGAGGACCAGATTAAACCACTGAGCTGGGACGCTGCCCATGGGAAATTAGTGACTCTGGATGACTGGGGAGAAAGAAATCCACACACACCGAAGTGATTTTACTCTCTCTCTCGCAGTGTGTGTGTGTGTGTGTGTGTGTGTTTGGCATGAGCAGTTGGAGGGCTGATTTAAGGGCAGCCTGTGGGAAGACACCCACGCAGAGAGGAGGCTGTTGATGTTTTGATCTGGCTATGGCCTAGTATAAAGTTTGTGTGTGTGTGTGTGTGTGCATGCATGCAAGCATGCGTCTATATAGGGGGTGTTAGTGGTGTGGCCTGAAGCTTGGGCTGGGATAGCCTGAAACTGGTGAGTGTGTGCAAAATGTTTGTGTGTGTGTGTGTGTATGTGTGTGGCCTCACCTCAGTGTCATTGTTTAGGTTCCACAGATCGAGACGGCCCATCCCGTCCACTGCAGCGAAGAGCGCGGGATGCACTGGAGACCACATGACATCGTACACATAGTCAGCATTGTCCTCAAAAGAGTACAGCGGCTTGTTGTGCTGGGAGGAGGATGAGAAAGAGTATAAAGAGAGGGCGGGAAAGAAAGACAGACAGAGAGAAAAGAGAAAAGCAGTGCAGGGGAAAAAAAAGACAGAAATGTGAAGGTTTCAGGAGGGAGAGACAGAGAGAAAGAGAGACAGAGAGAAAATGAGAGTAGACTCAGTGGCGCTGCTGCAGCCTTGGGGCTGTCTGGGAACGGGCTAATTAAAACCTCTGCACACTCACGCAGTGTCATAAAAACATGAGATGAAAGTCACTCCAAAGGTGTACTGTAACCTTAGTGTAACAGCTGTCTATGGAAAAGACAAAAAGAAAACAGAATGAAAACAAGTGAAAAGATAGAGAGAGAGAGAGAGAATTCCTGAGGATGGCCACATGCATGCCGAACAGGTACAGGGCAGACAGTTGGGTAGGAGGAATGCAGTCAGTGTCTCGCTCAGTTCTCCGACCACAACACGATAATGAACCCCTTCAAAGAGGGGTGGGGTGCAGTGTATCCATGCAATCTAAGTGTTCTTACTTCTGCAAAGATGCACATGTGCCAAGACCTAGATAAGGAGCTTATGGCTAAGTCAAGCTCAAAGCGAAGGCAACATGGGCACGTCCAGAATCTCAGACTCAGTGGTGCTGTGGATCAAGCCAAGGTTGACTGGATGACCAGGGGAAGCGTATTGCACAGTGCTGAGGTTGGGCCAAGATTCGAACAAACACTTGACCAAAAAGCATAAACGATAAATAGAGTTTTAAGGATCAGTTAGCATAAGCAATGCAAAGTTAAAGGTACAATTTGGTCCAAAAACATCACTGATGCAGAATTATTGAAAGGATGGAAAAAATTATAAACAATAGTAGAATATTGCATTAAAATGAAAGCAATATAATATACAGTGGAGGGTGTCGACAACTGAATTGTTCATTATTAATTCTGGAAACCAGAATCTGCTGTCTGTTCTCCATGACTGTGAATCACATGACGTCTTATTTTTCATGTTCTTGTATTAAAAACCCTGTAACAGATTGATGTGGAATCCATGTTGTACTTGTATATCTGATTTGCACCTAGTGCTTCTGAGATAAAAATGAATAAATGAACAAACAAGCAAATAAATGAATGAACAAGTGAATGAAAGAATAAATCAATACATGTATGCAAGATTATTAACTCATAGACACAACATTATGAATCAGCCCTTAAGCGAGTGTCATACTTGTAGCAGTTCAAGCACACATGCAAAATGGCTGCCTTGATTGGCTTGTGGGTGTGTGTAGCTTCGTAAGCTGATTTCAGCAGACTGGTCACTGATAAATTATTGTTGATTATTTTTTTTATGTAATTTTCCCTACAAATTATTTGTGTTGATATTAAAAATAAAAAGCTCTTTACCCACCTACCACCTGGATCAATAGTAGCTCAGCAGGGTGATGCTCCAGACTGTCATAGTTAGCGCTGGATGGTGACAGGAAACTCACACTGAGAGAACATGCAAAACTCCTACACCTTCTCCTAATACAAAGTAAAACTACACAATTTGAGACACAGCTTTTGCCAGAAGCTATTACAATGATGATAACATTTACAGACTAAAGCTTCTTTACATGTTCATTGTATCTAGCATGTGTACTAATCACCATACTGCTCTGGGTAAGTGATGTCACTTGGAGTTCACGAAAACTTTCCAATAGGTTTTGCCTCCAACAGGCACCTTTGGCTTGCCGACTTAGACAAAGTCTGTTGTTAAAAGTACCAATTTCACCCAGGAAGAGTACTCATTGACACTGAGCTGCACAGATCTTCTTAGTTTGAGCTACATCCGATTTGAAATAAAAGCAGTAAAAATGATGGATGGATAAGGATACCAGCACAGCACTGCTGTATTCCACAAGCAATAAGAGCAAACCAGCACGTTTAACCAGATCTAATCCGGATCACCACAGCCAAATCCTGCAGGCGCCAGCATTGATGTAGTCATGCCTCCACAGATCAACCTCCAGACTTTAGCTTTCTAATACATATACATACAGCTAAGTACAGTATAAAAAATCACACCCTGTGAGGAATACAAAAGATGTAGTTGGTAGGCTGGTTGCCTAGCACCTTCAGGATTGGGGGTCTGAATCTCGCCTCCTGTCTGTGTGCATGGATTTTGCATATTCTCTCTGTGCTTTGTGTGTTTCCTCTGGTGTACTCCAGTTTCCTGTCACATCCCAAAGACATCCATGTAGGCTGACTGGCATTTCTAAATTGCCAATAATGTATGAATTGGTGTGTAATTCAGTGTGTGTTTGTGCCCTTTGATTAGCTGGCATCTCATCCACGGTGTCCCCTGCCTTGTGTTCCCTGGGATCGTCTTCAGCCTTTCCCTAAACCTCCTTTGTGCCAGAGGAATTAAAGTTCCCCTATTATGCCATTTTAAAGGTTGCTAATATTGCTTAATGAGTCTCTTAAAACAGGTTTAAATGTATGCAAGGTCAAAAAACACTTTAGTTTTCTCCAAAAATAGATTTAATTTTACCCCATTTCTAAATGATTCGTA
>JAQMYJ010000023.1:26578129-26603983 GCA_030014305.1 Clarias laeviceps | reverse complement strand
AAAGAAGTTACAGGTCTGTGAGAGCCAGAAATCTTGCTTGTTTGTAGGTGACCAAATACTTATTTTCCACCATAATTAGCAAATAAATTCTTTAAAAATTTGATTTTTTTTTCTTATTTTGTCTCTCATAGTTGAGGTATACCTATGATGAAAATTACAGACCTCTTTCATCTTTTTAAGTGGGAGAACTTGCACAATTGCCTACTTTTTTGCCCCACTGTATATTAGACTGTAAATATAGCTCCTGTAAATTAAGTTTCTATATGGAAATGCTATTCTCTTGTGCCACTACAAACACAATATAAGACAACGGAAGTGTAAAGAAGTTCTGCACTAGCATTGACGCTAGCATGCACTGGTGCAAATACAGATGACTGCGTGAATCCATTATGTCATTATTGCTATCAAATTAATTTTGTTTTTGGCCCACAATGGGCTCTTTGAGAGAACCAACGGCTCATTGAGCTTGAGATTGGGACATAGGCTTTCATTATTGAGGGCTCAGGAGTTTAAACCTTTAGCATGTATGGCACTCAGGGGCCATGTGTGTGGCAATGCAACACAATTGGGCACATGCACTTCTATGGGCTCTACATGCCTTTCTGTTTTCTTTTATGACAGATTAAAAATCACATTTCAAGTTAAAGTCTCCCTAGCGAATTAAGCTTCATAATATGGTAGCAATTAATTCTAGCAGTGTTAGTCTGAGAAGTGTGAGGATAATACTTTAAGTGATGTCTTACGGTATGTGCGGCTGCGGAGAGCGGCGTTCTCTGGACTGGGGTTCTACGGTGGCTGCGGTTGTCCCACAGGACGATCTGCCCTGAGTACGTACCACCCACCAATAGATTAGGATGAAAACGGGCAAAGCCCACGGACACCACAGGAGACTTGGAAGAAGAAGAAAGGACAAGATAATTAAGACAAGATAGAGAGTGAATGAGAGAGAAAGATAAAAAGAGAGGGGGCATGATGCTGATGAGTTCACTCTAAAGATCACGTGCAGGGGTGGGTCTCGAGTGAAAAACATAACAATGGAGGGGATTGTGGGCACAGAAGCTTTATATTACAGCACCATAAGCAGCGGGCAGCCGAGCGAGAAACGTGGCTTTTGTTGTGACAGCCTTGGCCTTGAACTTCCCCTCTGTCTTCACTTTTATTGGGTTTTCCGTTCCTCATGAGTGCCCGACAAATGAAAAGTGAGCTTATGCTTTCATACATTCATACGAATTCTCCCAAGAAGAATCACCAGGCTAACAACAGTTTTGATCAACGCTGCATCATTCTGCTCAGTATTTTTGTCAATTAGCTCCACAGGACAATTATTTCCTCTCCACTTCAGTAAAAACCAGCCTGCACTGAGACTGAAGTGCGACCGGTTTGTTTTCTTAGCGCTCGGCAGTCGTCTGCTGTCTCCCTGTTTCACCACACCAGCTGCGGCCGCCAAGTCATGCAACCAGAGTTCATTTTAAAGTGACTGGAAAACAAACCAGAGTAAAAAGAAAACATGCTTTTTCTTTTTCTTCGTTCCTTTTCTCCCTTTAAAAAAATACGGCTTCCAAAGACTTGAGAGTAGCCTCAGATGTGAGGCGGCATTTTAAAACGGACTTAAAATAAACCGAGCTGGAGGGGTAAAAATAAAGTTGAAGCATTGGCCATCAAAATATGCACACAGGACACCCAGAGCAAAACTGTTTAAAGCTTGAGGATAATAAGACAGAAGTGTCGATGTTCAGACCCTTTTATTTGGGAAAAATTATAACATAAATGAACTGACAATTGCTTTGAAATTATATGAATTTATACATATTGGTGGAGATAATAGCACATATATTTTCAGACATAAATTGGTATAATCAATATCAGATGGCTAGGCCAGCTCAGTTCTCCTAGGCTAGGCTTACCTGATGCTTCTGCTGTCTAATGAGTCTATGTTTTATAATGCAGCTTCATCAATAATACAGCTAAATCAACTCTTGTAGGGTTATACTGTATGTAGAACAATAGAAGGTTTCTAGCTTTATCTTCACGTTTTGACTTTATGTTTTAAGAAAAAAAAAGGGATCCCCTATGGATGGTTGGATAGTTATGTGAACAAAGGTTTATATTACAGCATCATAGGCAGTAGCCAGTGAAGCAAGAAGCATGGCTAATGCGGTTCCACCTGGAACCTTTCCCAAACCAAAATGCTTTGATGTAGAGCTTCAACATAGAGCTTACAGTATATGGGTTCCCCCACCAAAATATAACAAAGAACCAATTATGGCTTAATATTAACTCTCTTCTCTAAGAGGGTGTATGTTAAAAAAAAAAGGAGTTCCTCAGGGGTTCAAGGTTCCTAAAGTGGTTCTGTTGGAATCCTTTCCAATTGTAGTGCTCACACAATATTAAGGATATCCCCAGAAAGACAAACCAAAGACAAAACCAAACTCTATTTTTACACTGGACATTTTTAGAACGTGTGTTCTTTGAATCCCCACGAAAGTAAAATAGTGCTGTAGGGTTCCTCCCAAGAAAATCTCAAACCGAAAATAGCAAACCAAAAGAACACAAGGGTTGAAGATTTCTTTGAATAACTCTAGCTTCTAGCTTCCTGTAGGAGTTCTACCTATAGGAAAAAAATCTTTAAGATTCTACATGGAATCTAAAGAGTTCTGTTGTATTAGAAAGGCACATTAAAGAAGCACTCTTGCCACCTTCGGTGTCTTTGGGCTGGAGAGTTTATTGGGTGGAACTGTCAGAAACAAAGGAATTTGAAGTCCAATGCATTTATACACAAACATTTTCTAGTTTTCCAGTGCTAATTTTCTCCACACTAAATGCACAGTTGGAGCTGATGCACAAGAACACATAGGATGCTAAATAATGCTCATGCTTAGAAAGTGCTTGCTTAAAAAAGAGATCCCGCTCTAAAATGGCCGAAAGAAGAAAGACCACGGAACGTTCGCCTTCCAATGAATAAAGGGTGATATAAATTTCTATAACTATTGTCTAAGCCACTGTGACCGCTCTGATTAGTGAACATGTTATAATGCTTATTTATGCTCTTCCGTTAATGATCAGTAAAGTGTTAATGCTCAGTGACAGCAGGGCACTGCAGCACCTAAACACCACTTCAGCAACAGCCTCAGGCCTGACCTCTGAACCCACCTCTTACAGTCTCCCGTTTATTCTGACAGTCTATCGTTCTCTCTCTGTCTTTCTAAACTTTCATAAACTCTCTAGTCTATCTGCTGTAGTCATGTGTCAGAGACACGCTCTCTCAGACTGCAGCTTCATTATTGGACTAATGAACACAAGCCCAGGTCACCACAACAAAAGGGTAATAACTCTGCTATGAAGCCATTAATCAAATACTTAATGAAGTAATGCAACCTAAAACCTCCTCTCAGTGGAGTCAGGCACGGCCAACTCCGACCTCCAGCCCTACCACAAGCCTCCGCTTTAGCAATGTGCATTCTGCTCTGAGGCCTCAAAGCTAATATCAGACCCGTGGGCTAGATCCCAGTAAACTGCAGTTTAAACATCCCGACATCTGTAGGTCTAATTTTGGCTTCATCAAACTTAATTTTTAAGAAAAAAATCTAATACCAACTAAAAACAACCCAATATTAGAGCTGAAAAGTCTTTAATATTTAATAGTTGTCTGTAGTTATTATATTTAAGTACCACATTAGTGGATTTGCACTGTATCTGAGTATAACTAAAATCCAAAAAACACTTTTTACTTTTTAACAATTCATTTAAAATTCATAATACTACATTCAAATCCAATCACCATGATTAAACCATTTATTTACCATTAGCAAACCTTGAACTTCAGCACTACCTCACTAGAATGAATGTTAACAAAGTAGACTGACACATTTCTTAACTAGTGTTTGGTTAAATGGTAATGAAATACGCCTGTGTTGATTGTTAATTCAATCCATGACCAGAAATTAATAACCATAAATTAGCGCTAATAAAATTACAATGTGCTGCCAAGTGTTACTACTGAACAACTAACTGAAATCTGGCCTCCAGGATTTAATATTAGAGGCTGCTGTTAAGCTACAGACCTGAATCTAGTTAACCACCACAAACAGTGGTTCATGCATGTGTTGTAAACTTTAATTTAAGGAGGTAATTCCATTGTTTGTTATGCATTAAGGCTACTTTTCACTTAAAACCATTTAATTTCAAATTTCAAACACCTTAAAGTACACTGCCCAGAAAAAAAAAAAAACTTCGCTTTGAGTACACTATGGAAATTATTTATCATCATGAGTCTTGGAATATGCCCCTCCCATTAGGTAAGTAAAAATGCATAGATGTGATAACCCGTCTAGACCTGACCAACTTAATCAACCCCAGATCATAAGACTGCCTCCAGAGGTTTGTACAGTGGGCAATATGTATGTGGGTACATTGCTTCCTTACCCTTTTCCACTGTTCCAAAGTCAAGTCTTTATGCTCCTCAGCAAACTGAAGTCTGTTTTTCTACTAACAAGTGGTTTTCTTACGGCTACAGTACACATCTGTTTAGTCCCAATCCTGTGAATTCCCATCAAATTGTTCATGTAGAAATTCTTTCTTACTTTCACTCTTTCTTCTGTTTACTGCTTTACAATGCAACTTCACCAAGCATTTAAGTGATCTCCAATAAAAGTGATTCATGACTTTATTTCTGATCACATTATCCACTATCCAATATCCTTACATCCTTACAGGTTTTAATAATGTATTTGATGTTTTTTAACCATATTTCAGTAATTTTAGTGTTTTCTTTGCTGATGAAGGCCAATAATTTAAATGTACTGTAAAACCCTATTCTAGACCTAATACAATTACTTAAGATAAGTTTTGTTGGCATTCTTAGTAATTCATTGTTTCCCAGTTTATCTCCAGGGTGGCCATATGAGATATTAACATATGCTCAGATGTTATCTTTGGTTACATTGGTGCAGTTTTTATCATGCATACTGTAATCAAGCAACAATGTTAAAGTTATAAACAGATGCTGTGTGCTTTCTTCATTACTGCCACCACATAAATCTAGGTTTGTTCACTCCACAGATAAGTGTGACTGCTCATATGAGCTCTTTAAAACCATAATGTAAACATGGCAGAGATGCAAAAAGATGAAAAGCCTGAATATTCACACCATATGTAGAGCCAAGCATTAAACCCTATTTGGCCCCTCATCTTATCCAGAGATTTACTTGAAATCTCAATAAACAAGCGCTACAGTGCTGTGCACATACAGCAACTGTGCTACTGGGATTAGCTCAATTTGCCCTGGTATAAGGACTTTCAGATCCTGCCGAATTGAAAATCAGGCCCTAGATTACAGGCTGTTATTGTATGTGTCATCATACAAAACATACCTGTCTTTCTGGTAGCTGCAGGGTTTTACCATCCTTTAAAACATCTAGAATGAGACTACTTAAGCAGAAACTTTAACACCCATCACCTAGCATAAATGTACCTCAGTTTGGACTTATATCGCAGTTGTGCCATTTTTGTAACCTATTCGGTCATTGAAATTCAAAGAGTCTAGTCAAATGGTCCATTTCACATTGCAGCCTCAGCTAGAGGCTCTCTTCAGTGAAGTCGAGATCCGATAATGATATTCAAACTGACAGGTTCAATAAAAACACAATCTCACAGCACGTTTCTGCCTTGCTGTGGAATTTAAATGGCAGCCAGAAAAAAAAATAGCTGTCTCCATCTTCCAGCAAAAGCCAACTGTTTTAATCTTCAAGCCACACTTCACCAGGTCTACATACTTTTGTCAGATGAGGTTTTATATTAATGGGAAGCGTTTGTTATAGAATAATATACACAGCCACCCGATGATGAAAGATGGCATGAAGACAGGGATCACGGAGGGAAACACTCCTGTCTTTGTGCTCGCTCTTTGTTAAAGGGAGGGAGACTGGGAGGGGACGAGTGCGCAACAGACAGTGCATTCACCAGCACAAATCCACCGCCTCCTCCTTCACTACCACAATCATATGGTTCCCAACAGAGCTTATCAGCTCCAGATGCACTCCTCCATCTTCCACAAGCATCCCTCGCTCTCTCCTTCTTTTTCTTTCCTAATGACACCGCACGGTTTTTGTCACTCTGTGGTTACTGGCGAAGGCCTCGTAATACCATATCTGCCTTTCAGAGAAGAAAGAAAAGAAAGCCAGAGAACGTGAGCAGTCGTGTTCTTTCACTCTCTCATCCTCACTTACTCAAGTTTTGCGCTCTGCATTCATTACCTAGTTCATTATTTAACTCTTGAAGGGCAGTAAAGTAAAATCTCCAGATGCATTAAAATAAATATGCTCTCACATTAACAATGCAATAACAGTCAAATAGAAGCATAGGAATGAATTGTATCCATGTGCTGCACAAATGAACATATGCAAAACATAACTTGCGTCTGACTTTGTCCTTCTGTTGAACAGTTTCCGTAATTAAGGACAGGGTTTCTGTTGAACAGTTTCCGTAATTAAGGACAGGGTTTCACTGATATTATCATACGGTCTACAGGTATTCTAGTGTTCGATTTAATCCTCTTCAGAAATCATCTTATAGAAATTAAAATGTTTTGATATCAACATCCAAAACCAAGCGATAGTACGTGATGTAAGTTTAGTTAATGGTGAGACAACGTTTCTTCTTTTGCCCTCCCTCACAAGGGTCTTGGCTTTTAGTCACAGTGCAATTCAAGACACTCTGCACTTATTTTAAATGACTCCATGCTTAGGAGAGCTGCCCTTACACTCTTTTTAAGATACCCCCATCAGGGACCCTAACGTTGTATGTCATTGTCATATTATTGTAATTACCTTGCGCCGCCTTTCACCCAAACACAACAATGTTGTTTTTGAAAGTTAGAATTACTTTGATGAAATGACTTTGGGATAACATTCGATGTATGACCCATTAATTTACAGCGTTTATAGCGCGTCACATCCATTCGCACATTGTCCTACTGCATATACATCTGCGGTCCCTAGAGTTTATAAAACTGTTCAGAACTCACGGTCGGAGGGCAGGACGAACAAAACAGCTTCCCACACACAGTGTATCATCTCCGGAATGCAGAAAAATGATGCCAGTGACAGCAGATTTAGAAGTGAAAAAAGTAAGGAATTAATATGTTCTGCTGACATGAGTGAAATGGCAATTTTATTTTCAAAATTTGCAGACACAATATGATTTTCAGACCTATTTCGGGGCCGCTGTATTTAATAGAAAAGACTTTAAGCCACCCATCTATCCATTCTCTGTTCTGCTTATCCTGCATAGGTTTGCAGGGTGACTGAAGGGTAGCAACACATGGCAGGGCACAATCATGCATACACTCACACACACACACACACACACACACACACACAAGTTTTAGAAACACCATTCAGTGTGCACTGCCTGTTGTTGGACTGCAGGAGGAAATCAGGGTACACAGTGGAAATCTACAGCGCATGGGGAGAACATGCAAACTCCGTCCACACAGACCAGAGACAAAACCCCTAACCCTGAAGGTGTGAGGAAATAGTGCTAGCCACTAAGCCACCATGCAGCCATTAATTGCAGACGATTTCACCCAAATACCAATTAAATACACTATGTATATACACTACAAAAAGTATGTGGACACCTTATCATCACATGCATATGGGGGGGGGGGTGTCCTTAAGTATTGCAACAAATGGATGTAGATAATTGTATGGAATATCTGATCATCATAATATATGCTGGAGGATTATCATTTCCCTTCATTGGAGCTAAGGGACTCAAACCTGTTCCAGCATGGCATGGCCCCTGTGTGCCAGACCTTGCCAAAAAAGGATTAATTGATGCTTACTTTTTACCAGAAATGTGCCTTTATTAATGCTCTTGTGGCTACATCGACAAATCCCCACCGCCACACATCAAAATACAGTGCAAAGCCTTTCCAGGAATAATAATATTTTATAACAGCAATCAGAGGAATACATTTGGAATGGGATTTTCAATTGGCTAGTGTTTCTGACAGGAGAGTTAGCGTATGCCACCTCTAAACCTAAAAACATGACAAATTTTTTTCTCAATAAGCAACTGATTTCAGTGGCTAATGAGGTCATTAACGAGGTTCGAATTTGCAAAAAGTGTGTTTTCAATGACTGACAGCCACACCAGTGTCTGGTGCAAGCAATCCCATCTTATTCACTGTGACATTATATTAAATGTTCAGAAAATGGATTAATTCCCTTTTGAAAAAGCAAATGATATAAAAGGTTAACATCAGGTAAATTCAAAGTTAAAAATATTTAAATCTATGTAAAAAATAATATAAAAAATAGGACTTTTAGGGATCTGCAGTTCTCTCTAAAGGGTCAAATTTTGTCACCAGATTATGTCTTATACTTATAATCCCTACCAGCAGGCACACTGGCCAGCAGAAACGCCTAGATCCAGCTATATGGGTGTGTAATAAACAGACGACAGAGTGGAGGTCTCTGCCCTTCCTTTCTGTGAGCTATGTGCGGTTTTGAGGCATTTCCATACTGCTCATTGTGAGCCAAATATGGCTCTATACTCTGGCATTATTCAGCAGGCCACTCTCCCAACTCCTAAGAATATGGCTCCCTGTTAGCCAGGCACCCTTCTGGAAGCCTCTGGCATCCAGCAGAGCTTCACCCTGAGTCATCCTGGGCAAAAGACATGAAAGATAGCAATAAAAACAGTGTGGTGGGGGAGAGCAGTATCTGCAGCAGCACCAGTGCTTTTCAGGGTGTGCTCTTGATGTGGCTGGTGGCAGCCCACTTGAGAGGGCCATGTGATGTTACTGGAGAGCCGCCATGGTGAAGGGCCCAAGAGAGCCATGGAAAGAGAAGAGAGACCCACCACACCATACCACAGTCCTGCACAGCACAGCCAGTCCTGAATCCAGCAAAAGTCATTCAGAAATACTCCATGACCAGTCCAAAACCAATGCAGAAAGGTGCCAAAGTGACCTGAACACTGCCTTAAACAAGACAACAACACACCAACACCAGAGAGGGAGACTTACTGTAAGCAGGAAGAAAATTTGAAAAGTTAAGGTGAGGAGGCCCTTGAAGGAGGAGACATTGAACAAGTGAAAAAACTGAAAGCATGGCAGAAGCATCAGCTTTACATTACAGTACATTTACAGTAGAGATACATGTTACTCTTAACCATATACCTTTAAAGACAAAAGGTATGCTTTGTTGCATTTGATTTTATTCGATGGTTGAATCTCAAATGGTATACATGGGTTTTACAACAGCATCATGGATATGCTGTTGTGGAGGTGGCCCTGGACTACTGATCTGAAGGTTGCAAGAGGGTTAATTCTAATTCCACCAAGCTTCCACTGTTGAGCCAGGACATTAACCTTCATCTGCTCTGCTCTGGATGGAAATTATATTATACTCACGTGTACCAAATATGAGCACATTTAGATTCTGCCTTACTATGACCCTGATTTTACTAACATCCAATATAATACAGTATAATGAGAGTTAATTTGTTTGTACAATGGGATAAAAACATAATAAATAGACAGCCTTTAGTGAGTAATTTACAAAGAATAATTGTGGGAATTAAGGGCGGTACAGTGGCACAGCATGCAGCATTGCTACCTCGTTCAACCTGGTTCAATCCTGAGCTAAGGGTATTGTCTGTGTTTCGAATGTTCAGGATTCTTTGACTGTGTCCATGTGGGCTTCTTCCTGGCTGGCTACTGTATAGTGCTATAAAAAAAAAATCTGCACTGCAGTTGACTGGTGTTCCATATACGTTTTTATTTTATATAATATAGATTGTATTTTCAACTTTTCAATGTCTCTGACCACAAAAAGCTTCCTAAAACCTAATAAATGCATGTTTTTCTTTTATTTGTGTTGTGTTAATATTTAATTCTGTTGCCTTTAGATTTGATTATGGTGCACAATGTGATGATCAATTCATGTGTAACTTGCACAGTTTGGCGACTCAGCTGTTTAGTCCCAATCCTTTGAGGTCCATTGTGTTTGGAAATGCTCTTAGTTTAACTATATAATTCAGCTGTGATTTTTACTGGTGATTTTTCTTCATGATGATTTTCGATCATGGTCGTTAAACATTTTTTTTTCCTGACCATTTTTCTTCCGCTAAATTGACAGTTCAACACTATCCTTCCAGGTTTTAATAACATGTTGGACAGTTCTTAATCTAATTCCAGTAATTTTATTGTTCTTTTTGCTCGACACAGGCCAAAAAAAAAATGACCCTTATAAAAGGCCAACTTTTTTTTGGCCAGGGAGTTTAGTAACAGATACTTAAACTTCTTTTATAGAATAAGTTCACATTTTTTGTATTGATTTATGTACATTGAACAGTTTTGAATTATTTTTATTGTGCTTCCTTGACTATCACTATCATCATTACTGCTTGTTCTGAAATAGATATCCTACCCTTTATAAAACATAACCCACCGCTCAAGTAAAAGTTTCAGTACAGTTCAGTTTTGCTCTTGCAGAGTTTTTGGATGACTAGCTTCACTTTCACATGAGTCATTTACACAAGCTTAATTTGCTAACATGATGTCATTACATTTCAAATTTAGTTGGGCAGAATTATCCTTTTTTTTCCATTTCTGCTCAGTTGCAATTTTCATGGTCAAAATTAACCACGCTTGCGTTATACCGAAATTCAGGTTTTATTTAGCATTAAAAATCCATGCAAACATCACTCATCTATACACACACATCTGTCTCCCTTAAAAGTGGACTTCAATTTGACTTGATCGCGTATCGTTTTCCGGTGTGTTCTGTGATCTGAACTGTTGTGTTAACGGATTTCACTGCATATATAAAACCAGGTACATTCAATGCAGCTCTGGTGGTGAATCATCCACAGGAGATAAAACTCTGAAAATCTGATTGCACAATTGTATTTTCCAACCCACTTCAGTTTAAAATTGAGATCATGTTACTATCCTGTTGTGACCCCATTAGTACAAGAAATAACCAATTTTATATAAAGATATCTACCATGTTATGAGTGCAGTATGTTTGTATGATAATGATGCTCAAGCCTCATTCGCTGTCATTCTGTCTATAATCATGATTGGTCATTTTCTCGTTTATGCACTTGGATCTATTTATTATTTTTGACATGCAATCAAATCCTATGTTTTTATGAAAATCTCATTGCAATGACTGACTGACGGTGCACTTGATCGTTTTTCCCACTACGTTACCGCCTGAACAGATGTTCATGAAAAAAAAATATATATCGAGAACATATAATGCTATAATGCTATAATTTTATGCCTTATTTTAGTGCTCGTGCTATGATGACAAAAATACACACTTCTACTTTTTTTTTTTAAGTAGAAGTATTTTTACTCAAGTGAGGTTTTTGGTCACTCTTACCACCCCATCTCGCGTTGGGGCTCGTCATTAGTGAGGAAAGCCATGACAGGCAGAGGTGAAATGGATTGAAGAGAGGTTGAAGATGAGTGTGTGGCTTTTTCAGGCTGCTCCTCGGGGAAGAGGGGATGAATAGTGTGGTTTCGGTGGGTTTAACAGCAGAACATGCTCACACATTAAGCTCCATCTGATTCCTGTCTAACGAGCACCAAACGCCGCTGGTGAAGAGTCCAGCCCATGGAGGAAAGCGGTGTTTGTGCAAATCACCCCAAGCCCTTTCATCCTCAGCCACACAGCGGAACGCCGTTGCCTCGTGTGCCGAGCGACTGGAAATTGAAATCATCTCCCAACCCACAACCTCCCACCCCTCCTTTTCAGTTCTCTCCCTCACGATTCTTTATTTCTGTCTCCTGCATAGAAAACGTCTGGCGGAGGCCCAGGCCGCAGTGACAGAGGTGAAACTCTGTTAAGTTTCCTTTCTTCCCCCATTCTCCCCTCGCCTCGCCTCGCCTTGCCTCTGCCATCACAGCGAGCGGTCAGATTGAAAGTGAGGTGCAGACACACCAGTTAGTGACCACAGAGATGTACAGATCAGACCTTTATGATCATCATCACTCAAACTCTCACTGAGCCATACTCACCACACTGAAACTTCCTCTGGTGTGATCATTCCAGGCAGAAACAGTAATTCAAAAAGAATACTGGTTTTGATTTTAAACACAGCTGCTTCGAAACCATAAAATGCCAGCTCAGATAATGTAACAGTAAAGTCTTTTTATAAAACCGTAAGCATTTTTCGAAAACGGGTTGCACTTAATTACAGCAAAAGCATGTCCATGAAATACTGCAGTGAGATGTGATAACATGTGAAAACTACTGCTGCAACTAATTAAAATCCCTTCCTGAAAATGAGACCAGGCATATTTTTACGATGGCTAAAAACGTTACATGGGCGCTTACAGGAGTGTGTAGTACTCTGTGTGTGTTTACACATGTGTGATGTGTCAGTTAGGCACACTGGGTGTAGGAAACGGAGCAGGCACACGTGATGGCAGTCCATGTGGGTGGGCAAACATATGTGGCTGGCAGGATTAGGAAGTGGTAGGCCACATCTTTTTATACAGAAATATCCCTATAATATCTGGCTCTCGTAGGAGTGTGGAGAGCCTCGCACCAGGCTGTCGCCTTGCAGACTTGCTTATTCGGTCGTCTCTCGCACTTCATCTGGTTTCTTTTATAATTAGCGTCAAAACCTACCCAATGCTTTTCACACTCTGATTGTAGTACTTTTTTGTTCCGAATGAATTGGACATTTTCCAGGATGTCGCGTTCTGCTCAGCTGCTCCTCTCCAAAGCACTAGGAGCCATTAAGTTTCACTTTCCTTTGTATTCCGCTTATTCATGTTGCAATTTAAAGAGCCATGATCCAAAGGCATTATTAAATAGCCATTGTACAGGCAAGCGCATAAGTTTGTACTCCCCCATTTTTTTCTTTTTTTTTTTTTTTATATAAAAACTATTCAAATATCCAGAAGTAGTTGTAAGAGCCAAGGTTAGACATACTGTACTGTCGGACATACTGTTCACATTACTTTCAGCTTTGCTCTATTTTTGACAATTCTGTTTATTTAGCAGGCCACACTGTAACAGATTTGCATGTGATGGTAGAACGGTCTCTTTTTACATTTACCTGGCAGTGGTAGATGTACTCAGGCGTGGTCTTTTTAAATTTCATATTCCAAACTAAAGCCACACCGTCTGGCTCATGAGGAGCATCTTCGTTGTTGTTATATGAGGCCACCAGCAGTTCTTGGTACTGGACAGAGAGAGAGAGAGAGAGAGAGAGAGAGAGAAAGGACATTGCAATCATATATTGCATAGCTAAATATTTGTGTGGTCACCTGGAAAATGCTCCTAAATATAGTTCTGAAAAGTACAAGCTTTCCAAAATTTTTGTGTCTCAACCATAAGCAGTGTTCTAGTATTCACTGTGTTAAACAATTTTTTTTTTACCACCATGCTTGTTAAAATGCCTGAGTACCCAACATGACCTTTAGAGGAAGCCTAAGCAAGCTTAAAAAAAAAAAAAAAAAAGTTAGCTGTCAAAATATGTTATAGGCAGAAAAACCTAATTTTGGACAAAACCTACATTTTTTTCATCTGGCTGCTTGCCAAGATTCCACCACAGACATTTTTTCCTAGACTGCCACACAAATGTACAATTACCATAGACAATCATGTCGACACATTTCCGTGTACTGAGAACTTGTTTACTTCAGGGAACTTTACAAAGAAACTTGTTGGGGCATCAATAAAAGTTTATGAGATTTTTTTTTTTTTTTTGAGGAATGCCATTATAAATTCTTCAGTTAAGAATATTTACCTCTTAACCCCTTGAAGCTGTCAGCATATTCTCCTCTCTTTTCCAGACTACTCCTTACCCTTTAATTCACATACCCTTCTTAAGGGCTTTGGTGTCTTAAAGTCTTTATAAATAATAAGCTCTAATATGAATACAGTATAATAAGTAGGTAGTATAAGTAGTCAGGTTTTAACTCTTTAGAATTTCAGTTAAATGTGGAAAATCTGTAATAAGCATAATAAGGTTAAAGTATATCCAAAAGTGCATAAGCAGCTATAATTGATTTTTAATTAACTGTTCCTGTGTTGGAAAATTGAAAAAATGTGTAAAAACGTGTATTATACAACAGTTAGTTCCGACCGAGCCATGTGGCTGGACGAGAAGCATTCCACGAGTGATAATAATGGACATTGTCACCATTTTAGCCATTAGCATTTTAGCCATTATTTTTTGGCAGTTTTTTTAATAAACATATATAGAGCTCAAGATTGTGCAGTATAGAGTGACATATCTTTTTTCGCAGCACAAAATAGGTATGAACTGAATTTTAGTTCATTTTAACCAACTTCCCCAAACACAACTGAGCAAAAAATTTGAAACTGGGTCACAAAGGTAAAGTAATAGCACAAATACACACAATCATGAGTTTCTATGGTTGTTTTCAGGTTTTTTCTATAAAATAAAAATAATAATAATAATAATAATATGCTCATTGTATAAGTTCTTCTCACTCACATATTCTGGTAGTGGTAAAATTTACCCTTTATAAAAGTAATAATAACTTTTGTTCAACCTGACATAACCAAAAACCCAAATACACAGTTTGAAGTCTGAAGCCTCCACGTTAACACACTCCAGAAAGGCTCCTATATAGTTGTTAGTCTTTCGGCTGCTCCTGTCGAGGGGTCGTCACAGCGGACCATGAATCCACAACATGTTGGCCCTCCGGATGCAACCCTCCCATTTTTATCCAGGTTTGTTCCAGCACTGCATGCAGTGGCTGGGTAGTATGGGGTGGGGCAACCTACCAATGGCGGGGCTCAAACCTGGATCCTCAGATTCCCCTTAACCTACAACGTAGAGCCTTAGTCACCTGAGCTCCCACTCCTCCTATAAGCACCTATATATTTTTTAAATCGTCATTGACCCATGCCGGGTTGCCGGAACATATCTCTGTCGCTTGGGGTTTAAGGGATTTTTTAAACTGTTTGTATCACTCTGTGTCCCAGGTGTTCTACAATCATTATTTTCACTAACTGTTCGTTTCCACTCTGGGTGAAAGTAGGTCTGGACGGTCCACCTTACTGAGGAGAGAGCAACTGCCTGTCGAAAAAAATATTCAAAACTAGTCACAGAAGCACTTTCAGCAAGAAAACACATCCGATAACGTTAAGTCGTTCTGAATCACATCTGGATTAACAGAATTCTTTTATTTTATGGCTACAAAACTACCTAGGTTCTAACACAAGGCTGAATTCCAAATCGCTCTCCAACCCCTGATCACCATTGGTGTGTGAGACAATGGACTGTACAAACCACTAGGTTTCCATTTAACGCTGTTTGGGATTCAACTCTGGAACCTAAAAGTTAACCGAGCTGATCGTTTAAAGTGGAATAAGTTTTACAAGATTTACAAGACTTACAAGATTTATTGTCCATTTTTTATTCTTTTGGCTACGTAGTACCAATAAGAAGTAAAAACTACTTTCATCCTGTTGATCATCAGGAGCAAAATAACTGTGTAATTAAAATAACAAATCATAATGTGTTGATAATAAACAGTGTTTGCTGAACAGTTGTATAAAACCAATATTACGTTTGAGGTTGTGCTGTTTAGCTGGATATAGCACAGCGGTGATCCAGCAGTGTGATATTGCCTAAGTGAATCATATTATCATTAATTATGACTGATATCTCAAAATATATTTCTTACCCCAAAATATTAATTTGTAACAGTTTTATTTTATTGATTGATTAATTGATTAATTGATTATTCAGCTAAAACATGTTAAGGCCCAGTTTCATAAAATTGCTTTTTTTTTACAAAGTAATGGATGAGCAACAAACAGTAGTTAATAAGGTTAAAGTTATTTCATAGTGGTGCATCATGTTACCACTTTTGACTCACACCCATGAACTTTGTATTTATGCAACTCATACTTATCTTTAAGTGGAGGCTATGTTTTCTTTCTTTCTTTCTTTTTTTTTCTTTATTCATACTGGAGACGTTAACACAATGAACAAATCTATCAACTTGCTACCCCTTCCGAGCTTATGTCTTTAGCCACTTAACTATTCTCTGCTCTGAAGAGCCGCCTTCAGCTAAATTATTTACATAAATCCATGTGCTTGGATAAACCGCAGTGGAGGATCTGTAACAGAAGACATGCTGGTTCATGTTTTGCACTTGTTTCAGCCTGTTTTCTTTCATATATTAAATGCTCTGCTGCAGATTTTTTTTTTTCATTTCGGTCCAGTAAGTCCACATCTGGAGAACTGTGTTTGTTTCAGTGTTTAACAAAACGAAGCGACTTCCAGTATAATTAATGTTTTTTTTTCCCAGTACAGAGAAACATGTCAAACTTCTTGTCTGTGATTATCACACATACACTAGAGAGGATCAGGTAGAAAGACGCTATAAAATTTAGTTAAGCAAAGAAAAAATGGTAATACGGCAGAGTAAAATCAGAAAATAAAATGAAAGCAGGAGCATGTGCAGAGAGGGAAGATGCCCCTGTTAGATGAAATGAAAAAGTGCTGACAGGTATGATAGGTCAGAGGGTGAGGTGAGTCTACCTGAGGGGACCAATCCAGACAGGTGATGACCCGATGCTTAGACCAGTGCTCATCGTAGAACAGACGATTAAAGGACAGAATTGACCCTCCCTGCAGGTCTCTGTGACGGAAAGAGAGATAGCGAGAATGATAGACATGTAACTAGTTCATCCGAATAGCCACCTCCACTAGAAAATTTCAATAATTTCAAAATCTACAGTTCCATACCACATAATAACTGGGAATCTGAAGTACCCCCGAAGCTCAGCGTGCAATTTACTGTGCTATCTGCAGACGCATTTTTAAGAGCTCGTGTTTGGAATTAGCATTCAAAGTGAATAAAAGGCTGTACATGAATAAGAGCGTTTCTTTGAAGAAAACAGAAGCACAATGCAAGGGTCCACACTGATGAGTCATCGGTTACACACGCGCGCACTTGTGAACACATGAATGCACATACACGCCCTGCTTTACCCTTCTTTATCCTCGAGATCTCGTCCACTGTAATCAAAAAAGATGTTGGAGTCTTCAGCAAGAGCTCGCTCCATCACACGAATGCTGCGGTCAAAGAAGATCACGAACTCCTCAGAGTGCAGAACCTGCTGCTTCTCCTCTTCCGTCAGCTCCCGTGGGTGGCCTAACACATACACACACACACACACACACACACACACACACACACACAAATACATACTTTATATTTGCATACTGTACATATAGTATATATATGTGTGTGTGTGTGTGTGTTTACAAATGCACATGCAAAATAAACAGACTTTCAGTGTAAATAAACAGGAAAGGCAATGCATTTACACAAATTAGACACGGATATGGAAAATGGTGTTTATAGCTTCCTTCCTTAACAAAATAAACGAATTTAGACTATAGTAATCAGAGCACATATATTAAATATAAAACAATAAGATATATGTAAAAAAAAAAACAATAAGATAAATGTAATAACAAGAGCTGAATCTTAAATAATACTTGCATTACAGACATTTTTTTTAACACTGTACAGTAAGTGAATCTTGTTGGTTACATAGATACAGCAAAGATAACATCCTACAGAAAGAACCACAAAGAACGGAAATAAGCACACGCAAATAACTGAATAAAGAAATAAATATATCAACGCACATCCAAAATCCCCTAGCCCATTTCTCCATAATGACTATGTGGTCACTTTTCTCTCTTTTTTTGATGTTATTGGGTTCCTCCATTTTCTCCCAGACCATTAGAGGCCCTTCACTTTGATCTTGGACCACTTGATTCTCATGGCTCTCTTTTTTGACGACTCATAAGGAAGACGAAAGCCTGATCAAAGTCCCAGCGGAGTCAAAGCACCCATGCGCTCTCGCAGCACAGCCCCGACAAGGCCTCTCCTTAGCCTGCTACACTTATTTACTCAATACACACGTACAAAGAATGCACTCTGTGCAGCCTTTGAAGTCCACTTGCTGGGGTCAAGTGACATTAATTTTGAATCGGGCTTGACCCACAATGCTGAGAGCTGATAAGCGGGACCCCTGACCACAGAGATTGGTATCTGATACGGCGGCGGGGGTCACACGCGAATAGCCACGCAACGCTCCAATGGGCCTGTTTGGTGACTGAGAGATTCCTAACTTGTGAGACACTCTGCTCAAGCTGGCATATGTAAATGAAACATACATTAAAAATGTTAGCAGTTTGTTAAGTATGGAAATGTCGATTAACATGTTTTAATTCATTTAAGTTATGTTTCTACTGTTCCCTCTTAACACCGACAGGATGAATCAGAATAAACTGCACTAAAAATTTATGTTACATTTATAGCATTTGGCAAATGCCTTTAACCATAGCGGCTTACAGAAGAGGCTGTCTCAATGGAAAACATGTCCACCATCTAGAAAGAACAGGACAGGATCTGACTAATAGCACTAAAATAAGACTTTGTTAAATAGGAATTAGTATGATTATTGTTCTCTACTTTTATATTAAGTTCACCTCTGCTCTTACAAAAAGAAATTGGTAAAAAAATATTGCTAAAAAAAAGCTAAAACATACCACCTAGATTTTGGGTTCCCCTCATGTCACAGGGTGAGGAGCCAGAGCTCACCCTGTGACATGAGGGGAACCCATGTTATGGCTATGCAAGGCCTCTGGGGGTGTGCTGTAACGTCTGGCATCAGAACCTTGTGGCGGATCCACATTGGGTGCTATGGGTTGCAAGGTTTACTATGTTGACATCCATGTCTATTTTATACACAAACACCAATCACCCATAACATGATGACTACCGCCAGGTGAATTGACCAACACTGATCACCAACTATATGCCAGTAAACTGGTGACAGGATCATCGCCACCCAGCCCTCACCCATACCCACGGGGTCCTAAGGCCAGCCCGTCTAGTCCGATCCCACAGAAAAGCCAATGCAGCACAAACCAAAAAAAGACAATGTAGGCCACGGTGCAAAAGCATTAGAACACCGGTGCACCACAGCCCACTGCGCATAGGGCTCAGCAGGCAAACACCCCAAGGCCGCCGACCCACCCTCCAAGCTCCCCAGATCCCAATTTAATCAAGTACTCGTGGGATGCGTTGGTCAAACAAATCCAATTCACAGAGGCATCATCTTGCAACCCATAGCACCCACTGGGATCCGCCACTAATGTTCTGATGCCAGATGTTACAGCAACCCCCAGAGGCCTTGCGTAGCCATATCATGAGGAGCCAGAGCTGACCCTGTGACATGAGGGGAACCCAAAATCTAGGTGGCTGATCAGTGAATATTTAAGGCATACTGTAAAACTCTTGGGGGCATGCTGTTATAGAAAAAAAAATATTACAATGTTCTTTTCTGACATTGCATCGATTTGCTCATTACAAACAACTGCATTTCAATTTAATATTTGAAAATATTTAAGCATTTTGCTGTTTTATCTATTTATAGTTTGGTATATATGTGGCTAGCTCCTGAAATGTGTTAGTCCCTGTTATCACTTACATAATATTAATTGCCAACAGGCATTCCTTCCCCGGCCTCTATCTAACATGTTTTTCTTCAACTACCAATGAAAGACACAAACCGTTAATGGTATTAGGGTGATGGGTATATAATTTAATATATTTTTTTAACAGCATACTATGTAAAAACAGCCATGCAAGCTTATAATTATTTAAGCATAAAAGTACAGGAATGCAATATTGCTTATATCATATGAATCAAGATGTAATAATACTTCAATTAGGGAATTATTGGGACAGGGGGAAAAAATCCTGGAGTTTTTGTAAATATGATTCTGTAAATATTTGCCATCCTTGTGGTAATTACAACAGTTAAGTAAAGAAACAGTTAGCAGTGTCATTTGAGTAATATAGACTCCTTTCTTAGTAATTAAACAACTCACCTAAGGACATCTTACTATTCGTGAGGGTTTTGTCTTTTTTATGATCATTCTGCCTTTACCTCGGCATAAGAGATATAATGTTTATCTGTAAAATAGACTCAGTCCCTAGCTAGCTGCTCTGCATTCAGTGTTTCCTGGTTGCCAAGCAACATTATTCTTATTACCTGAACCACTTCCATTCAGTGTGTTCATCCTTCTATGAAGAAAGAACATTTTCACATATACTGTACATACACAACGCAACCTCGTTTTACCTTCTTTTGTGTCCTTGCTCTCTTCATCCTCCTTTTGGTCTGACTCCAGGCCTGCTTTGGGTTCTGTATTATCTTCATCCTCTTCTTCATCCTCTGTATAGAGACAAAGAAAAATCTGTGTCATCTGCCAAAGCTTCGCTCCCGCCCCTTCAGTGACCCATCTTGAACCCAAGCCCTGGCTGCATTCACACTAATCGCTTACAGATCTCCTGTACAAGTTTGCAAACAGCCCAGACTCTTCACTAATGTAACAGCACACAAATCATGACCTCCAATTATAATCACAGTCTCAACTTGTTTTGGATCAACATGCCTTATTTATAAAGGATTTCATGAGGATTTGTACAGCTGCATTTTAACAAATTCGAGCCAAAGATAGTGAGATAAAAGAAAACTTCTAAGTTCTGATAACCATGTGTGCCATACGTGTGTGTGTGTGTGTGTGTGTGTGTCTGTGAGTAAATCAAGATGTCTGCTGGGAGGAGAAGTACAGATACCCATCCGGAAACAAGACTGTTGAGTGGCGTGCCTCCTCTGTGCTCTCTCCTGACCCCCCTCAGCTGCACTGTGCCTCGAGGCCTTGACGACTCACCCCACAATTAACCCAATCACCCCAGCCAAAGAAGCAGCCTGGTGCTCATCTCCAACAGGCACCTGCTTCTATGCCCAACCCCCTGTGCAACCCACCATGCTGGGCATGTGTTCCTAACCCTCCCCACCCCTATGACCCATGGCTGCACATGCTAAAGGGGCGCCAAATAGCTTAACACCCACTGGACACCTGTGAATAAGAGCCTGCCGTCACAGCCACATTCTAACACACACAGGGCTCTGTGGGATTGTTTTCTTGTTGACCCTGTGTGGCAGAGGTTAACAGGCATAGGTCATGCTGACAGTAGGCGCCCAGTTCTGAGGAGGAAGTGATCCCATTGCACCAGACATGGCATGGCTCATACGGTCAATACCAGGGTGTTTGTGTTCACACCCCCTGAGACGGAACAAAACGCCTCAGGGCTTGCTTAACAATTAAGTGTCAGAACTACAAGAATTTGGACTCTAACACTACTGGGTTATGTCTGCTCTTATAATAGACTTGGTGTGTTTAAAGCATTTATAGCTTTATCTCATTCAATAATATTTTTCTTGTGTTTATCTTTATCAGACTAAAGTATTCCCTGAATCCATAACACCAGAGGATGCAATCTAGGTGGTGGTGAATAATCTGAAACATGAAACTCCTGTGGCTTCTGGCAGGGTAGCTTTGGTGAAATGAAATCTTGACTGGGAGGTTTAATAAGCCTGTATCAGTGCTGAGATTCTTCCCAAGAGGATTCTGGTGAATGTGGATCAGTGATGTGAGTGCAATTTGGGCCTGAGACAAATGTGGTTTAGCTGCTGAATGTGACCAGACCTCTGAGCCAGAGACCAGCGGGGAACCGAGGAGTCCTCAGGCCCAGACAGGCAGCCAGCCAAGGAACCCAGACCATACCACACTACACCACACCACACTTCTCCACCAGATCCCTTCTCCATCTGTTTTTCTCTTGTTCTCTTCTGGGCTCGGAGGTGATGCTGTTTGCATAAGCAGCACGACTCACTCTCTCCATTCTAGGATTTTCTGACTGTTCTTCCAGGCCTGGACAGAAATAATGTACAAATGGGAACAGGGAGGATATTTCAAGAGCACTGCATGGCTTGAACCTGAGGGATCACTGTGGAACAGCAAGAAATCTGGTTTGAACCTGACCTGAATTGACCAGGTTTTGGGGGTGGATGATGTGGTATAGTCCAGGGGAAACAAGAGAAATCTGAGAGGCTGGACAACGTGAAGTGGTCAGACTAAGAACAATCACTAACCACAGAGACTGGGACAACGTAAGCTGGTCTTGATTCATGATTGCGGCTGCAAGGCCATAGGTTCACAAGCAACGTGATAGAGACATGCCATAAGTCCTTATGGTTTGCTGTCTAAGCTACAGTTATGCGTTTTTATGACCCAATCATAAAAATCAGCGACTGCAGACCATTAAAAATGACTGTTTGTGTGAAAGATTTGAAGCAAAATAAAAGTGAAATAAATCCATACTGTGTTAACAGTTGCATTTAAAAGTACTTAATCTCTACATACCATTTCAAATGGTATTGAAATACCTACCCCCCGAGTGTCAGGGTATTAACCAAAACTCTCTGAGATACAAGAAATGAGAAGGGGGGAGCTTTAACACAGTCACTCTAAGTCTATCCAGTGGGCACGTAATCTTCAGTCACAAGATACTTTCCCTTCCACCTGCCGCGTAATACCAGCCAGCTCTGTGGGTCAGCGTATTAAGCTCTATCCTCCCTGCCTGCCAGTTTGATGAAACTCTGGGCCTATGTGGCATGGTAATGACATCCTCCGCATCTCATAGCTGTTCAATCTTTCTTCAGCTTTCTCATGCTGCTAGTGTCAATTCAAATCCACACTGGGGCACAGTGTTCTCAGAGGATGAAGATCTTAAGCCAGTAGCTCAGCTTGCCTATGAATCATTCAACCAGACATGATGATGGCCATCAGTCCGCTGACAGTCCGCTGCATGATCACTTTCTTCATCCATATATCATCAACCAAGGTGTACGTACAGAGTGATTATACATAGGTGAGCATATGTAATCATTCCAGGAATGAATGATCATAGCTCAATTTTTTAACAGCTACTAGAATATCAAAGATTTTACTCTTCAAATCTCCCATTAAAGCATGGGTGAAATAAGAAATGTGTGTGACAGTGGGAATATTAAGCTTGGCATTTTGTCTGTGTGAATTGGACGACATCCAGTATAAGGGCCGGTGCCTGTACTGTTGCTGATAGATAGAGGTTGACATGAAGCACTTTTATAAAAGTCGAAAGGTATGGTGCAAAGCGGCACAGGTAGTGGAAAAAAAATACACGCACAGGATGGGATCCTATCCATTAAACGGCAGGAGGATGCAACCCAGCTTTTCATCCAGCCTTTTATTGGGCCAAGCTGTGCAACTCCAGGCCTCCCATTTGGGATATGGAGCTCATTACACAATCAAAAAAATTCCCCCTCATCTGACAAGCGGGGAGTTTTCCTTCTAATGTGCAGTGCCAAGAAGGGGGAGGCTGGTGTTCCTCACCAGGCCTTCTTCTCCACACAGAGGAAAATAGAATAGATAGAGCATGAGGGGTATTTCCGTGTCGGGGTGTGAGAGATGGCAAAAGAGGGGGAAGACCCTGGTTCTGTCTATGAACCATGTACTGCATATCTTCTCCGTTGTGAGCAAACACAGACACACAGTCACAATTTGCGCCTCAGACGTTGGGTGTCAAGCAGCCTACAGACCACAAAAAAGGCAGAGAGCAGAGAGCAGAGGAGGAGGCGGCAGCAATGCGGATATGAAAGAAGTCTCTAATGTGGCACTGGCACGCCACCCCAAGCATGACATAAACACTATCAATGCATAGAACACGAAGTTAAATCAAGCTTCTAAATACTCCTAAAAGAGCTCGTAAACACCTGAGAAATGCTTGCAAAACTTTATAAGATATTTTACCAAAAAAAACATTTTAATTAAATAATAATAATTATTATAATAATAACAACATCTGAATGCATTCTTGATGAAACTTAAGCTACTGCTGACCAAGGATTAACCATAAGTAGTAAAATGGCAGCATCCAGAGTTTATTAATTCACTTCTTAACATTACCTCAGCACTTCCTGCTAAGCATGCTGATGGTCGTGCTGCAGTCTCTGCACTCATGACTCATCCACTTCTAGACAACAAAAGATCCCTCTCTTTTCCTCACATTTCAAATAAGACTCCATGTGAGACTGTCAGACTTTCTGAAGTCAAGCAGTGGGGGAAAGCATGCTTCCTCTCTCCGGGCCGTGCTCATCAAATGGGCACTATAGAGTGAGGAATAGATATGCTGAGCTCAGAGAAAGAAGGCAAGCCTTTAATTGACTCAGAGCCACTCTTCCCCCTCAGGCCTCCTGCAGCTGTGCACTCGTGGGCTAAAAGTGCCCTGTGCCCCCTCTCACGTTCATACACAGACGCATAGCCACCATCTAAACTGTCGAACTGGGACTGATAGTTACTTTGATTGATCTACTAACTTAAAAGATAAAATATGTAAAAGATCAAATGGTTCACTATCAAGCTATTAAGCATCAAACAGTATTGCGGAATAGAAACGGAATTAGAGCAATAAATTAGAACATTTAAAATTAGAGCAATAAAAGCATTTACTTATAAATTTATTTTTAAAGAGCACATAACATTTAATTTAATAATATGGTGTAAACATGATTCATTAACCCTTATAGCACTCTTACAGGAGGTGTACCTGTATGTACATTCTGAGAGACATACTGTATTTTGTAAATCAAGAATTCTGCCAAAATGCTGACATGTTGTAATGCTTTATAACATAAAAACACAGTTCACATCTCGGTACGGTTTTAAGGGTTGAAAATCCACAATACAGTTAATTAAGGAAATTTAATTAACAAATAAATGAAGTGATAAAAATATTTTATGACAAGCAGTAAACACAGAACCATGTAGTATAAAGCAGGGCTTTAAATAATAATAATACCATTTAAACAAATCATAATAACTACAAAGAGTATTTCAAAATAAACCAAAGATAAATAGCAAATAATAATAAAAAAAAAACTATCAAATAATGTGTGCAAATCATTCTCCTTCATATCTATCCTTTTTGTAAGTTCTTTAGAACTTCAGAACTTTTGAAAACTATTTACTGGAAAGCACAGATTTTGGGCTTGGCCTCTCAGTGCCATTCTGCATCCTTATTTTCATTTGTCATCATGACAAACGTCTCAGATCAAACCCGCTGTGCCTTTTATAGCAGCGCTATCAAACCTTTATCTCCTGGCACAAATCTGCCTCTCCCTCCGAGTCAGTGCTCTAGGGTCTGGAAATATTCAGAGCAACAGAGATAAACAAACGAGTCACTTTGAACACAGATAACTACTCCGAACCTCCACTAACGCTTGCAGGAAATGCTCCAGATTGAGGGATTTTTCAGGCCTTGTCTGATTTGGAGAGGAAGAAAAAAAAACACAAGTGAGCTGAATATGCAGGTTTGACATTAGATTAATTACAATCAGTATTTGAAAGCTCTCATTATTTTAATATACAATGTGGGCAATTCCAGACTAATCTATATGGAATGTTGGGATTTTAGTTTTTAGTTTTAAAATATCATAATTTAAAAAATATATATACAGTATGTATATATATGTTTACATATGTGATTCAATAAAAAAAACGTAAATAATAGCTAGTAGTCTTAAGTGTGTATTGGTTTGGCAACATAACATTTTGCATAAAATATAGACCATAATTTTTACTTTCACTTGTCTTTACTGGTTTTACAAAACTACACAGCAGGACTCGCCAACATTATAACATGATATTGTTACCGACATAAATTACATCACAGAACAATTTTCTGAGATATAGTTGTTAGAATGTTTTTTAAATGTAAAAAATGTAAATAAATGTTTTTAACTCATTATTTCAAATTACATTGAAATAGAAACAAATAGACAAATAGATAGTTTGCAATTTTTTTTGAGGAAAAAAGTTTAGAACTATTTTTTGCAAAAAGTAATAGTTTAAAATACAGTACATTTC
>JAQMYJ010000023.1:26563621-26578029 GCA_030014305.1 Clarias laeviceps | reverse complement strand
GTTTGCAATTTTTTTTGAGGAAAAAAGTTTAGAACTATTTTTTGCAAAAAGTAATAGTTTAAAATACAGTACATTTCGTAGGCATATATCATAAATATAATTTTCACATTTTTTTAAATGTATCACTGCTCTTTTGTTAGCAGTTTAACATAAAGTATTGATATTATTTTTGTCATATCGCCTAACGCTACTACATGAAACCCATTAATGTGCAAATAATTTATATATCTACAGCACTGAATTTCACTGACTTGTAGCATATTTAATCCAACCATATTTCTCTCTGTATTGAAATCTCTGCTGATGGTGGCTTAAAAAAAAAAAAAAAAAAAACTTTTCCCAACATTTCTTTAACAGATAATTATGGCACAATTTTTAGTTTCTTTTAAGTCAATCATATTTCTTAATTTCTTACACAAGTCAAGGTAGCTAAACATTTCAGTGCAATTACACTTCTAAAACTAAAACCACATAATCTAATACAAAACATAAACTACTGAAACTGTCTAGGTTTAGAGTGATAGCTTGTATTTTAGAAATAACCTCAACCAACCCAAACCATTTATTTAAGGATCAGACAGAAATGTTTAAATAAATCGAAGATTTAAAAAAAAAAAGAGAGGGAGATTTTTTTTTTCTTTTAAAAATGAATGTTCTAAATACACCACCATGACGGTAAACACAAACTTTGAGCTCCACACTAAGCTTCTCCTATTGCGCAGCTTTTTGACTTTGAACTACCGAGGCTCTAAGCTGCGTCGGTTCTGCGGCCTGAAACCGTGGTGCCAGTGAAGCTGGCGTGCTCCCAGAACCACATCTTTAAGAGAGCCATCATGCCACGCCATGCACAGGCTGGCCGCAGAGCATGATTAAACCTCATGACTTCAAACTTTCCAAACACTGGCCTGTCAAAGTGAGCCACTCAACCAGGGCAATGAGCTGAACTCACTTTTCACCAAGTCGCATAAGAAAGGACAGTTTCATTAAGGGTTTTGGTAAATGGGTGAAGTGATGATATATCAAACAGTACGGCATACAAAATGTGTCTACAGGGATGTGTGTTTTGATTTTAAAAAATTTCACGTATATTACCCATGCCTGGTCCGTTGTGAAAATAAACCCAGTATATTTTCATTTATCATCTCAGAAGGTCTTACATTTCATACAAGTCATAGGTGACAAAGTATTTAGGTTTCAAAATTTACAAATAAAATGCAACAAAGAAATCTCTTTAATGCATTATTCCCTCTTGTCTCCTAATTCTTGCTTTGGAACGAGCAGCGAATGTCCCGTGTGCTAAGAGTGCTCCCTGATGGTCATGTGTGGTAGTGTATCTTTTACAGATATGTGCAGTTCATGTGTACAGAAAATCAAGTTATTTCTGGTGTTACTCTATCCAGAACAATTTTCCTTCTGTTGAAGGACAAGAGGTTTTCAGAGGAATGCTTGAAATATTTTAGATCTGTTGTCCAATCAAACTGCTTGGTGATCTGATATTGCTTTGTAGACATACAGTAAGTATGAGTGACATTAAATAAAAGAAGAAGTCGACATTAATCCTGGAGGGACTCCACAAAGACCATGGAAACTTAAAAGTTCAATTCGGTACATGGAAAAAGGGCAACTATTCTAAGGAATGAAAACATATTCCATTTGATTTCCAACACACATCAGATGGCAAAAATTATTACAGATGCTCAGTGGACAGCAGCTGCTTTTTTTTAGCAGAGAACAGTTTCATGTATCTTATTATATGTGGTGCTATGAAAGAAAAATTGCATCTGGGTCCCACTTGGCACGCTCCACAGACTGTGAAACACATCATTTCATCTGATATAATTTTTTGTTCACTCGGATTTGACTGGCATCCTATTTCAATCCGGACCATTTAGGGTTTCTATTTGCCATGAAACCGGAGTCGTGAATGTAATTCGCACTCTAACTGGATACACTCCGGAGCATGGAGGTAAGGAACTGCAGGCTCTGATGTCACCAATTAATTCTGCCAATATGGATCAAAAAGGACGTAAATGTAACAGCATCTAAATTCAATATGACTTGTCCTGCACCTACAGACTGAGCTCTGGGAGGAGAAACAGGCTGCGAGCATGAAAGGGGGAATTTTGGCGCTAACCTTTAGTTTTGTGAATGCTGACACCCAAAGCTTTTCTCTCGCATGAGAGAGCTGAAACAACACAGCAGCACCAAACACTTCCATATGTGACCCAGTGCATGGCTCAGCTGCGGTCCCAGAAAACCATGAGCCAGGGTCAATACTCCGCTGCTGGCTGTGGAGATGGCGTGAGCCTCTATGACAGCCACAAGGAAGAGCTAAGGAATGATCATCCTGTAACACCTGGGTTCAGCACCTTTGGAGATGAAACTGATTTTTGAGCTTCTTGTATTTGTTGGTGAATTTTTTGGGTGGTTGCAACTGTTGACATGCTTATGGAGGCTAAGATTTAGCCTAAGTCTGATCATTATCCATTTGGATATATTATAGAAGCACTAAATGAATGCGTGTCCATTTGCATTTCATAGTTTGCTATTTCATTTCTTAACTGCTTTATTATGAGGCATGACGTGCCCTCGGTCAACATTCTATAATGCTTTACAGACTAACTAGTTCAAACTCAGTTTGCTGGTAATTAGGAAACATTAAGGCCCACCACCAGTTAAAACAGAAGTGCAGGGGGGTAAAATGTTTTTTTTAAAAAAAGAAAAAGAAAAAAAAACTGTCTGTGAATTATACATACTCCCAGTGGAGACCTTACAACTAATGATCCAGAAATATGCCAGCAAACACACACAGAGAGACACACACACACACCACAAACACACCGCACACTAAGATTAACAAAGAAAAAAATAGCTTCCATGACCGTGTGAACCCTTAACCTTATTTGTGCTGAATTCCAGGGTGGGGAAATGCAAAAACTGTAAGACTGACTAAGAGCCGTTTGCGGTTCAGTAACAGTAATTACAGCTACGTTATCACAACAGGCATCCCCCTGCACACAGAACGGCAGCTCCTCGGCCATGTTTCCAGCACGGCTCATTGAAGGGTTCTTTAAGACCGAGTCTCATTTCGGAAACCCAGACTTAGCTACAGTACGGCGGCGCGCTTTTCATCCCGAGCCGGTGCCAGATTTAGTGAGGCTCGACACGTCCTTGCTCAGCTGAAACAATTTCTTTTCGGAGAAATCTTTGAGCAGAATCAGTGATACTTATCACTGATATCTGATGGAGAGACTCGTAACACAATGTCAGCATTCTGGTTTACCCACCATGCCAAGGTCCACTGGTTTTGGCCATGCTTTGGTGATTTGGCCACTTAACTGTTTAAAAAAAACACGACTTCAGAAAATCCATGTGGAAATCTTTAAAAGAAACCTCAGCTATTTCTTAAAAGCATGACTTAAAAATGAAAAAATGCAATCCTTATTCAGTTAATAAGACTCACCTCATTTAAAGATGGCAAATTTAAATAGAAGATCATTTAAAACACTATACAAATATAGCAAAAAATAAATGCATCACCTTTTTATGTTCTGTCTATCTATTAATATTAACTATATCTCTGCCTCTACAACATCTTCAGCAATGATAAACCTGCTCTTCATGATAATCATAATCGGCAGTAAAGTGCTAAAGCCATGTTTATATTGCCAATGACTGGTGGTTAATCTGATTCACTGTAGACAATGCATACTAAGCAGGGATTTATCTCTGACCTACCAGCACACAGGAACCTGCTCACAGCTAACACCACTCATAATCATTACAGTAATGATGTGGCAGAAATAAAACATTATTTCATTAGATAATTAAAGTCACGTGCAAACGCTGTGTGATGCAACAGCCTTAGCTCAAGTCAAAAGTTCATATGGGTCAAACCTCCAAGAACACTCTGAGGAGTTTTTGTGGTTTAGTTTGTTTTTTTCTTTCAGCAAGCACTTTAAACTAACTAATTGTTTGTAACCGTTGGTGGTCCTCGATATGACAGGTCAGGTTTCGATAAATATTATGGTTGTACACGTACAGTAAACAATACCTGAAATATTATTTAAAATGCACAGTTTAAGGTTTATGACATTTTCAACACCTATTGTTTTGTTCATTGTTCTACAATGGGTTTGACTTTGAACCCGGTTGGAAATTTATGACTTATGACAAAAAAAATGGATTCATCAGAAGGCTAGCACAATGTAAAACCACAACATAGTGTTATACTGTATATCAGACATTTTTTGCAACCATGTGATATTTGCATAGTCAGAAAGAAATGCATCCACACTGATATGGGCGGCCCAACAGAACAAGGAGGGCTGTTTAGTTGCACATTCACTGAGAATACCAGTACAACAGTCTCATCAAGTTATCATCATTCTCCTTAGTCACACTGCTGCAAATCTGTAGCCCCGTACTACTGTAGCTGACTTTAGTGATCCAAGTTTTTTTAATTGTAGATCATTGAAAAATTAAGCATCCATCCTTGTCAAAGCAACCCATGGTTCAGTTTACTGCTAATGGAAATACCGGTATATTATTTACTGGGAATTACCAATTAAATATACTTTTATTTACTACATAATATTAATCTATAGCGGTACAGGCAGAGGCACTGGCCTAAAAGAACTGGTGGAATAGTAGGAGGCTTCTTGCCTGGCCTGGTTTGCATACACAGCTTGCCGTTGCCAAGCCAGGAACAAATGCCAGGGTTGTATCAGCAAGAGCATACAATGTGAAAACCTGCGCCAAATTAAACACACAGATCATAAACATTCAACTGTGGTGACCCATAAGGAGAATGAAAAAAATGATGACCAAAAAATATGCATGATCAACCAAAGTTAAACAATCAACAACATCAAAACACACCCTACCAAAGTCCTGACCAATTGAGTAAAGCTTACACGTGCAAACAATTTGGCACACAAAAAAAAGTTGGAATGTCAAGCCATCCAAATGAAAAAGTTTGAAAAACTCCAACTCTGTTGGATGTTGCTAACAATCTGTGTGGGCCTTTACTACTTAACTATAGTTAATATATAGAACCTATTACTCATACAAAAACACAACTTTAGATAACAGTAGGAAAACAGAGAATATAAAGCATCTTCCATGAATTATGATGTCAATTTGCTGAGTTCCAGGACCAAAAGCTAAGCAGAAATCAACATTTCAACAGCACATAACTTGGCTAATCCCCAACACTGCCTTTGGGAAAACTTCAAAAATATACAGATGATCTTGGCAAGCAGAAAACGAACTCTGCTTTACACAACTGTCACTGTAGGTATTGTTGTAATTAATAAATGTGAACGCCAACATCTCCGGGTATTATAGCACCTGGCTTTAACTAGAATTTGCCAGGAAAAAAAGAGGAGCTGCTGCCGCCCGACACATATAGGATCTGTTTAGGTTCAACAATGAGTTGAATGGCCTGAACAAATAGAGTACACGCAGGGGGTGACGTGACACATCAACCTCTCTCTCTCACTTTCACTCATTCTCTTTCTCTCATATACACTCCACCTTCTTGTTGTTCTTCCTTTTTCTGAGTCAGGGTCACCTGCTGACAGTCATGTAGCTCTCGCCAGGTGGCAGACTCTACTCCAGAGCCGACACTGCATCCAGACGAAAGCAGATAAGAGGAGGAGGTAAAAACAAACAAACTGCACTGATCATGAACATCAGTAATGGCAGTGGCCAATCAAAGCCTTGTCAGTGGTTGCACTTGCTGAATAAATGGCTCGCCCTGACAGGAAATTCCACCAGCAATTTTAATTCTGATCAGGCTTCAAGGAAGTGGAAAGAATAAAAACACATCAATTATAATGACAGGAAGTCTCCAATCACATGGCAAGCAGCTGTTGCCAATGCAGGGATCAAGGAGCCATGAGAAGATGGTGGGGAATCTAGTACAAAAGACACGATGGGAAAAAAGGAAGCGGGAAGAGTCTAAGGGAAAGGAGGAGAAGGCAGCGCTAGTTTTGGCAAAACTCCATTTTAACATGCATTACTTAATGAATCGCCCATTACAGTGTAGAAGGAATGAGAAAGTACAAGCACAAGAGTAAAATTACATGCCTTTGCATTATATCTACCAACAATGGTATGCAAAAAAAAAAAAAAACTCAGCCGAAGCCTGTTAAGGGGTACCATCCATATGGAGTTGTTTAAAGAACTTTAAAAAAAAAAAAAAACATCTGTGTTTTATACCAGGCCTGGCTCCCGAGTCTGGAGGATGCAATCAAATTAGTTGAGCTGTATGCATGCTTCGTTATAACCAGGTCATAAATTGGAAAAAACAATTGAAATATAATGCTTGAAATATGATTTGGTTTAGATGTATAATTGAAGTATATGTTAAGGACAAAGTATGATTACATCAGGATCGAGTACTGGAAAATTGAAGTTCAAATCCTAGCTTCTGTATTATGTAAGTAGGAGCAGTGTCTTAACTAATAACAAATCAAATCCACTATTATAAATTATTAAAAAAAAACAAGAAAATTGGATTTGATAATGCACTTTACCACAATTTCTATTTGCTACACACTATATAATACAAAAGCCTTGAAGTTACTGAGCACCTTAACTGATATACAGTACAAGAGATGATCTCTGCAAGATGTACAAGTAAACCAGTGGCCCTCCTCAGTGAGGCCGGCACAATTTCAGGTGATGTTCTGATGATAGAAGACATCTTAAATTACCCCAGTCTGCATCCACTTAACAGCCCTCTCAATGCCCTTACTGTTCTGTATTCCAGGCAGAGCCACTGATGGGCAGGCATCTCTTTTCAAAGAGTCATTCCCCTGGCTTTCCTCTCAGGAAATGGAGGCCACTGCTGGTCAAATGAATCTTAATCCATCTAGGTTCAAGCTCCCGAATGAACCCAGACAGCCGAAATGACAGCGCATCTGACAGTTATGAAAATCAAAGCACTTTCCTGGGCAGACACTTTTCATTTAAAAAAAAAAAAAAAGGAGACACAAGATTGTCTTAACATAAAAATATGTTTCATGTGTATCCAAAAGAATCACAGGGTGATATACAGTAGCTTAAAGAGTGGTGACAGGGTGAAACAGCCAATAGTGGTTTTATTATTTTTTTTCCGTAATAGCAGTTGATGTCAAAATAAAACCGCTAATAATCCACAGACCGGTGGACTGCTATGACTAGTAATAACAGTTATGCATGTTGCAGCTAGCAGATTTGCAAAATGTCAGTGAGTACCTTCTGACTGATGTGCTGCTAGAGGAGTCTGTGTCTCTTTAGAGTAGGAAACCACCTCTTTGGGTAAGAAATCCACCTGGGTTATCTTGGAAGCTCCTAATCTGTGCATCCTGCGCCTGTGAACACACATAGACACAAAAACACATCCACATACATAAAACACATTTGCTGTTGGATCAATTTCTCCAATTTGATCTCATATTTATATTGAAAACTAAATACTAGGGATGCATCACTACTGATATTGGCATTTTCAGTACTGTATACTGTATAAATTCGGTACTGTATTCATCTACGCCTATTTATGAAAAATGCTCTGATACCAAAAACCAATAGCTCATGATACTGTTTTACATAAACATAGTGTACACTGTCACCCTAATAAACAGACAACTTGAAATTAGAGTGGTTTGGAAATATTTTACTTTTAATGATGGCAATCAAAGCCGGTAGCAAACTCTGCTCTGTAAAAATATTAAGAAGACCTATTACAGCATCTTTCTTTAATACAAGTAACTTCAAAAACTGTACCATATATATAGAAAAAAAAGTCGGCTCAATTAAATGTGCGAAGCAATATTAGCGATGACGGTCATTAAAAATGAGCACAAGGTTCCACGGATAGCACACACACATAAAGGTATTCATAAACATAGAGGTGAAAAGACATATTGTCTACACATTGTTCTCAAGTCAGGGTGTGCTTCATGCCAAAGCCATAACATCTTAAACAGAAAAAACACATCATGAACAGTTAATTGCAAGCAGCACATGTCAGCAGCCAATGGCGGCAAAAAAAAAAAAAAAAAAAAAAAATGCCTACAGGCAACTCTAGGTGAGTGAAAATAACAGCTTGTTCCCAGTATATTGTTCTTCATGATCAGTCACTGACAATGAGAAATCCCAACACAATGAAGACAATGAAACATACTTTGGAGCGGTACAAAAGTGCTTTTTCAAAAGTGAAGCAAAACCTATCCTATTCGATCTCAAAAAGTGCTAATGTACTTCAACTAGTTAAAATTATAAAGCACTAGTCAAGTAGTTTAAGAGCAGGACCATAAATATGTTTAGATTTTTAACGGCCACTATGAAAACAAGGGAAGCCATAAACACAGCTAAATAAAACTTTCCATTCCCATGATGCCTAATTGCTAAACACTAAGTACAGAAAAGCATTTTATAAATAACAAAAAGCATGGTGTTGATGCATCCCAGCTAAAAACTATGGTATAAGTAAATTGTTTCAGTTATTGACAAATTTGGTTGCATTTTAAAATAAATCATTGCAAGAGGAGACTTGTAAATGTGTTGTAAACATACAAATATGACAAAATGAAAAAAAAAAATCCCAAAACAAAAAGCTCTCTGCACCTGTACTGGTTAGGGTAAATCAATCAATGTCATACACAGCCTCTGGCAAACAGCTGGAAAGTAACCAGCTGAAAGCATTTAAGCCCGACAAACTTAAAAAGAAAGAGAATGAGAGTGGGAGGGCCAAGTAAGTGACAGACAAAGGAAGGTAAATAAAAGGCCAGACAGGGAAAGATTGAGAGACACAGCATTGAGTACTGAAAAATACAGAAAACAAGCACAGAAAAAAAGAGAAAATGAACAAGGGGGAAAAAAAACTATTGTGAATAAGGAACAGCAAAAAGAAAGAGGAGGGAGGAAATACCCGAGCTCAGAATCAGCCTGCAGCTGGAGAACAGAGGGGTCAGTGTCCCACTGCAGGGTCCTGGAGTGAGCAGCAGGGGGCGCCGCACAGGGACCAAAGAGGGAGAAAACATGCACGATTAGCCTCACTACTATTACACACCGTCACACTAAGCACAAAGTCGCACAACATGCAGGTCCACAAAACTGAGAGTCGCAGGAATATCAAATTATTCTCCTGTGAAAAATAATCCACAATTAGACTGTCATTTTTAAACCACAAATCCATAGTGTGATTTGTAAATCTGCAACGGAGACAGTATTCTAGTACATCAGAACTGCAAATACTGATGAAAGAGATGTACAGTCACTCGGATAAACTGTAAGAAACATGACACTCTACATATTTAGTGTAGCACATTTTACAAATTGCTTGTCTGATGTGCATTATAGAAACCGTGCATTATAGATTCCACATGGCTAATATTTTTAACTGCTGACCAAACTGTGTGAGTATGTCTGCGCTGACCAGAGTATTTAATCCTCTTTTAATAATCATTTACACTGAGATATTAGACATTTTCTTGTAGGCCTTATTATTATTATTATTATTCAATTTTCAGTGAAAAAACCCGAAAGGAAGAAAAAACTATTTTTGACCACTAACTCACTCATTCTTTATTCGTTTATCTTGGTCTTGGGAGCCGTGGAGCAAATCCCAAGGGACTTGGGGCACTATGAGGCATACAAACTGGATGGTGTACTAATCCATCACAGGGCACACAAGCCCACTTGCTCACCAATCAGCCTAATCTGCATGTCTTTAGACTGTGGGAGGATTCATTATTGATTCATTCATTATTATAGTTATTTATTGAACTGCTGGTTACTGAGGTCTCCATTTGAATATGGATTTGTGATTTATAAAATTACAATTCTGGCACTAAACAAAAATACAGTGACTTCTGACAGAAAAGGTGTACTCCATCCTCAAATCCCACTCATTGCAAAGAAGGGTATACAGGTACATGTACACTGCAGTTTATATAAGATGAACAATACATGAAGGAGTAATCACATATATTAAACTAAGCATGACTGCAAGGGTAAAAGAAATATAAGTAGACTGTGTTATTATAATGTACTGGACAGTGCTGTGCTATGGTAGATGAATATGATTTTGCAAAAAAAAAAGTAAGCATTTATGCAAAAAAGGACACAAAAGTTATAAAGACAAAAATAAGCTAGAGGGATTGCCATCTTTCACACTTCTATGCCATTCCTGAAAGATGAACAAAAAGAAATATACAGATATTCAGCACATATATGAATGCAAAGTTTCATATATGAAAACAGCTGTATACAAGCATGAGCGCATCCTATATTTCTGAAAGATGCATTTGCGTCACTGATTTATATGTAAATGTAAAAAAATATATATTTTATTAATGCTTTTGTATGCTTCAAATAAACATGAATATGTTGCTAGCAGACTTTTCCCAGATGTTTCTTAAGTGTTTTAAAGATTTCATATAATCAGCAATGACTTCTCATACTTTTTTTTTTAGATAGTCAGAAAGCTAGATACCAGCTACAATGCAAAATGCTAGCTAGCCAGCAAAGCTCGTTGATGTTGCAGCTATGGGACTCGTTCAGTAACACATTGGAAGTTAGAGTGATGGGTAGAATTTTAGAAACCATTAAAAACACCAGACTAGCTTCTAAAGGTTACCTAGGGTTAGCATTAGCTATTATTCAACAGATCCCGCCACATGGCCACTGCTATGGCTGGCAGAAGAAAAATAAAAACTTGCTTGCTGCTCATGTTCTCCTAGTGTATATTTGCTTAGAGATCTTTCTGTATTCCACAATTATTTTAACAAGCTTTGTGTTTGTATCTTTTATCCATTTTTAGTTACAGTGTTTTGTGGTTTATTTCTCCGGCTCTGATTAAGCAGCATCTACTTATGTCCTTGAGGCCATTTTAGTCAATGACTGCACTACACAAAGGCTCTACAGGGACACAAGTTGTGAAAGCAGAGTGGTGACCTTCTAAACTTCTGAATAACCTTCAGTACAAGTCATGAGCATGCTGATTATTCCTTCACTCCAAGAAGCCTAGTCAAAAGGAAGTGTCAAACACACGCACTATGGGATGAGACTGGATTGTCATTCACGTTATTTTAAATGGCTCCAGTCTATCCATGCAAAAGAAATTGTGAAGTCAAGGTTTGAGGCAGTCAACAGCAGGCATCAGGTGTATGTCACCTTGGGGAAACACACAGAACTGCTGTTTTTTTTCCTCACAGATGCAGTGAGCAATTTGGTTACAAAAATAGCACACATATCCTGATGCAAAATTAGTTTATTCTCATCTCTGCACGTACTTTATATGGTACAGTATATTAAAGCCACCTGACCTAAATACTGTATGTACTGTATTGCATCACAATTTTAATTTAGCTCTTGTGTCAAATTTAAATCCAATGCTGAACCAAGAGCCATACAGTACAACTTCAAATCCCTTTTAGCTTATTTCTGACTGCACCTCATATATTTTATTCTCACCTGCTTTTGCTATACAAACAGCTCACTCATTAAGTTTACTACAGTTTTCACTTATCTGTTCTTTAATTTTTACTGGATATTTTTTACTTTTTCTCCAATACATCCTACAACAAATATTTGTACTTTCTATTCCACTACATTGCATTACATAACACAGGTGTTTAGCATTTCAAGAAGTAATATCGCCACCTGTTGCCTATTATACAAATTACGTCATTGGCCTTTTCTCTGAGAAACAATCATGTATCAGGTGTTTGAACTCAGAACTAAAGAAATTTCAAAGTAATTTTTAAGTAAAATTTAAGTAAATTAAAAGGATGTTTAGATTCCTGCTCAAGTACGAATGTTAAGGGAGGACATATACTTTTACTGTAGTAATATTTTACCTCAAGTACAAAATTTTTGTATTTTACCCACCATAATTTGTCCTAATCGGTTGACCCCTGCGCACCTCATGTTTATAATTACTTAGAATTATATTGCTGATTTTTTTTTTAAGCTTGTGGTTACACCCTTACATTATCCTTTCATCCACATCATAACGACTCGACACGCCGCTCCGTTACATATGAGGACATGGATTGCAATGGTTCAGTCTCTACTGAAGTATAAAGTACTCTAAAGATGGGTTCAAACTCCCATCCACCAGTGCAGCATACCGATGCTGAGCACAAGCTGGATCCCTACAGAGAGCAGTGACAGGGCTGAGCACAGCCATCATGTGTCGTGCAGGCTTAATTACAGGCCTGTCTGGTGAACACTGTACAACCAGTTCAAACCTCCACATCAGTCATCACTTTACCACACATCTCCAGGAGACACTTCAGTGAACTGAGAAAACTGAACAGAACTCTAAAAACGTCCTTCAACCTCATGCTGTCAAAGAGGAGATTTTCTCATGTTTGTTACTTCAGGATGCTCTCTGCTCCATAATCATCACTCATTCACTTAACCAGTTAGAAACTCAGTAATATCAGTCAAATAAGCCGGGTTATATTTTTAATACCTTCTCTTCCTCAGTGACTATGTCCTCTTAAATCATCGCTGATAAAGTCATTTCCAGATATCCCCCATGCAAAGTGTAAAGGTCCATTCTGCCGCAGGTGTCGTTGTGCACCGATACCGATACCGGTATCAGGCATTAGTTCGATATTGCACTCATCGTACCTGTTCCAATACTATTGCACCTTACAGTAAAACCTGATTCTCACTGTGCAAGTTCTCTTCCTGCATCCTCTCTCGTGTCAAAACGAGTGTGAATGTTAGAAACTTTGGCAAAAAGATGAGGTGGAACTATTTTTCTGGCCAACATGAGACTGAACTGCAGGAACAGCAGTGAGGTCAGCGTGTGTTCTCCCCTAAAGGTCTAATGGCAACAAGTAAAAGTAATGTATTGTAATTTGATGCACTAGTCTGTCTGTGTTGTTAACCTATGTACAGTAGCTTAGCATTGCAGCTCTTGGTCTGTCCATGTTATGTTTGTTTACCAGTCACTTCTACAGCTGTGGTTTTCCAGGGCTGTGTTCTGTAACAATACTAGACGACTGAACAGAACCAGACATAAAACTAGTCGACAAAAAACGTTTTCTTTCTATCAGAATCGGGCCAGAAGAGGAAATCACCCCTGCATGTAACAACATCAGTTCTGCTACATTAAGAAATGTTTGACATTCTTGTATTTAGTGAATATTGCTGCAAAATAAGATTCTGTCAATTTGAGAATTTTTGTCATTGCTCTAATTTATACTTTGAATTTATACATAAAATTTTGCTTAGTGATCCAGCCTTTTGTGCCCTGCATATTTAATGTAATTACATAGGGCAAGGGCAAGCTGTATAAATACAATGGCCATGAATACAGTAGGTTAAAAAAGTTGCATCTTGTGTAACTCCCAACATCATTTTGATGACAGTACAGTTATTTCATCCTTCTATAAATCTCCTGCACATTTCCAAGGTCATCTGACTTATTTTATTAGTTATTTTAATTTAGCCTACTTTGTAAATTGTTAAAGAATATAAAATGGCTTTTATCAGGAAAAGTATATTTACTAACAAAAAAACCCAAATATATTTTCAAACTACTTTAAAAGTCTTTAAAATGGACATTTACAAATGACAGAAACAAAATTAGAAACTACAGGACACACATTAAAAATCACATACACTGGTTCTTACCTATATCTGTTGATGCCATTAAAAAGACAGAAAAACAAAGAAAAATAGACAGCTTGAATAATATCATACTCTTCTTTCTGCAGTTAGAATCTTTCATAAATCTTCATTTATGTTAAGGTGCTATAATGTAATGGTAGCAATGAAAACGACACATTATAGCTGTCTCACTGTTTGATATACACACTGATATCTCAATCTCACAAACCAGTGCTGTGCAAAATAAGTACAACTCTGCACTGTGGTGATATGAAATTGATAGTAGACTAGAAATGAGAATTCAGAATTCAGACAGTAGTTATAACTTAAATAGGCAAAAAATATGTTTTTGGAGATGCAGTGATTTGGAGGTGCAGTAAAAGTTTTAATTGTTATTCAGTGACATAAATATTTAACCTCAAAAGAAGTAAAAAAGACATACCTGCCCACACTCGTCCCTTCCACTGAGTCCTGACTCCCTGTCTCACTCGGTGTGCTCATTGATTTTGATGGAGACATTTGTGTTGGGACTAAAATGTATAGGATAAAAAATATTTACACATAATCGACGAGACATAAGACGTCATAAGACACTCTGTAACCAAGTATAGAATAACATACAATAAATGCATACTGAGCAACAATCACAAACTCCATTATATACTCAGCAAAAAAAGGAACGTCCCTTTTTCAGGACTGTGTATTTCAATAATAATGTTGTAAAAATCCAAATAACTTTACAGATCTTCATTGTAAAGGGTTTAAACAATGTTTTCCATGCATGT